>JAPQRN010000001.1:14224843-14242421 GCA_037367275.1 Coranthus polyacanthus
TAGTCACAGAGTGTGTGAGCTGGACTGTCCTGTCTGCAGAGTCCACATCTGTCTCCTGTTGACAATGTATGGACATCGTGAAGAGGACAATCAGACGGCCACCACCACTGACTGTTGAGTCTAGTAAACAACAAGAAGAGACAAAAAGTCCCCTTGTAAAAATGTCCTCAGTTCCCAAATGATTAAAAAGTGTAATAAAAAGGAAAAGAGATGTAACAGTGATAAACACGCCTCCGTCCCAGCTGTTTTTGAGTGTGTTGCAGGCATCAAAATTTGGTTTATATTTACAAAATACAATAAAGTTGGTCAGTGAAAATCTTTTCTTTTTGCTTTTGTCAGTTAAATAAAGGTTCAAGCGAATTAACAAATCACAGATTGTAGTTTTTATTGTATTTTAGAAGATGTAATTGTAAAAGAAAAATAACTTTTGGATAGATTACTATTGATTTAACCTCACTTAGACTTTTAATCCATGTTCACTCCCTCCATCTCGTCTTGTCCTTGTCACTGTAGACTTTTTAGAGGTGAATTAATTGCTCCGAGGAGCCGCTAAGAGATTATTCTCCATCTCGGAGAAGTAGAGGGAGGAGACTGTTTTGGCCAACGTTTCGGACAGACTCAGTTCATCAGGACAACTGGCCCAAATATTTCCAATTGAGTTTTTCAGGTTTCTGTCCTCCCTGTTCTTTGCATAGTCCATCATTATAAGGAGTTCCAGAAATTCCATTTTATCTGGCAGCCATCCTGGAGTAACGATCATGTCTTTAACCTTTGAGGATTAAGCGGAACGAGTCAGTGACCAATTGTTGCAAATTGCAAAATTGTATGCAACGCAAAAATCATCTGACAGTATGTAGATAAAATCAAATAAAACTGCAATTTGCAAATACTTCTCTGTGCTGAGATAATAAATAGAATACAGTATTTTCTTCCTCAAGGGCTGTAGATCGATCATCCACAAACCATTTGTCCATTACGGCTGACTACAGGTAAATAATAAAGGTTATTCCCATAGAAGCAACTTTGTTTGTTTGAACAATAACATTAGCGCTGGACCATATTTAGTCACTAGTGCTTGAGGTGCTTGCCTGTGCTAGACTTTGAAAGTAACACAGAAAGCTGCTGAGATTCCACACAGACCCCACTGTCCTTATATGGCACACACTGCAACTTCTCTGTTCAGTGTATCTCTTGCCTTCTCTCCCTCCTCCACCGCCTCCATGCGACCACTCCACCTCCTCTTCCTCCTCCCCGTCTGGCTCTTCATCCCTCCCTCTACCTCTCCCTTGCACTGTCTCTCACCCTGTCTTTCTTGAGTTTTTCAACCCCAGTTTCCCCCTTTGCGAAAGCGACCCCGCCTCCTTGATGCTGGCCAGAGGGACTCCGGAGGTCCTCCGTGTCGGTCTCTGGTCCGTCATCAGGTTTCACGCACATGCCGGTGCAGTGCTGTGCCTCTCTGGCACAAAACAGGCCTCGGCTATCGACCAGCAGCTTGATTTATTTCAGCAAATAGAACACTGTCCTTATATAGGAAGTTCCATTGGATAGGAGCTGGAGGCAGCAGGGATGCAGCAGAAGGGATGGGGGTGTAGATTGTTTGTGATCGTGGAATGTGATGTGTGTAGCGATGGACAGGGATGTACATACACTCAAAAAGACACATTCATTATGTGAATTATGAGTTAGGTGTGTTTGGGGAGATCTCTCTGGGGTGGTAAACAGAGTAATGGGGGGAGGAGGGGAGGGGGGGGGATTCTTGTGCTGGGTTTGCCTTATGAGGAGTGGGAACAAATTGCAGTATACTACGTAGTATATAGTATACGTTACTGTCCATCACATATAGTTTTGTGATGACTCTTTCTCAGTATTTTGCCTCATGTGTTTTACACTCGATGGGTCTGTATTAAAGCAAACCTTAAAGAATAAAGGGCAGTTCCTGAAATTGGATATGAAACAGAAGCAACCTCACTTATGAGGAAATGGTAAATTTGACACCTTAATAACATAGAAGTGAAACAGCATAATAATAATAGTCAGTATGACGCAAGCTCAAAATGGAGGCAAATTGCAGTGACGAGCTGAAGTCCTCTATTAAAAGCGTTATTTTAGTCCAAATATGTCAAATCAACTAAACATCTTTACCATACTTAGCGATCACAAGACTAAACCCTACTGCATTCAATTTACACGTTTAATGAATTGCTCATTATAAAACAGCTTGAAGTCGCCGCGAGCATTGTTTCCGTTTATTTAATCTTTTTCTATATGTTTTTTTTTGTTTGTTTGTTTTTTTTTCTTCCATCCTCCCACACGAGTCTCCTCTCTCATCAAGCTTCGCTGATGACTTTCCCCAGACCTGCCGCCGTCCGCACTGCGCATGTCCGCTGCCTCGACGGATGCTGCCTTCAGAGGGGTCGACGCCGGAGGAGGGGATGAGCGCGTGCGGCTCCACCCTCGCGCACCAATGCGCAGTTTAAATGGTAAGCCTCGGGATTTGTCGGGGGTCATTCGGACTGTCCGTTTTTTGGAGTACCTCGTCGTCACGGCTGGCCTCTCCAAACCCTTAACTTTCCACCCCCAAAACAAAAAAAAAAAAAAAAAAAAAAAAAACTCCCAAAAGCTCCGTCCCCCCGAACAGAAATTTCTCCACGTTATGTAAGTATAAAAACTTTACCGTAGAGCGTCGTCTGACGAGCGGTGATGTTGCGGCGCACTTGTCAAAGCGCATCCTCCCTCGCTTTGAACCGCGTTTGGGAAACGGGGGTTCGTGTCGAGTCTGCGTTCGCTGTAAGTTGGCGAATTTAAACACAGAGCGTTGCCCTTTTACGGTGCAAGTCGTAATTAAGAAAATGATGGACATTTTTGACAGGTTTATGAAAGTGCGCCTTTGTTTCCTTCGTGTAAATTGAGTGGTGGGTGTATAAACGCGTCAGTTTGGGAGTTCTGCATTCGTGCGTAGAATGAGAGTTTATTCATGAACTGTGAACTGGTTGTAAAGATAGTGCGTCGTTTAGCAAGGAAGTTGTGGGGAGTTAAGGCTGAATATCAGTGAAGAAAATGGCACGACTTTAACCCTGGAGTTTCCTGTTTTCCAAATATGGTCGCATAAAGCTGCTGTCTGTCAAACTGTTGAACTTTGTGGGGAAGATGCAAACACTGAAAAAAAAGTGACTCAGTTTTCACACGATCTAACCAATGTGATAACGCTGAAGGAGTTGATTTAATCAGGCAGCTTTCATGTTGTTTCTTGCTTCTGTTGTATAATGGAATAGTGTAAATAGTTAGAAGTGAACTAGGCTATATAATTGTACAACTTCTCAAGATCTGCATGATGTTTTCTGTAATCTGAAGGCCGTGTTTAAAACAGGAAGCAGCATTACTTTATTCAAATTTCTGATATTGAATAGCACCACAATTGCCAAGCAGAACATGATAAATTGGCTCGGGCTGTTTTGGGCAAAGTGGCAAAATGCCAAGAAAAATGACTTCGTTGTGTGCTAAAGACCTTGTGGCATATCAGTCTTAAACCCTAAAAACAAAGGAAGCTTGTGTTTTTACACTGCTTCTCACAGACGTTGTCTTGTTTGCATCTAAATTATTGACATAAAGCTGGAGCGGGGCTTTTTTTCTCACTTACAGGACAAGAAGTCAAGCGTCCTCATTAGTCTGTTTTATTTTTCACGATCAAATCATTTTCATGCTGTCATCGTTAATCATCACACAAAGGCATGGAAATCATAATGTGCCAGTGTTTATTAACAAGATTATAGCAGGAAGTATGTTTGTGAAAGAGCCAAGAGAGGAAATGAGTAAAATCATTCACAGGCCCTGCAGGTCACCGTCTTTCGCCCACAAATAGAAAGGTCACGTAGTCTCTTGGGTAGCATTTCCACTTGTTTATTAGTGCATATTATTCTGCTTATTATTATTTATTATCGTGACTGTATTGTCTGCTCAGCCTAGGTGTGATGTGTTGTGCCCGATGTCTAAATATAGCAAATAATTTGAGGCTTGATGGGTTGCAGTTCACTGGACTAAGCAGGTCACCGATCATGTGCTGTTGTGAGTTAAAATTACTACATTAAAATGGTCTTTTCATGTATGATTGAATAATGAATCTGTTAACAGCGATTCCCCAGTGTGTATAGATTAATTATAATGGAATGTGTCTGGTCATTCATAAGGCAAACACAGCGTTGTGGCTGTGAGCCCTGCTGCTCCGTGACATCTTTTAAAGTCTAAACTCGCTTTGTATCGTCACGTCATCCCGTCAACTCCACTTCAAACAGCTGTCCTCGAGATGCACTGATTATAAAGTCATGTTGACACAACAGAGAGGGAAATAGAGGAGGCTTTGCAAAGATATTAAGATAAGGTGGTGAGCAAAGTTAAACAGGGTGAGGAGGAGGAACTTGATTGGCTGCGCATACTTCAGCGGTGGTGGGGGGGTGTCAGGAAAAGTCTGTTTACTTTTATCCTCAGAAATAGCTGATCTTCAAAGCATCAGCTGCTCCCTTGGTTCCTCAGAAGTACGCTTGACTCCGAGATTTTTGACAAATTTTGACAAGGTGTCTGTCTGGCGAGTTAATATTTATGCAATATGTTTTAGCAG
This sequence comes from Coranthus polyacanthus, assembly GCA_037367275.1. Classification (NCBI taxonomy): domain Eukaryota; kingdom Metazoa; phylum Chordata; class Actinopteri; order Kurtiformes; family Apogonidae; genus Coranthus; species Coranthus polyacanthus. Next base: position 14,229,456 of record JAPQRN010000001.1, read on the forward strand.
TCTCTGGGTGGTTTGACTTGGCCCATCCCCTGGGTACATTTATTGGCTTTCTCAGGAGGCTCAGTGGCTTTTTTACATAGTTCCCACTCAATTAAAGTGTGTGCCAGTCTTAGTGTACAGAGGAGGATCAGGAGGAGGAAGGGGGGGTCGAAGTTACAGCCTGTGGACAGGAGTCATTGTCTGTAACCCAAGAACTACTAAATTACTACTCGGAGGTTCGCAGTCTAATCCAGTCTGACAGATCACAATATGGTTCAAGTGCTGTGTTAGACTTGCTGGACCGATACAGACTCATGGCTGATTCATTTATACAGTATACAGTGGTGGTAGGAGTATTCAGATACTGTATTTAACTAATTCCAACATGAGAAAAGACTCCACTACAAGTTCAAAACATTACCAAAATGAAAGTATGTGAGTATGATCAGCACAATATACTTAAAGTATGAAAGTATAAGTAGTCACTGTGTAGAAAAAAGGCTCCTTTAGTTCTTGGATTCATATTCCTGCTGTATTAACATTTGCGTTGCATTTTACAGCTGTAGATGTTTAAATTGGAGCTATTTTGAACTACCGTATATACTGTTGTGTAGTTTAATCTACAGCAATGCATCATATTCTGTAAGATCATTATGTTCGTAGCGTTGCTGTCCTGTGAGAACCACGTATCTCTAAAAAGTCACCCTTTCAGAAGCTTTTGTTACAATGAATTTTGCAGCTAATCCAAGATATGTGGTTTTCACTGAAAAATTATAAAATTATAATCTGAGAAGTCCCTACAGGTGTCAGACAATGTAGTTAATTAAACATTACAATATTGGCCTCTCAGATGTGGAGTAGATGTGTAAAGTTGCATAAAATGGAAATACTCAAGTAAAGTACAAGTACCTCAAATTTGTACTGAAGTACAGGGCTTGAAGAAAAGTATTTGGTTGATTCCACTGTAGGTTATACGTGCAGGTGTATATACACATTTTTTTGCCTTTTACAGTACCTCCCACCGCAGCTTCCACTACCAGTTCTTGCAAATCACAGAAACTTATTTGTCAGTAACACTCCCTGCTGCATTTCAAATCGTAGGCCGCCAGGGGCCCATATGAAGCATGATTGTTAAAGCCCCGGGCCCCCCTCAGACGCTTTGCCTTGCTGTTATCATTTTGGAGTAAACGACGAAGCAGGCAAGAGACATACTATTCCCTATATGGGCTTTGTTTGGGAGTTCACTTGCCTTGCTGTTTAGGTCCGCAGAAAAGAGTCCTGCTCCAGAGAAGGGGCCCATATATGGTCATCACAGCACGAGACTGAAGCCTCTTAGCAGGGAGACAGGGAAAGAGAGAGAGAGAGAGAGAGAGATGGAGGGGGAAAGACATGGAAAAAAATGGATGTTGTCAATTAAGCGATGACTTAATGATTGAGTGTGAGTAAATGTCAGTCAGCATTAAAGGTTTGTCTCAGATGAAGCCGTTGACAGAATGGACGGGACATTGTTAGTGAGGAAATTAAAATTAATTTCTCAGCCTCAATCTTTGTATCTAAATCAGGGAGGGGAATTGTTTGTGCGTCTCCCTGGTGGCGTGTGTGAAAGTGTAGGGTTGAGAGGGGGTGGAGGTCTGTGAGAAGGACTGCGCTGTGGAACTCCCCGATGGATGAAACATGTTAACTCTTTGACTTACAACTACAGGCAGCTTTAGGAGCATATTTCCTATCCTTGGAGACCTATTACTCACTACAATGTTTGTTTAACCCTCTGCACAAAGTATCATGCTTCTACCTAGAAGAACAAAAAAAAATGGATGACTTGCTTCATTCTCTCAAGCTTCCATCCTTTCCTTCATCACTTCCTTCCTTTGTGCTTCTTTTCTTACATCCAACTAATTTGTTCTGTTCAACAGCTGGCCCTCCACCCTAAGCCACGATGTCCAAGAAGGCCCCAAGCGAGGACGAGAAGTTCCTCTTTGTTGACAAAGACTTCCTGAACAGCCCCATGGCGCAGGCCGACTGGGCGGCCAAGAAGCTGGTGTGGGTCCCATCAGAGAAGCATGGGTTCGAGGCGGCTAGCATCAAGGAGGAGCACGGCGACGAGGTGCTGGTGGAGCTGGCTGACAACGCAAAGAAGATGACAGTCAACAAGGATGACATCCAGAAGATGAACCCGCCCAAATTCAGCAAGGTGGAGGACATGGCTGAGCTCACCTGCCTGAACGAGGCCTCCGTGTTGCACAATCTCCGCGAGAGGTACTTCTCTGGCCTTATTTATGTAAGTATGCAGCAAACCAACACACATAATAATTCACTCACAAACGCTTGTAATAACTTTACTCTCGCAGACTTTAAAATACTTATTTGATGAAAGACCTGACTGCGGATAAGTTGCAAAAACAGACACAGCAAAATTTCTTACAGTTGGAATTGTTTGATCAGTATTGTTGAGTTTTCTCGGGTTCGATTTTCTAACTCACAACGATCTTCATTTGAATGATACAATATCGATTAATAATGCCTTTTTCCATGGATGAGTAAAGCTTGAGCTTTAATCCCATTAGTCACTTCTGTACTAAAGAAAGCACTTATTGGCTTGCACTTGTTGGCCATGTTAAATAAAAAGTACATTGATCTAACTGCTTTTGGGTCAAATCTTATTGTAAACATTGATACTTCGGATAACGCACCAGGTTAGAGGGTTACAGCATTATTTTTCTGAGAATCTCTGAGATAACCAAGCAAAAACCAGGGGTGATACCCAGCCTTAGAGTTTTTCCTCTTACATGTTTCTGTCCTCCCACCAGTAGAATGAACAAGAATACACAAGTACAAACGGTTGTAACATGTTCTTATCTCCCTTGTGGTCTCTGCTCTCAGACATATTCTGGCCTCTTCTGCGTGGTGGTGAACCCCTACAAAATGCTGCCCATCTACTCAGAAAAGATCATTGACATGTACAAAGGAAAGAAGCGACATGAAGTCCCCCCTCATATCTACTCCATCACTGACAACGCCTACAGAAACATGATGCAAGGTAGCATTTTTACACTGCTCACGTGCCTCATTCAGTTTCTTCTGCTGGACCAGTAGTGTCATTTCTGATCATTTCTGTTTGGGTTGTTCACTTGTTATCCCAGTGTTAATACTGTAAGGACTCTCCATTTATAACTTACACAAACTGAAACTATTAACTTTATGTTTTAACTTTATTCTGTGATGGTAACCTGTGCAGAATTAATCTTTGTCTATTTGGTATTAGAATAGACTTCAGGCTCCGATGACTGAAAATGATTCGGCTAAATTACGGAATGGCTTCAAACCGATGCACGACAAACAGCAATAAGATGTGATTTAAACTCACAGCGTGTCATTTGAATAAGTTTGATGAAAACATTAAGTAGCATGGAATCATGGGAGTTGTTGTTGTTTTCACCACCATTACTGATGAAAATCTATCTGATGGGACTCACAAAATCACGTTCACTGACGCGGTAATGGATTAAAGTTTAATTGACATTACATTTAGTCACTTATATTCACATTATGTAATTTCATTCTAATGAAATAGTCGCAAGTCGCATTAATAATTATATGACAGTACTGAGAGGGCACCAAATGAAGTGGGCTGTTAAATTGAATAAAACTATGGGTACTCTGAATTTGAATATTGATGGAAACATTGGCCGTAAAATATATAGCATTGGCCTAGACGTTTTTATATGTTTTAATACAGAAATGTTACACATTGTGCCTTTAACTCACCGGCAAGTCTAACAAATAAGTCATTTGTGTCAAAGAGAAGTGTTAGTTGGTAGTTTTAAGAGCTTGGTGTGGGTGAGCTGTGCTGTCAGCTGTCAAAAGTTTCACTTCGGTTTGGGTGATGACAGCTGGCAGGCTTTTTGCTGTGTCATATTAGCAAAGTGGTTGATAAAAGCCACAAATTGGCCAGTTCTGTTCTGGCTGACAGTTTCAGAAGTGTGTATGTTGAGTACGATTTAAAATCTAAGTTCAGAGCTCCATCTGTCTGCCATATGCTTATCGTGTTAGTTAGTGTCATCTGAAAATGACATAGTAATTGAGTCTAAACATTTCTCATAGTGATTATGCCCTATTTGAGAGTCAGCGTCACGAATAGGTGAAGATAGCGGTTTTAGCAGAGTCGTGCTTACAGTAAATGGTTCTTGGCAGTGGTACCACTTCAGAGCAGCTGGTTTCCCATAGAATCTGTTTCTTGTGTTTCCAGGGGGTCGTGCCCACTGGATTTCATGTTGACGTGAGGATGTTCTCTCAGAGGAGTTGACATGTGGTTGGAGAGATGGGTGGAGGGCAGTAAAACATTTCCTGTTTCTGCAGCCTCCCTCTGCTCATTCAAGTTTTTTTTCTGTGAAAATGGTCAGTGTCACTGAAAAGAGAGTGAAAAAGTTTTTTCCTCTGCAAAAAATGGAAGTTTTATGAGTCTGCGATTATTCTCCTGTGCTTTGATGACTTTCAATGTACCATCCCATCGCTCTGCAGAGAGACCTGTCATTTTTATGGACACTCAAGTACACACCAGTGATGCTACTTGATGATAATACTGTTAGCTTTATCATGTTTAAGGAGGTTGGTAAACTTGTGGGTTTTATACAAAGGAAGATGGATCAACATCAGGGTGGAACATTTATATAAAATCAGACAAACTACTTTTTACATACAGTATATGGCACACGCTATGAAAGCCAAATTCTTAATTACACTTAGATATTTCCAGTAATAGAGAGATTAAGTCTAATGTTAGCCTCATCCTCCCTCTTTGGAGTGTTTTACCGAATGTGAACCTTTCTTTTAGGACCTTCCACTTGGTCAAACTGCTTCCTCTTTCATGCTACTCAGTCAGGATGAATTTGATGATTTGAGCAAAGAAAAACATTTCCACTCCTCTGTGCTCATTCAGCTAACACATTGTCACATCCTGCTATAGGGCTGCCGTCTCTCCTTGGCTCGGTTTAAACTAAACAGTCTGGCGCAGGTGCATTCAGTTACATAACTATAAGATTAACCTCCTGAGATTCAAGATCCATTTTTGTGGAGATCTAATAAATCTATTGCCACCGGTTCTGAATGCTGTCTTAATGAGAACGTCATTACAGTTATTCATTAAGAGAGTGATAATGCAGCTTAATGCCTAATTTGTTTCTGTTACTGTATGTACATCAGAAGACTTAAAGTTTCATCAGGGCGATACACAGGAAGCTGTTGTATTTACCGCTGCAGCTATGGTGTGTAAACACAGTGTCGTGAGTAAACAGCAAGGGGAAGGATTGATTGGTGTTTGTGTGGGTGTTTGGATTAAACGTCACATAAAGATGTGACGGCGTCGTCTTCTTCAGCTCATCCCAAGTCATACAGCTGTACGACTCTCTTTCAGTTCATGAGGAAGTGAGCCAGTTGTTATCAGCCAGCCCACTCTGAGCACAAGAAAAGGAGGGGTTTTATTTTGTATCATTTATTCCAGTCTAAACAAATCAGACACTTGCTTAGGTTCATGATATGTGAAATGGCAATTGATATTTAAGTTTGTGGACCACCCACTCGCTTTCAAATGTAACATGTAGCTTTGAAGTGTTTGTAGAACCAAGTAAAACACATGAATTTAACAGCAAAAGTAATGAAAGTAAAGCAAGAAATATAAAAACAAAAGAAAGCATAAAGTCACTTACTGGATATAATGTAGTCACATAGAAACCATCCTTAAAAATGAATCAGAAATCATCATAACCTGATTCAACCATCATCTCAGGTTGATAAAAGTCCAAGTCATTTGACAACAAAAAACAATCATCAAGCACTTTTAATCCAAACACTGGCACGGACTGAAAGGGTTCAAGTTGCTGTGATGGACAGATGTTTTGAACTTTTTGTCAATGAATGCCATGTTTGGGATAATACACTAACTGCACTTTTAAAAAAACACTTTCATCTGTTTTAAATCACAGATGAAAATAGAGTTTAATCACTTTTAGTAGGTTGTTAACACTGGTCTAATGTTACTGTAACGCCGCAGCTTAGTGTTACATCAAATTTTTTACGTTAGCATCACTCGAAATCTCAATGTACCTAATGTACCTAACAACCAAATCAGTATAAAGGTGCACATTGTGACGCCTCATTTGAAAACATTGTAGCCGTTACTGCATGAACGGGAATTCCCATGACTAATGATGCAGGATGTGACACAGCGAGCGCTACAGTCGGAGCTGTTTGCATGTTAGCGTGGAAGTGGTGCAGTGCAACATTAAATCCAGATAAGCTTGAAAACATTCTTCCTGCTCTCTTGGCTGAGATCCCATTCCTGCAAAATTGTTACCCCTGTCTCTGATGTCCAGGAGATAAAACTCTGAAATTCCCACAGTGAGTTTGTTGTCGTCCTGAAATGTTTCACTTCGGCAGAAGATGACCGATGTGTGTGTTTTTCAGTGGATTTACAGTGCCTGCCAGACAGGTGCAGAGATACCGACGCACCTGTGTTTTCATTTTGGCTTTCGCTTTATCTGATCTGATGACGGTCAGTTTTACAAAAGCTATTTTTACTATAAATATATATGTTATGCTGAGGCATTGCAGTAACATTAGAATAGTTTAAATAGCTCTGAGACTGAAATGCCTGTTTTATTATCTCGTTAATATTTTTCAGTGACGTTGCTGCGTTGTTTTTGGATGTTGTACAAAAGCTCACAACACCAGCCACCCTACTCTGTCTCTCTCTCCATCTGCCTTAATTAGGAAGTGCAGAGAGGGAACGGGCTGCATTTTGTGTGTGTATGTAAGGAATGAAACCAGTGGAACAGCAGCCAAAATGACCGAGTCGAGTTTACAGTTCAGGGCAGGCTGTGTACTGTACTGCAGTGTGTGGATGTGTGTGTGTGGATGACATATCGCACCATAGCAATAAAAAAAATCTGCACATGAATGAGACTTCTCTCTGTATAAAGTAGAAGACAAGTGAGTGAACATGCTGAGCCTTCTTCCCACGCTGATTCATTTTTGCAGTACAGCTCTAAAGCATCATGTGATTAAATATTATAATCAAACTGACAGCAAACTTATCTTTCCTTCAGGAGTGTACCCCCTGTTCTCACCCATGGGTTGTTAGTATTGAAGGATACAGTTACAAAATACCCGTACATGGACTCAGTGTATTCTCCCAGGAGTATTCTGGGAGATTGTGTAATGACTCATTGCTCAGCACATTCACAGTTGATTTTCATGGTTAAAAATCAAAGTATTTGTGGGAGTTACATGTTTCCTTAGGCACTGGAAAGTCTTTGCAAATCACACAGCTTCTTCTAAGCCTTGAACTCAGTCCAAACGGGTGTCTTAAGTTCAACACTAGATTCATCTTTATTCCTAGAGAAAGGCTTGTGGTTTCAAATGTGGTATGTACAGTAGAATACTGAGGTGTTGCGCATGACAGTGCAAATATCCCTAGGGCAATCATAAGTGCAAAAAGACCAGAAAAACAACCCATGCTTGTTAAACACAACAAACACAAGATTACAGCTCATTTTAGCGTAAACTGTAACACACTGTGCAATGTATTTGAAGAATGAGTTTAAAGCGCCTAACGTTGTAAACTGTCTGTTTTTTCGCAGATCGGGAGGACCAGTCCATTCTCTGCACGTAAGTGTAAATCCGTCACCTCCAAAGTCACCTTTGCAATCTTTCCCTAAACTTTTTCCTTGCGTCACTGTAATGCTAGAAGAAAGCCTGTATGTGTATGTGTGGAAGAACGGTTACATAATGCTTGTGTAAACACAGAGCAAACAAATGAGGTACTTCTGTGGTCTCTTAGCACACTCCCTCGAGAGCTATACCAGCAGAAAATGATTTGTAATAAAACAGTGAGACCTTTTTTGAAGATGTTGTGGGATGGATGCAGAATGCTTTGATTTGTCAGAATATTTTGTCATAAAGTTTTGTCGTATTTAAATGGAGTCCAACTGGATGTGCATTAATGGGTTCACGGAGCTCCCAGAGGGCTGTGGCCTCGCTCTCCTCTCAGACCCTCGGTCAGGAAGTATGCCCTGCATCCTGATGGGAGAACCAGATAAGCTCTCCAAATGTTTGGGCTCCATTTTGTTTGTTTATTTGTTTTAAACTAATTATTGAGAACTTTGACTGGGGGGGATTGGACATCCAGGGACACATGGCCTCGTTTTGTCTTACAGATCTTTGGCCTACACTGAAACTGTAAAGTCATTAATTATTTGTTTTCCTTTTGTGTTGTTACTTATAGAAACATTGTACGTATGCCCAGGTTATGGTTCACTTTTCACATCCACATCCAGTACACACAGTGCAGCCTCACATCACCACATGGATAACTGTAATACAGTTACCAACAGTGAAATAACGGAAATCAGTATGTCCACCCTAAACAGACAAAATGATAGTCTACAGTCATTGCAAATTACAGGTTAGCGTGCAGATTACAGTATTTCCTTAGATGGCTTTTTCCTTTAATAGCACCTTTGCTGCTCAGCATCAAGTAGTGCAAGTACAGAAAATGAGAGGAAGGGCTTTCCCTCCTCAGAGATGTGCTCGAGGCTCTTCTTTATTACAGATTTACAATACTGATACCAGGATGCAGCAAATTCTTAGATCACGTTGCACCATTTCCTCAACTATCAAGATTTCTTTATCAGAGGGAAAATTTTGGAAAGGTTTGCTACATTTATCCATCGTCTGTGTTTGGGGTAATGGTTAACAGCACAGCGCAGAAAGTTCCTGTGAGATATGTTTCATGTAGTAACAGTGATTGTTTACATTTGGTGAAAGTAATATGATAAAGCAGAGCTGAAATACACTCCACATCTTGTGCAGTATCTGTCAGGTTCAAACAGTGAGTTTCATTTCAGTCTGAGCTGCAGATGGTGTCGACCTCAGCAGGCCTCTGAAGCCATATATGGGAGAAATGTTTCTGATGCAGAACATGGAATGTCATGTATGACATCCTCCTCCTCCTGTGTGTGGATTTAATTGTACTGTATGTTCCTCTGTGGGGATTATTTTTACAGCAGTCCATTACAGATCCCCTCCATCTGTGTAGTGTAATGTTTGATATTCGTTGATGTTTTGGCATATAGTGTACTTGTGTGGAGGATTCCCTATTATATACCATTTAAGACAATGCTCAAGGCATTTTTTAGATCAAAACAGATCAATCTAATTGAAATGCAAAGCTTGCTGACACTGTCATACAGAAAGCTTTTTAACTTATATAACATGCTGCTCCTACAAATTTGACCCTTTAAAACTATTTTAAAGGTTCCGTGTGTGATGTTCAGTGACATCTAGAGGTGAAGTTGCAGATTGCAATCAACTGAATACCCCACCCTCCTGTACAGTGGCTGTAAAAAAAGTCCCTTGTTTGTGTTCAATCAGTGTTCATTTTGTCCATTCTGGGCTTTTTAATTAAGGAGATATTAACTCTGGTCCACACTCATAGTAGGTGATGGTAATGCACATTAACACAGGACGCTACCTGCTATAAAATGGAAAAAAGGTTAAGAGGAAGTGAGCTACTGTAGAAACATGGAGCCTCAACATGGTGGAGGAGGCAACTCGCTTCATCTGTAGATATAAACAACTCATTATAAGATAACAAAAACTGGGATTCTCATTTCCGTATGATTACATTATTAGTAGATCTGCTTAAATCTCCCTAAATCTCCCTAAATCTTACACACTGGACCTTTGACTCTGTGGTTTATGCAAGACACAGACATACAGTTATATGAGCGCTCTCTTACCACCACTTTGTATCATGTGAAGCCAAATATTTAGGGAATTAAGGAAATCATTCATGGATTACATTACATATCATGATTATTAGCAGGCAAATGCGATTCATGAGAAAGGAGAATATTATAAAACGTTGAGATTAATACTACTATGGCATCAAGGTGGCCACAAAGCTGACAGGACACTCCTTTAACATAGTATGTACTGCTCGTTGCATTCTGTTATATGGGAATGCAACGAGCATTGTTTATCCAGTCACTGAGTGTGGTGATTGTATTTCTTAAATACCAAAACAATTACCATGGGAAATAGCTGGAATCCTGCTAAATCCATTCATGAGAAGATGACATTTCATCTCAACAGACTAACCTCTTTTATCACTGGGTGTGTGTGAAAAAGTGGACTGGTGAATGAACATGAAGTGGAAGGATGGTGCAGGCGGGTACAGATGCAAAGCGTTTTAGGATGCGGCTCAGGACTTCAGGGCTCAAAATGAGGCGGAGGTGAAACCATCCCGATCATGTGAACCACACCTTCAGCTGGCTCAAGCTTTTTACAAGCAATGTATTTTAAAACTTAGAATAATTATTTGACTAAAGAAACGTAACTTCAAACAAACACTTCTTTAAGTATGCAAACTCATGGAATATATGTCAAAGTTACTGAGGTTACAGATTTACTGATTATCTTGTTATCTACGCACCTACAGTTTAGAGAGACAGCAACATTTGTGGGACAGCAACATTTTGACCTTTTTACACCAGTCAAGTAATGTTTCTATTTGGTTAAAATGAGTGCCTCTTTTTCATATTTTTTTTATCTTCAGATATTTAGTATTTCAAGAGAAAGGTAACAATGTAACTATAAAATATTATAATATGTAAATAACACATCTAAATGGTATTATTCCCATTAATCTCTTTAATTAAACTTTTGACATACGATCTCATCCATCCAAATAATCCTGTGATTGTCACTGTCATTAAAACTTGTTGATGGTAAGCAGGACATGCAGGAAGAGACAGTTTGATGGACACTCTGGGAGAAAAACTCCCGTCACATGTTATTCTGTGCTACGGTTGCTTACAGTAGAAGCCTGGATGTCATATGTCCTAAACAGATGTGAGCAGTACAGTAATTAGATTCCTCTTCGAGCTGCCAAGCCCCAACACAGTGAGCATCCCATGCCTTTTATGGACCCATGTCTGAGGATGTGTCTGTGTTGGACTGCTGGCTCATGGCTCTGGGATCGTTCAACTTTGTCTTTTGAAGCGCTGAAGACGAGGGGCCACGTTTCTCAAAAAAAAGTGTGCTTGCTCCTGTTTGAAATGTAAGGTGGGAGGTTAAACTATAAGCTTTACGTCTTCAGTGGCAAACAGGCTTGTGTCTGAGAGAGACAGTCAGGCTGGGTGTGTTGAAAAGACACCGATGACCAGGTCCAAGCAGAAACTGCTGATTGTTTTCAGTTTTCGGCGGTAGTGCAGAATGAGAATCTGTGGGATTACCACAAAGTACAAAGTGTTTTTTTTCTTATTATGTGTTAGATAATATCCATTTAACATAATGAAAATATGTAAACCATTGGCAAACATATTCACCCTATCTCTGACTGTTCATTTCCTGTCACTTGTTTAATGTTAACGTTTCCTCACATGGCTGTCACACACAGGCTGGAGGGTGGAGATTTTTTTTTTTTTAATTCTGCAAAAATTGTGTGGGCACAGATTCCGCATGGTCCTGCTAATAACCGAGAATAGAATGAAGAGTATTGAGATCCTTTGCCATAAATAACTTCCTCCAGAAATGGGAATGTGCATATAAAAGTGACACGATGAAATAATTGAGTAGTAAAAGCATGTTCACCTTTTCTTCTCTAGTGGAGAGTCCGGTGCTGGAAAGACCGAGAACACCAAGAAGGTCATCCAATATCTGGCTGTTGTTGCCTCTTCACACAAAGGCAAGAAGGACAGCAGTGCTGTAAGTATCCCAATAAAGACATCATTGTGTATCAATAGTTAGGATCTGCCAAGCACTTCCCTCACTCTTATGGAGGAGGTGATCAACTGCCCAGTTTAATCCTGTATATCGCCATTTCCTCCAAATAGCAACAATCAGGATCACAGTTTGCCTACGTGAGTAAAGGAGAAAGCCTGGAGTGTGTTTTTGTGTGGTGTTTGTGTGTGTTCCTTCCTTAGGTTAAAAAGTGCATGAAGATAGTGTCACTGAGTTATTAAAAACAGATTGTTTCTGTTTTTTAAAATTTTTTTCTTACACCAAAGGTTCAAGATCCTGGATCTTACTGTTTTTGAGTTAGAGGTGTTTTTCCCTAACAATCATCATTTCTGTGTCTTACCCAACGAGAGCTGATTTAGACTGCATGATCATCATCATAGTACTGACTCGTAGTCACTTCTTCCGACCTGTACAATCCTTCTGTTAGGACATCTAGTGTTGCATAGTCCTCAACTGGTTTATCTGGATGTGTAATCCATCTTCTATGAACACCCTTTCACTGCCGATGGAGATCGGACTGAAGCCTCCCCGGCAGTGAAAGGGTTTCTCACAGATCAATGAGCACAGTGTGAGCATGCCCATCTCCTGTCTATTAAACATCATATTGTCCTGATGTGTCACCGACCTCCCCTCCCTCCCCTACACCTCATCCTTCTACCTGCCTTTTGCCCTGATGTCGGGTATCGGCGCTCTTGTCCTGTAGCGTTTAATTGGCCTTTTAGTTTGCGCCATGTGGGGTTTCTGAAAACACCTATGCTGCAGGACTGTGCTACTTTTTTAACACTCTGACTGAGCTAAAATAAGCCCATGGGGCAAAATGCCTCTGGATGCAACTGACCTACAACCAACCAGAGTAACGACACTTGGGATGTTGAGCCGACACATCTTTCTTGTCCATTAAGGCTTTAAGTGCGGTAGTTTGTTATTTTTTTAATGGAAAACACTAGGGCAGTACCTGACTGAGAATGTTCTCAGTCCAATCCGATTGGGCTGTTCAATATGAAGATTCATTTTTTTCCTTTTTTTTCTTATCTGGCAATCATAAAATCTAAGTTTAGTTCATAAGTTTCAGTGATGATGGATCAGATTCATCGGTGAATGATTTTGACCACAACAGAATCACAAGAACATGTTTTTGAGCCTTTAAAAATCAGCTGTATATGATGAAGTGTTCTACTGTTACTGTCC
>JAPQRN010000001.1:14242521-14257330 GCA_037367275.1 Coranthus polyacanthus
TTGCCAACTCTGATCTGCTCTTCATCTGCTGGTCTGTATCTGTCTTGTTTTTCTTTTAAATTAAAAAATCTTTTGACAATAATTATAGACATTTTGTGTCAACTGTGGACTTTTGAAACTTCCCCTGGACCAAACAGACCAATCAATCGGTCATTGGTCCAACCAAAAGAGGTGGTCTAGGTCTGGATCAAACCGAACCATGGTTTGATTGATTGACTGTGTGAAAACACTTTTTGTTGGGTTCGGACATTGGATCCATTACAGAATCCATTACAGGATCCGAAAGGCTACTGTTACCAATAAGCAAAAGAAAAGAAAAACAATGTGAACACAGAATTTGTAGAAAAAGGAGCTGAAGCATCAACGTGCCAACGTCAGACACACACTCGTCTATAAACATGAACCTTTGTTGCTGTGAGACCTTGGTTCAGACTTTCAGGTGTGAAACCGCCCTAAGACTATGAAAATAATAGTTCAAACCAAGGGTCAAGTTGACAGTGTATAATGTGATACAAAAATAATACACCTATAATACAAAAAGTCACATTGTGGCAAAAAGTGCTACTCAGTTGAGGTTATTTCAACTATTACTGAAGTGTAGTTTCCAAAACATTACAAAACCATAGCAATGAAGTAATGAATGAAAAAAATGTTGTCTGATAAATAAAAATTGTTATTCCTTTGCTTTTATGATTCAAAAAGTGTAATTTGTAGTTTCAGTAGTTAACTACACAAAGATAGCAAAAAACGTAATTGAATTACTTTGTCTCACAATGCAAATATGAATGTAGTTGAACGACCAGCGAGCTTCTGTAAAATGTCGTTAAACTACTAAACTACGTGTATCACTACTCACCAACACTGGCCACAAGTAGTGCATTTCGTGGCATCGCACACATGAGCATAGTAACATGCCGCTGCTGTCTTCTAAACACAAGTGACTTCTCCTCGTTGCTTTATCTCATTTACAGGGTTGGTAAATGGAGTGCTTCTAAGCTAGAGTGTATTTAAGGTAGAGATCTTCAGCACCTGACCTTGGTGTTAGTCTGACACAGGCTGCTTTGATCAGGTGGATTATCTCAATACAAAGTGAAGGGGTGTCTGCCTCATTTCCCAAACCCAGCACCCAGCTCCACCCATCGGTCAGTCCACAGGCTCCACAGTCACGCTGGAAGCAAATCACATCTGCAGAAGACTGTTTTGAATCAAAATTACTTTAATTTGCCAACAGGTTTGACACAAAGTCTGTGACAGCAATTATCAAAGGTTGTGCGCTGGTAGCATAATTTGGATGCCATTTCCGACCCTGCATACCCTCACTCTTCTGTCCACCTCTCTGTTTCCACAGTGTCAGCACAAATTTCTCCACATTTTAACAATATGCCCCTCATTTTCTGCAGGTCATGTGTCTGTGTTACCTCGTATTTCAAAGGAGATTACAAAAAAATACATGATCCCCTTGTAGTTAGATGTAGCTTTTCCTGTCACATCACGTTTTTAGATTGTCTCTCAGACCCAAGTTCCTAATCTTGTTATTTTTTTTCCCCTTCACTCTCTTCAGTAATCCTACCCCAACCCAATAACAGCCTGAACCATCATTTCCACACCAACCACCACCACCCACTGCCCACCACCACCACCACCACAGTAGCCAGTCGTCAGTGCAGTGTGTTGTTAATAATGACGTTTGTGTATATCACTGTTGTCACTAGGGGGAGCTGGAGAAACAGCTCCTGCAGGCTAATCCCATCCTGGAGGCCTTTGGAAACGCAAAGACCATCAAAAATGACAACTCCTCCCGATTTGTGAGTTTGCTATTGTAACGAATAACAGTAATAACAGTTAATATTTAGAATAACCACTTCAAATGTTCTTATACTACTAACTGTTTCCTAATGGATATATTATGTATTTTTATGTTTATTGTTTATTCCTCTTTTACAGGGTAAATTCATCCGTATCAACTTTGACGTGACCGGCTACATTGTTGGAGCCAACATTGAGACTTGTATCCTCAGTTATTTTGTCATTTTTCATATGTTGACCAGATCTTTGTCACTCTGGAAAAACATTTTGATCTATAAATAAAACCATTCCCTTCTGCAGCACATTAGGGTTACGTCTTTTTAATCCTGGATTAGTATTTACATTTGTGAATCAAGGTGATACAAGCCTTTAGTGGGGACATTTTCATGGTATTTGAACTAAAGATTAGTTAGATTGTCATGGGTTTTTTGTTCTGGGGATTTTGTGAACGCTTTACTTTTTTGCTTCTTTGGCTGCGTTGTTAGCTAATCAAAATTGTGTTACCTTACACATATCACTCCTGTAGATTATCCTTATTTGTTTTTTCTTTTTATGTTACTAACAGATGAAAAGAGGAGCGATTACTAAGATCACCGCAAATTGTAGTACAGATTATTAAACCCCTCTCCAGGTGCACAGTGTGTATTCATTCTTTAACAGCTGAACGCTCTCAGACCTGCTGGAGAAGTCTCGCTGTATCAGACAGGCAAAGACAGAGAGAGCCTTCCATATCTTCTACTACATGATTGCTGGTGCTAGGGATAAGCTGCGCGGTAAGATAAAATAATCTAAACGTGTATTTCATAACTATGATAGTCAAGTACTATAACTTTATAAACATATGTTCACATTTTTCTCTCTTTAATGATTTGCTTTTTTAATATGATATGCAGCATTTAAGTCTATGTGTTGTATTTCCAGAGGAGCTTCTTCTGGAGGCTTTCGGTAATTACCGATTCCTAAGTGCAGGACACGTTCAGATCCCCGGCCAGCAAGATGATGAGCTGTATGAAGAGACCATGGAGGCCATGAAGATCATGGGCTTCACTGACGAGGAGAGAATTGGTATCAACCATTACCCTGATCTTCTCGCAACTCCACTTGCCTGGTGGCATCTGAAATTAAATCCATGTTACCCAGCTATGGTTTATTTGTAAAGTATGAGTCACATTCCCTGTGTTTCAGACATCCTGAAGGTGTGCTCCACAGTCATGCAGCTGGGAAACATTGCGTTCAAGAAAGAGAGGAACCAGGAGCAGGCTACTATGCCGGACAACACAGGTTAGACACGTCCCACTACACATACACAAGTAAAACCAGAGTGATTTCACATTTCGCCTTTATTCACAACTCTACCTGTGTGACTCTAGCGGCCCAGAAGGTGTGTCACCTGCAGGGCATCAATGTGACAGACTTCACTCGTGCCATCCTCACCCCTCGAATCAAAGTGGGCCGAGAAGTGGTGCAGAAGGCACAGACCAAAGAGCAGGTATTACAAAGTCTGCACTGTCTTCAAACCGAACTGAGTAATGAAATGAATGATGGATTTCACCAACACTTTTCAGTTAGAATTCACTTTCTTATTCAGATCTCTTATGATCACTTATTTCTCTGTTTTATATGTTAGGCTGACTTTGCTACTGAAGCTCTGGCCAAAGCTGTGTTTGAGCGTCTGTTCCGCTGGATTCTTTCCCGAGTCAACAAGGCCCTGGACAAGACCAAACGCCAGGGGGCCTCCTTCCTGGGAATCCTTGATATTGCTGGATTTGAGATCTTTGAGGTGTGGACATGTTGATCACAGATGAGCCAGAAATACCACCCAGGCGAGCACAAAAAGGCACAGTAAATACTAATGCAAAGCATTTGGTTCTTGCAGGACAACTCCTTTGAGCAGCTGTGCATCAACTACACCAACGAGAAGCTGCAGCAGCTCTTCAACCACACCATGTTCATCCTGGAGCAGGAGGAGTACCAGAGGGAGGGCATCGAGTGGAACTTCATCGACTTCGGCCTTGACCTGCAGCCTTGCATCGAGCTCATTGAAAGACCAGTAAATAAAAAAAACAAAGTTTTATTTAAATACACTACCCCCACCAAGGGCAAATAATGTATATTTTATAATAATGTATGATATACTTTTTAAAAGGGTCAAGCTTATCCATTACATATCTTCTCTGCAGAACAACCCTCCAGGTATCTTGGCCCTGCTGGATGAAGAGTGCTGGTTCCCCAAAGCCACAGATATCTCCTTTGTTGAGAAACTCATGAACACACAAGCGAACCATGTGAAATTTGCCAAACCCAAACAGCTAAAAGACAAGACGGAGTTCTCTATTTTCCATTATGCTGGGAGGGTGAGTATTAAGGAGATGTACATCGTTTACAAACATGATGTAGTATTTTAAATTCCAGAGTTATACTTTAGGTAATATGATTAGCACTGCTTTGCTGATTTAGAAATTCTAAAATAACATCAGTGTTGTTTCGGTTGTAGGTGGACTATAATGCCACAGCCTGGCTGACAAAGAATATGGACCCTTTAAATGACAATGTCACATCTCTGCTCATGAACTCATCCAGCCAGTTTGTGCAAGAACTGTGGAAAGATGGTGAGATGTGCAGTTTAGATAGACGATCATTTGAACATTTATATGTCAAGGAAATATGAATGACATCATGTACAACTATTTCACATTTTTGTAAATGCTAGATTAATACATTTTAGTGCAGTGATACTAATACATGTGGATTTAGGATAACGAAGACATGTTTATATGTAACATGACTGTAAACCTTACAGTTCATTTTCTAATGACTTTTGTAGAATTTTTACATTACAGTCTGTAGGACTGCATTTTTGTTGTAGACGGTAACACATGCAGATATGACCTGTGGACATAAATGGACAAAAAGGTAGAAAAGTACTACTGTAGCTGATTTTGACATTTTTTAAATCGCATATTGAACAAACAGTAGCTTACAATTAAAGACAAAACAAACACATCAGATTGAACATATTTAGACCATTTAAGCTGTTTTTAACATTTTGTTCACTCACGTATTTTGTGCTGTGTGCTGCAGCGGACAGAGTGGTGGGTCTGGACACAATTGCCAAGATGTCGGACACCTCCATGCCGAGCGCCTCAAAAACCAAGAAGGGAATGTTCCGCACCGTCGGGCAGCTCTACAAGGAGTCTCTGGCCAAACTCATGACCACACTGCACAACACCCAGCCCAACTTTGTCAGATGCATCATCCCCAACCACGAGAAGAGGGTAAAGAAGAGTGCACTATCATCAGCAGCAGCAGCATGTCAGAAGTCCCTTTCTGAATCTAAAGCTCTGAAATCGCAGTGGTTTAGTATTTAACTTAGCAGTTTCTCAAAATAGTTAAACCTTTGTAATGGAACTAATATGGTGTTTCTCCAGGCAGGGAAGCTGGATGCCCACCTGGTCTTGGAGCAGCTGAGGTGTAACGGTGTGCTGGAGGGAATCCGAATCTGCCGACAAGGATTCCCCAACCGAATTGTCTTCCAGGAATTCCGTCAGCGGTGAGTTGGATCTGATGGAAATCACTAACCCATAACGTTCTTTTCAAATCCACTTAAGAAAATGGTAACACTTTATTTGGATCGTTGAGTATTTGTAACACTTCAACAGCTTATTACTTGAGATTCAACAATTCAGATTTTTACTTTGTCTGTAGAAGAATTGTCACATATACATACGCTATAAATAATCTATTGACCATCACTGATTGTTTTTCACTCTTATGAAACAATCAATGATGTTATGACACATTTTTACAAAAGTGTGTTTTAAATTACATCATTATTATTACATTAAATATTGAACATAATAAAATGATACAAACATATTGTAAACTCTCAGACTGTCCAACTAAAATGTTAACCCAGAAAATCTCTGTAAACCTTTCATGTCTTCTCTTTGTTTCCTCACAGATATGAGATCCTTGCTGCTAACGCTATTCCCAAAGGTTTCATGGATGGAAAACAAGCTTGCTGCCTCATGGTAAATTCAGTTTAATCGGTAGAAAATGGCAAAAAAAACGCAGCCTTTTTGTATGTGTGTGTATGGTCTCACACGGATCCCCTGTCCCTGCAGATCAAGCATCTAGACTTGGACCCTAACCTGTACAGGATCGGGCAGAGTAAGATCTTTTTCCGCACAGGAGTTCTGGCCCAGCTGGAGGAAGAGAGAGATCTGAAGATCACAGTGATCATCATTGCCTTCCAAGCCCAGGCTAGAGGCTTCTTGGCAAGAAAGTACGTAAATACAAGCCCCCTCACACGTATTCCAGCCGGTATTACATTTTAATGATTTACTACTATGATTTTGACAGCATTTTTTGATATAACGTAGAGGAATGTTACTTTTCACTTGGTTTCTTTTGTTACATATTAAAAATATGTACATTTTCCATTAAGTTTCCTTTACTGTTCTATTTTTAAAGGGCATTTGCCAAGAGACAACAGCAACTCACAGCCATGAAAGTGATCCAGAGGAACTGTGCTGCCTACCTCAAACTCAGGAACTGGCAGTGGTGGAGGCTCTTCACAAAGGTCACTTAATCATTCTTCACATTCATGCAACAGTGTTTCAACTCCCTTCATATTTTCTTTGTAGTCCTAGAATTGTTACTTGTTTGATGTACTTGGAATGTGCTTGGAATGAAATTTCCAAACATGGCCTTTTTACCCTGTTTTAAAAATGTGATATTGCTCATCCTTCTGAACCACAGGTCAAGCCTCTGCTGCAAGTGACCCGTCAGGAAGAAGAGATGGGTCTGAAGGAAGAAGAGCTGCAGAAAGCCAAAGAAGTTGCTACAAAGTATGAATCTGAGCTGAAGGAGATCTCCTTGAAACACACTTCGGTAAACAATGAAAGACACAAAGAAATTTCTAAACTTCCTTATGCTTAAAGCTTGTGTGTTGAGTGTTTTTTTTTTAAATACAGGAGATTTAAGAAAGCTCCTGCTCATGATGGTTTCTCCTTCAGGTTTTGGAGGAGAGGAACGCACTTCAAGAGCAGCTCCAAGCAGAGACAGAGCTGTATGCCGAGGCTGAGGAGATGAGGGTTCGTCTGGCAGCTAAGAAGCAGGAGCTGGAGGAGATCTTGCACGAGATGGAGGCAAGGCTGGACGAAGAGGAAGAACGCGCTCAATCGCTGCTGGTGGAGAAGAAGAAGATGCAACAACAGATGCAGGTCTACATGTCTATTTCTTGCTTATCATTTTGATAATAAATGTCCATGCTCGGTAATGTTCTGATGAACAATAGAAACTGAAGGTACAGTATTATTCTTGTAGGAATTGGAAGAACATTTGGAAGAGGAAGAAGATGCACGGCAAAAGCTACAACTGGAGAAGGTTACCTGCGATGGAAAGATCAAAAAGTTGGAGGATGACATCCTGGTGATGGAGGACCATAACACCAAGCTGCTGAAGGTGAGTGTGGACAAAGAACGCCGATCAGATTGAGACTAAAATGGGTCAAATACTGTGTCAAAAAAACATGCTGTAGCTTTTGATAAACATACAGCTTGCTTTGTGTTTTGTAGGAGAGGAAGCTGATGGAGGAAAGGATCGCAGACTTCAGTGCCAACCTGGCTGAAGAAGAGGAGAAATCTAAGAACCTCACTAAACTCAAAAATAAACACGAGTCCATGATCTCTGAATTGGAGGGTATTTATCTCGTATTCATTTGAATGCACTGACCTTTAAAAACCTCTAAAACAGAACTGGGTTAATATTGTATTCAATTTGTAAAAGGTTGGATTTCTGTTAACTGTCACCTTCTACTGCTCTGATAGTCCGCTTGAAGAAGGAGGAGAAGGGTCGTCAGGAGCTGGACAAGGCAAAGCGTAAGTTGGAGGCTGAGTCCAATGACCTGCAAGAGCAGATAGCTGACCTACAGGCTCAAATCGCTGACCTCAAAGCCCAGCTCGCCAAGAAAGAGGAGGAGCTACAGAACGCTTTGGCCAGGTAAAGTCCAACTCTGACCTCTGACATTTATTTATTGTTACATAGTTTATCTGTTTAGTAATTATTAATAGCAACAAGACAGTTTAGTGTACATCATCAACTCTTGCTGTTTTCCGTCCCTTCTGTCATGCTTATCATGATCCTCCTTGACAATTTCCTCTGCTTCTCAGGTTAGAAGATGAGACAGCTCAGAAGAACAACGCTCTGAAGAAGATCAGAGAGCTGGAGGGACACATCTCAGACCTGCAGGAGGACCTCGACTCGGAGCGGGCAGCCAGGAACAAAGCAGAGAAGATCAAGAGAGACCTCGGGGAGGAGCTGGAGGCCCTCAAATCAGAGCTGGAGGACACATTAGACACCACTGCTACCCAGCAGGAACTAAGGTCTGTCGAACAAAACTGAAAATACAAATACATGTAGGTAGTAAGGACGTGTACAACTAACATTTAGAGTTCGTATTTAAGAGGAGTAAGACAGAACTGAGACTTGTCATATTGTTCCAGTGAGCATCTTCATAACCAATCTATTTGTTCCGTAGAGCCAAGCGTGAACAGGAGGTGACCCTGTTGAAGAGAGCCATAGAGGAAGAGAACCGGACCCATGAGGCTCAGATACAGGAGATGAGACAGAAACATACTCAGGCTGTAGAGGAAATCACAGAGCAGCTGGAGCAGTCCAAACGAGTACGGAGCTTGTAGAGTTTGATTTGAGGACAAACATACCCTTTTTCTGTATAAATTACAGATCAGTCATGTTTTATTTTCCCTCCTCTGTTTAGGTGAAGTCCAATTTGGAGAAGGCTAAACAAGCTCTGGAGAAAGAAACGTCAGAATTAACCATAGAGGTGCGCTCTCTCGTCCAAGCCAAACAAGACGGGGAGCACAAGAGGAAGAAGTTGGAAGGTCAGGTTGCAGATCTGCAGTCTCGCTTCACTGACAGCGAGAAGCAGAAGGCTGAGCTGGGAGAACGCTGCTCCAAGATCACTGTAAATAAAATCTGCTATATTTACATTAAAAATGTAATTTCAATAGCTACGACACATAACTTCATCTGTGTATCCATACAGGTTGAACTGGAGAGTGTGACGAGCCTACTGAATGAAGCAGAAGGCAAGAACATCAAACTGAGCAAAGATGTAACCAGCCTTACCTCCCAACTTCAAGACTCACAGGTAACTTGATTGTCAGAAAAAGCTTTTCATGGCTAAATTACCAGACACAGGCAACTTTTCCTGTTGGGATCATTGACTTTTGAACCGGTTGCTGATGTAGGAGCTGCTGGCTGAAGAGACACGTCAGAAGCTGCAGTTCTCTACAAAGCTGCGGCAAGCAGAAGACGACAAGAACAGCTTGCAGGAGCAGCTCGAGGAGGAGATGGAGGCTAAGAGGAATGTGGAGAGACACGTGTCCACCCTCAACATTCAGGTCAGAGTTCAAACTTGAAAACTGACAGACTATGGCTGCATACTTTTTTCTTTTTAAGTGCTGCAGCACAGTATGTACCGTTGCATTCGGTATGCATACAAATAGGAAATACTACGTCATCATAACATTGCACCTCGAACTTTGACTCATATATCCATCGCAGTCCAGATTGTAACAGCGTCACACTCTTGACAGCTCAGCTGATGTGATGTATCTTTCACTGTGCAGAGGATTGTGGGTAGGAATAGCCAGAAAAGCATGCTGCAAAATGCGACCGGATGTAGTAGGACATCCCGGTATTTCTGACACACTGCATTTGACATACTATGTATTAAGACATACTAAATAGTATGATAGTGTGGGCACTGGAATGTAGGATAAAGGTTCATGGAGTTAGAGCTGGCATTGGAGAAACATTTCAGCGTGATTTTACTGCAAGTGAGATGCATGTAAGTCAAGACATTGAAACTTTTGAGAAGAAGTTGCATCAGTGCTGTCAAATAACCTATGTATAAAGCCAGCTTCATAGTTGTTTCACATACCATGTCTCAGCACAGTTTTCATCTGTCTGCAGCTGTCAGATGCAAAGAAGAAGCTGGATGAAATGACAGGAAACATTGAGCTGCTGGAAGAAGGTAAGAAACGCCTGCAGAGAGATTTGGAAGCAGCCAACAACCAATATGAGGAGAAAGCCTCCGCATATGACAAACTGGAAAAGACCAAAAACCGTCTACAGCAGGAGCTGGAGGACACGCTGATGGACCTGGACAACCAGAGACAGAATGTATCAAACCTGGAGAAGAAGCAGAAGAAGTTTGACCAGGTCAGCTGAATAGTTAGTGTTTGTTATGGTAGTATTTTACTCTAAAATGTTTGTATCATAAGTCATATACACATCTTTTCCTTTTTGGCTTCCAGATGCTGGCAGAGGAGAAGAGTATCTCCAGTAAATACGCAGACGAGAGAGACCGCGCTGAAGCCGAGGCCAGAGAGAAGGAGACGAAGGCTCTGTCCCTGGCAAGGGCGCTGGACGAGGCCCAGGATTCTAGAGAGGAGCTGGAGAGAGCCAACAAGGCCCTGAGGGCAGAGATGGAAGACCTGATCAGCTCCAAGGATGACGTGGGAAAGAATGTTAGTGCTGGAACATTTTTTTTGTGAAACCATCTCTGAATGCTTGTTCGTAATGTCAATGTCAATTATCAAGCATCATTCAAGCATTCCTCAGGTTACTACAGTTGTATACATGATATGGTAGTTAATTTGACAGTATGTGTCCATGTCAGGTCCACGAGCTGGAGAAGTCCAAACGAGGCCTGGAAGCTCAGGTGGAAGAGATGAAGACCCAGCTGGAGGAGCTGGAAGACGAGCTGCAGGCGGCTGAGGATGCCAAACTGCGTCTGGAGGTCAACATGCAGGCTCTCAAGGCCCAGTTCGAGAGGGACCTCCAGGGACGCGATGAGATGGGAGAGGAGAAGAAGAGACAGCTTGTCAAGCAGGTGAAAGAAAGAAAACTGTTTGCCTGATCTAATCCACCATCACTGTTGATAGTGAATGTTGCATCAGATCCAGCAGTGAGCTAAGCAAAGATGCATATGTCGACTGCAGGTTCGAGAGTTGGAGACAGAGCTGGAGGATGAACGTAAACAGAGGGCCATGGCGGCAGCAGCAAAGAAGAAGTTGGAGACGGACATGAAAGATCTGGAGGGACAGATTGAGACAGCTAATAAGGGCAGAGAGGAGGCTATCAAGCAGCTCCGCAAGCTCCAGGTGAGAGTCATTTAAGAGCTGGCTATATTAATCATTTTCAATATGAGGTAGTAGTACTTTTACTTAAAGGTTCAGTGTGTAATATTTGGTGACATCTAGTGGTGAAGTTTGCACCGCTATGTCCTCACCCTCCCTACAGAGGCTGCTAAAAACACAAAAGTCCTTTGTCAGAGCCAGTGTTTGTTTTGTCCGTTCTGGACTTTATTAAAAAAAAGGAGGAAGAGGAGGAAGTCCATTCTGAGATACTGTAGAAAAATGGAGGCCCAACAGGGTGGACTCCATGAATGGTGACCTACTCCCAGTGTAGAAATAAACTAAACAAAACCACAACGACTCATATTTTCAGGTAATTATACACTAATGAAAATATAATTACGAATATTCTATTCAATTTTGGTTATTTGATTCCCCTAAATTTCCATCAATCACACTGTAAAGGATCTAAATACTTCTACACCTACTGGTCATAAATAAACCACATGCATTGATGATTGTTGCTCCACCAACCTCTAGGCCCAGATGAAGGACTATCAGAGGGAGCTGGAAGACGCCCGCGCTGCCAGGGAGGAGGTGCTGACTACTGCAAAGGAGAGTGAGAAGAAGGCCAAGAGTCTGGAGGCTGAGCTCATGCAGCTGCAGGAGGTAAACTGTCCAAACCTAGCAAGAATGCATCCCGTTAGTAGGCAGAGGCTTGACGTAATAGATTGAAATTTGATTTATTTCTAGGAACTGGCTGCCGCTGAGAGGGGACGTAAGCAGGCAGAGGCTGAAAGAGATGAGTTGTCTGATGAGCTGGCAAGCAACTCCTCTGGAAAGTGCGTAAAGACGTGACTACTCTACGTTAGTTTGTCCACAGAAGATAAATAATCGTTGTATTTGAGTTGTGCTGGGTTTTTTACATTCAGGTCAGCCTTGGCAGATGAGAAGCGACGTCTAGAAGCTAAGATCTCCCAGCTAGAGGAGGAGCTGGAGGAGGAACAGAGCAACATGGAGATCCTCAACGACAGGCTGAGGAAGAGCACACAGCAGGTGAGGAGAGCGAAGCAGCTAATGAACTCAGTCCTCTCTCTACCCCAGTTTTCCCAGTTTCATGTAAGGGCGTCCTTTTTCTCAACAGGTGGATCAGCTGAACAACGAGCTGCAGACAGAGCGCAGCACCTCCCAGAAGAACGAGAGCGCTCGGCAGCAGATGGAGCGCCAGAACAAGGAGCTGAAGGCCAAGCTCCAGGAGATGGAGAACCAGGTCAAGTCCAAATTCAAGTCCTCTATCTCCGCCTTGGAGGCTAAAGTGGCACAGCTTGAAGAGCAGCTGGAGCAGGAGAACAGGTCAGGGATAGAAATCGTTTCAGTAATGTCTGCATCATACAGTACACAATACTGCTTAATTTAACATTTATTTCTCAATAACCTTGACTCATTACCTGTAATTTCTCAGGGAGAAGCAGGCTAGTTCCAAGAGTATGCGCCAGAAGGACAAGAAGCTCAAGGACCTGCTGATGCAGGTGGAAGACGAAAGGAAACAAGCAGAGCAGTACAAAGACCAGGTACAATCCCTTAAACAGAACTGTGCACACTTTTTTCTTTGCAGACTGTGTGCAAGTTTGATTGATAGCGGATGTGTGGTGATGTGTTTTGGGATTTCGTGACTGTGTATGTTTTACAGTTAACGTCTAGTGATTCCTTGTCTTTTAACCATAAATAAAATCAATCCATCAATCAGTCAGTCAAGCCTGCATATTTCTCCTTTTCATTCTTCAGGCAGACAAGTCGAATGCTCGTATGAAGCAGCTGAAGCGGCAGCTTGAGGAATCCGAGGAGGAGTCTCAGCGCGCTACGGCCGCCCGCAGGAAGCTGCAGCGAGAGCTGGATGAAGCCACCGAGGCCAACGATGCCATGAGCCGTGAGGTCAACTCTCTCAAGAGCAAACTAAGGTAGAACCAAGGACCAAAAAATCTGTGAATTTGTACTTTAAGCCTGTGAAGTCACACAGATACTAAAAAAGGAGAACAGAATGATAAATAGTGTCTTTTGGATCTTTAGGAAGCATATGTGAAATATGAACATTTTAACAGTCAGTGCACCTTTATACACTAAAGTAATACATTTAAATGACATGTCTTTCACCTGAATAGGAGTAGTAAAGATCATAAATCATCCACTGTCCTCTTTGAAAGTTTATAAGCCAACATGTTATTTCCTACAGTGGATTTAGCCTTACACGGGTACAAGCATGTACAATCATGTCCATCTCTATTCCAGAGGCAACCCTGAACCCAAGGAGTAGCACAGCAGGTACATCTGCGCCTAAAAGTTACCCCATCACCATTTCCCATCAACATAACTTTTCATTCCCCTGCACACTCCTGTTTCTGTCATTTCTATCACTGAGCCGAACTGAGAGAAATATGGCTCATGAGCTACCAGAGACTTAACAAGAGGTCAGTAACAAGTGACTGATTTCCAAACGGTGGCCATCTTTTTCTCAGTGCTTGGTTTAATTGCCATAAACCAAACTCATTTTCCTGACCCAGGAGTCAAATGAGTTACAAAGATAACCAGCGTGCTTAACCTGTAACCGGAGCACAACCTGTACATTCTGTATTTCATCGATCATGCTCCTTGTAGTGTAAGACACGAGTGGTTTTCAAACAAAGCCTTTTCCCGCTCAGAAACTGTCCCATAACCTACACCTCTCACTGTGCCGATATGTTTTTGTGTTTTGTCTTCGTATTGCTGTGCGTGTGCGTCTCTGTGGCATCTTTAGGCGTGGAAATGAGCCCTCCTTTAGCAGCGCACCTCGACGTATGGGAGGAGGCCGAAGGGTGGTCGAGGATGCTTCAGAGGAGGAGGCCGACGCCCAGAGCGACTTCAACGGAACCAAGTCCATGGAGTGAGGGGCATCTTATCAACCACATAGAAGATACCAGGACAGGTCTGCCACTTAAACAGAGAATAAAAGCCTGACATGCCATCCGGTTCTTCCATATCACATCTAAATATATATGTTCTACCAGTTCCAGTAGTGTATCTTTTCATTTCATTGCACCTTTTCTTGACACAAAACAATCAAAAAAGGACTTTATCACCTAGTTATGGTGGCTCTGTTGGTGTGTGATTTGCTGTTCCTTTTATTTTTATTTTTTATTTACACCGTTGTACTGCACTGAATGAATGATACTTCCTTATGCAAAGTTTTGTACACAAATAGGTGCCTCTAATTACCACGCTAACCTGCCAGCAAAGCCTCGGGGTCTCCACTTAAAGCAGAGACATCATGTAAATCTACAGATCTGTAACTATTATCAGCGACTGTTGTCCTGTTGCCTGTGACTGCTGTTAAGTGTTTCAGAGCAGCACTGAAGTGGTCGGATCAGACAGAAAGCGTTAAAGGTCTTCCTTCACCTGGTCTCGCTCCAGTCAGTGCTGCCGTTTGTACCCAACAAACAAATATTTAGCTGTTAACATGTTCTTAAGTCACATTTTATAGTATGTTATTTGCACCTTTCTTGTGCCCAGATATGCTTAGATTCCTCTTAGTGGTAGTAGAGAATATTTGAGTCAGACAGGTTTAGGGTTTTCTAGAACTATGAAATCATGAGCCAGATTTCTGTATTGGTCACTTTCCAGCACTCACGTTTCTGTTTTCTGTCCAGATTTACTGTACATGTTTAAAAAGCCCCATATCACCCTAAACCAATTCATTCTAAAATTTTATACGTCATATGTATCAACTGATGTTTACATGACACCATTTTATCTATTAACTGTTGAACCACCTGCACAAGAAATAAAGATTTTTCAAAAGAAAG
>JAPQRN010000001.1:14257430-14268926 GCA_037367275.1 Coranthus polyacanthus
TGATGTTTACATGACACCATTTTATCTATTAACTGTTGAACCACCTGCACAAGAAATAAAGATTTTTCAAAAGAAAGAAAAAAAAGAAGATTTTTCATTTTTCA
The DNA here is from genome assembly GCA_037367275.1 of Coranthus polyacanthus. Classification (NCBI taxonomy): domain Eukaryota; kingdom Metazoa; phylum Chordata; class Actinopteri; order Kurtiformes; family Apogonidae; genus Coranthus; species Coranthus polyacanthus. Next base: position 14,257,535 of record JAPQRN010000001.1, read on the forward strand.
TAACACCTCTTTTAATGTTCGTCTTGGTCAGTAACTTCATCTCATCTGTTCAGTTCAATAGAAAAAAAACAAACAACTGCAAACCAACAGGATAAAAGTTGGGTATAGTACCTCAGGCACATACAGTTTTCAATACAGAAGCAGTTTGCACGGGTGCTGCGAAAACCACACCCGGTACACAGTGGTCGTAGATTACAATTACAGTTAGCTCACGTTAGTTGAAGGAAGGTTAAACAGCGAAGAAGAGCAGGATCTCTGAATCACAAGTCCTACACATAGGCTACAGTGCTGTATACAGTGATGACTGCTGTATAAAGACAATATTTAGATATGTACTGTTACTGTAATGTCTGCTTTTAATGAGCTGCTGTGTGGCAGTAATGACCATTCCAGATTAACCCGGAAACGTTTCAGTGAAAAAGCACAGACGTCACATTAAAAGGTGTTCTACTTTTCCCGTTCACAAACAAGTCTTACTAAAAAGCAGGAAAAAAAAGAGGTATTCAATATACTGTAGGTTCTATCCACTTACACAAATATACTATGATCTGTGCTTATCGTTGACCGGTTAAAACCTATTATTGCTTGGTATTTTTCCCATCCGCCCAACGCATCTAGGGTTGGGTGGATGAGAGAGACAGTGATCACTATATATTCAATAGTGATCTACATACATACTATTGTCACTATAAAATAAAAAAAGGTTCTTGGAAACATTAGATCGTAAACTAGCAACAAGATGAAAACCTTATCTCAGAAAGGGAAAAACCTATTCTTCACATTCATAAACGCTTTTGACAGAGCTTTTGTTTTTATGTTTTAAACAAGTCTTCAGTGGCGGGAGTGAGGTGACAAAAAGGATATTGGTTAAGTCTGATTGGAAAAAAAAAAAAAAAAAAAAAAAAACTACCGCTTGTGATGGCTGAAAGTAGCCTGAAATAAATGGAAATACCCTCATTTCTAAAAGCCTGGCAGCATGAGGAATAGATGTCTTGTGGTAATTTCACCATTTGCTGACTGAGTTATGAAATCACAGCAAAGCAAGATCTATAAACTAAGGAGGTAATAATAATATCAACATCAATGAAGGCAGCGATGGCTTAACACCAACCAGACAATTATTCATTTTTAACTAGATTCTAGATTTTAACTAGTAGTTAATGGTACTGAGGCAGTGAAGATCATTGACCTTAATCTAGAAAACATTTTTACTAAGGGCTCACCCTTTTCAACTAACGATATCTAGCTCATCCAAATCATAGCCTTTGCGACCTAAATCGACTTAACTGATGCCAGCGCCGCACATTACCAGACTCTTTGAGCCCATAGATCATGCAAGTACAAACGCAGACTTGTTATTGATGTTTTCACCCACCACCGCTTTTATGTTTGATCAGTTTTTCCAGTCATCACAGCTTTGGTTTGGACTGAGAATGTGCACAATTGAACCTTTTAATAAAAGGACATTTCTTGGTCTCTATACCGTGGTCACTTCTAGCGCCTGTAATAAACACGCCAGGCATTTATTTGGGTCCCTACATTATAATCAGTGGATAACGCAGCGGCGACGCTACACTGTGCTTGATCCATCGCGCAAAAGTAAATTGGACAAATTTGTTTAGATGGTACTCACCCACAATGGCAAGGAAGATAAAGTGTGCGCAGCTACTTCTACGTAGTTTCTACACAAGCTGTAGCGCTGCTTCCTGTGATATGGTGTGATATTAGCCTGAGGCAGCAGTAGTCCATGCACTGATTATGTGGAGCACAAAGCAAGGAGAGTTCAAAGAGTTCAGCAGGGCACACAGCGACAAGGGAAGACAGCTCAGCTCAGAGTCTCATCGCTGTAGATTTCATTACGGGGCGTGAGGGAAGACGGGGACAGGATCGGGGTTACTGCAGGAGGGAGGTGGCTCGCAGTCTTTTCTCTCATAGCAGGATCTTGACTCCTCCCTGCGGAGACTGGGCGCCCTGGGAGATCCCTCTCGGAGGCGCTGGCCCAAACTCTAACCGCTTCACTAAACTGAAGGGTGATGAAAGCAGATGAATGCAACAACATAGTCTGCTTCACAACACATTAGTACTAAACCCACAAACTCGTGAGCTGTTAAACTTTCGACCGTGCCGCTGCCGTTTTCCCCTCACCTGTCGTACTGAGGAGGAGGGCTCATGCTGCTCGCCTGGACCTCAGAGCCTCCTTCCAAACCTGAGGGACTGCCAGGCCCTGCTAAAAGCGCTGGTCTGCTGACAGACGTGTCGTACACAAAGTCTCGACATGATGCCAGCTTGGACTCCAGATTCTGGCAGGGATACCAAAAGATATATGGTCGCTCAGCTGATTTATGCAAAAATGGAAGTCTTGTAATCATAATATTGCGTATATTAAATGTATGCTGTAGTGGGATTATAATCAAATTTCTTACTCCGACTTTTCTTAGCAGCTCCCCTACAATGTTGAGTGCGGATATCCGAGCGGATGTCGTCAGGGGAGTCCCTGTTAATCCATCGCCTAAAAAAAACAAACAAAAAAAAACATATGAGCAGAGAAAACGTTTAGCTTTGATCCAGTATAAATGTTGACAAACTAAAAACATACAAAAAGAAAAAGGTGAATAAGTTGATCTTTTAGCTACATTATTAAATAGAAATGCAGTGGGGCTCCTGACAATCATAGTGAATGAGGATGTTAATATATTTACTGTATATGTCACGATACTTATGACAGTAGAAGCTTTCTTTTCACCTCGGCGGATGCTGGAAGCAGGGGGTGTGGCAAATGAGCTGATCACTTTAGAGGGTGTGACGGATGGGTTATTAGCAGAGGGGCACGGCAGATCTGGCCGATCCGGGTCTTTGCTCAAGCTGCTGGACGGCCGCCTTTCCTTTTGTCGTACAGCCAGCTCCTGCCGGAGGTCTGCCACGGACAGGACACAACAGGTACAGACATTCAAGATACGGCAGAAATTAGTTTGATTTACACTAGCATAAAGTATGACTGTTGACCAAATGGCTAGAAACCCAGTCATTTTCAATTTTATATGCCTCATGTACAAATATGTATGCCAGGCTCAGCTAATTCTAATACACCGCAAAGGTGATACGTGCATCAAAAGAGCACACGGAGGCTGTGGATCTGCTGCATCAGGGCCCTAACATAAAAAAAAAAATTAAAAAAAACAAACGAACAGGGATGTAATTTACTGTGACGTTCATCACGCTACCGTAAATGTAAACAATAACAATATCAAACATTATGAAATATATTGATCTACATGTTCCATTTCAAAAAATCCTTTCAAATGAAGATGGAGATTAGAATACAGCTGCAAATAAAATCAGAAACGGGATGGACAGGACACAAAACAGGCATAGTCTGTTGAATTAATACAGATATCAAAATTCACAAAGTCAGGTGTAAGTGTCACTTTGTGGAGAAATCAGCAGTTCTTGTAAACATGAGAAGACGCAGTGCGTGAGTGTTGGTGTGTGAATGCACCTCTGGCTTCGTCCTTGAGCCTCTGAACAGACTCGAGCAGGTTCTCTTTCTCGTCCAGCTCGCTTTCCAGAAATGCATTTCTCTCAATAACGTGGTTCATCCGCTGCTCAAAGTCCTCCAGAGACATGATGGTAGCCCTGCGACAAGTAGAGGGGAGGGCAAGTGAAGACCAAAGTTACAAAGAGTTAATGCTTTGCACGCTCCTAGGTGAGATAATGCTTTGGACCTCTTAAACACTGACCTTTTGGTCCTTTCCAGGTCATCATTGGACTGCTCTAGCTCCCTAATGTATTTCTGCAGGTGATCTCGAACAGCTCTGGTCTGTGCCAGATCTTCCTCCATGGTCGACATGTGCCTGAAAGCCTCAGAGTGCTGGGCCTCAAATTTCTCCTGCAAACCGCACACAGACATATCAGCAATGCTAAGTTTGCTGTGTCACTGCAGAACAGAAGTCAGTGCAGCTGCCAGCGTCTATTGATCAGAGGGTCTGTAGAGTTCTGAAATGTTATGATAAAACTCCTCCGTTTTCTCTCCTCATCTCCTTGTCCCTCACAGCCTTTCACCAGTCAGGAGTTTTTAGCACAATCCTGCATTCACAGAAATTCCATTAATGTTCCCTTCCCCATGGACCACTGAACAAAAATAGCAGTCAGCTGTTTTGTAGCTACAGAACGTATCAATGTTCCTAGTGGCAGGGGCAATGACATGCTGGTTAGGGGTGATGATGGTGATTAGGAAATAGCCATGGTCTGTGTGTGGGCATTTGTTGTCTGAGAGAGACTAGAATCGTTTTTTCTATGTCAGTAAGTGGAGCAGTAGAGCCCACCTCCACGCAGGTAGGGCAAAGGCCTATTTATATTCAAGGTGATCTACCTTGATATTTTCCAGTTCTATGCGGAGCCGGTTGTTGTCCAAGAGCAGCTCTTTGTTCCGACCCTCACACTGCTTCAGCTCCGTTTCCAGCTCCGCCTCGTAGTCTCGACTCATCTGCTGGAACTCCTGCAGCTCCTCTTGAGCCTCGTCCGCTCTGATGACAAAATGTGTATTAATACCAGCAAAAAAAAAAAACAACGTTTCCGTATTGATTACCATCTATGTGGCCGCGACAGATCGCTATCATAGACGATTAAGTTCCAAGTACGTTCTTTCAAGTTCCTGACTTTAAATATTACCTTTCTTGATGTCTCTGTGCCTGCTCCTTCCAGAAGCCCAGCTCCTCCTCAAGGGACGCAAACTTGTGCGTTGTTGGCTCTACCATGTCGACTGCTGAGTTAAAAAGATAGAAACGATCATAAAGTGCCCGTAACTACATGAGATAGTAGTTAAATATGTTCAACCACCATACTGTTTAGGAATGCAAAGTGCTGCTAACTATCGTAAAGCTAACCTAAAGTAGCCGAATCCACAGCGCCATTAATTTTGCTACTGGATACCAATGATCTAATAATTCACAATTATTGAATAATGAATGGTTTATTTCTTGTCTGTAATCCAAGTTCGGATAGAAAATTAAACAAACGTTATCTGCTTTGTAAAGCTAACAGCGGTGTCGAAAGTGCTTATATGTTAGCTAAGTTTTAGCTAAGCTAATATGGCACGCTAAGAGATCTAGCCACAAGATCTGATATCCTTCGCAATGAAATCCAAACAGACTCACCTCATACAACGGAATGTCTAGAACATGCTTCAATTAAGCGGACGTACTATCGAATTTTCCAAGTGAAGGGTAACGAAATGTATTGTGACTTGGATAAACTAATCTCACGTTATGTTAGGGCAGTGCTCCGCTCACCAACCAAATACAAACGAAGCCCAGGTTCTCGTACGCCATTGGTCAATAGGAATGACGACAGGCAAAGATTACCCAATAAGAATATCCAGCGAACTTGAAGCCGCGGGGGGGGGCGGAGCCTACCCACCGAACCCAGAGCTCTGCACTAACCTGTTAGATACATCCACACATCCACACCACCAACACACTGCGCTCCAAAAACAGAGGTCTTCTCTTGTTGTTTTGAGATCTTCCCATGGTTGACACTGTCAGAGAGGTGCTTGTAGACCTTTTTCCACAGGTGATGTTTTGCTGGTTTCAGCAGGAAAAGTTAACACCTGCGTGTGCGGTTACTAATAGGATTAACTATGGCTCTGTTCCATCCCAGTGTCCCAAGAAGCCTTTCCAGCAAGCCACCAGGCATAAAACCAATGCTGAGGACTGATGCACATAAATGGAATACAGCTTTTATGAATGAACTCAGTTACACCTGTGTGTTGTCTATTGAGTTGCGCTGCGATTGTGTGCTTCTAATGCAGTATTATGTCTACACATGGTGCATAGAAGAACATATCAGAAATTCCTTAAACAGATGTAAACCAACACCAAACTTTGTAACCTTGTATTTATTGACGTTTTTTCATAGCACTATATTGTACAGTCGTTTTGTTATGTAGTCACAGTAACGTAATTAGACTGGTCGTTTAACAGGGAGAAGGAAACAGAGTTTACTCATTTTTTTAAAAATAAAAAGTAATCACATGTATTTGCTTTGTCTGTATCAGGTATATAAGTCATCCTTGAAACTAAAACAGATGTAGATGAAACGGAATGATTTTGAATGAGGAGAAAACAGTAGGGAACACTTTCTTGCGAAATTCATGCACCAAAATTCTAATGTCTCCTTTTGTTTTAATCTCTACATATTATACACAGGCTATGATAAGAAAAATACCACACAGTTTTTTTCTGACAGTAAACAATATTCATTCATAAATTCAGAGCCGCCATGACTTTAAACAACACAGATCTTGGTTTACATACATACAGTGAACCACAAGGTAACAGCAGGTTCAAACACAGCCATGTTTTACAATTCAGCCTCTAAGAATCAAATCATGTTTACCTTTAATGCTTCCTTACAATAAAGTTTCATCCATCGCTCTTCTTACTCCGATCTCTATATATACATCAAACTTGTGTCTCTTTTCTGTCATAAATTGGCTAAAGAGAGGCACAATCACCTGCAGAATTAAACAGTCAGTTTAAAGAATATGGCTTAACACTATAAATTGGAAGGCATTTCGAGTCCTGAGAACAATAGCAGGTATCAGAAAAAATCGGAAAACAAGAATGTGTTTTCAGAAAAGAACAAAAGCTGAGACACTTAGAGACACTGAGACAATACTGAATTGCTGGTATTAACTTTAAGTTCAAGAATTCATTTCTTCTTTCCCATCACCGCAACGCAGACAGATCTGAAGAAAAAGAAAATACTGTCAAGGTCATTCACTGGATTACAGTTGTTTTCTCTAATGCTGAACAGCCTGTTCTTCCTTACCTCAGAGTCGTTATTCTTCGTTCTTGCTGGTCTTGTGGGTAGTGCTGCGTGGGCACGTCTTCATACTGTCTAACACGTCTGTCTTCACCTGACCCAGAGTTCTCAGGAGGCACATAGTGTCCAATCCCTCACCGCCAGCTTGTTGCAGCAACTCCAGCACCTGTAAGAACATGTGTCACTTCACTTTTTCGGGGGCAAAACATTTGAATGCAGTTCCAAAATGTTGAAACCCAGTTTGTATCAAGGGCAAAAAGTAGGAAAGCACGCAACCAATTATTTTTTCATATATCAAAAAGTACCGGTAATTCAGTGTCCTACTTTTCATGTTTATGTAAACCATAGACTGTATAAAAAGAGGGACGTCGCAATGCTGTTTCCTCCCCATGGTCACAGGAGCTGCCATGTTGTACTGGATGCTTTGAGTTTTAAGTTTGGTCTCATTGAATAACATGGAGGGGGCAGGATTGAGACATTTTGGCTTCAGATTTGAAGTGCTCTCACGACGTCCACCGTATGTACAGTCTATGATGCAGATGTAATGACAACTTCTTAACATCCACCAGGTGTCCTGTGACCCATTTCAAGCTTAAGGCCAGGGTTAGGGTTAAATTTGAGCCATGTTTTGGACTCATGTAGTTTAGGTTGTGTTTTAGCCACAAGCGTCTGCGCTGGGACCCACCTGCAGACACTTGAATGATTTGAGTTCACTCAGGTTCTCCTGCAGGAAAAGCAAGTAGATACTGAGGTCGTTGTAGATGGGTGTGACCCCACCCCAAGCGCCGAATCCTGGTAGCATCTCATAAGGCCGAAGGAAGCTGGAGCTCTGGTGAGCCGGTCCGAGAGCGGCGTAGACAACCAAAGGAGCAAGAAGCACATACACCACTATGCTGATGTAGCTGAGCAGCCTGAACACGCCCACTGCCACGAGCTTACACGACACTGCAGAGGGCACACTGCTATCGTTCTTCAGTACCCCCGTACGCAAATTGCAAGGAAATTCATCTGTGACTGAGGCCAGTCGGATGTAGTAAGCCAGATAGATGCAGGCCAACATTAAGCTCAGTAGAGTCAGACCCCTGCACATCAGGTACTTGACCACAAGGCGGCGGGAAAACCGCTTGGTCTTCAGATACTGTTCCACCAAAGGGTATTTGAAGCAGCCCTCTGTCAGATCCAAAGCACTGCTGCAGAAAAAAAGCACAAAGATGTAAATACATCACTATTTGTCTGTAAAAATGCATAACAATGGCATTATAAAGTAATCATAGTAATCAGAAGAGGGCATCAAAGACAGAAATGATCACATTGTAGAAACAGTGGTGTTCATCAGTAACCTGGCACTGCTGTTTGCGTACACACTAACTTCATCAAAACTTTAACTAATGTAACTATGGGTTAAACCAAAGCACCAGAAGTGCAATTTGTGCATCACACGTCTTGCAAAACACTACACGCTGTTTCTTACATTAGACACTTCGTTTGAAAATGAAAACTCTTGGGTTTCATTGGGTAAACACTCAAAAAAACGCAAAACATACCGAAACATACCGACAACTCGTCCTTATTTGAAAACAGTTATACACTAGTCAGTCTTTGCTCAACAGACAGACCTCAGGTCGGATCACCTCCTCTTCTGTGAGAACTTTAGAAACACGGAGGAAATGAGAGCAAGAGGATGAGGAAGAGGAAGAGGATGAGGAAGAGGAGGACAAGAAGAAAGTCGAAGACCAGGTAACAGACGAAGAATGATTTGACGATATCAGGATGATATTTTCTTCGTCGGCTTTCCAGGGGCATCATCGCTCCCAAACAAAAGACAGGATCCATTAACCATCCCACTCCCAATCCCTTTTTTTTAAAAATTGCAGTGTAATTTTAGTGTAATAGAATTGTTTTTTCCCATGTGTTTACAGTAATATATTATATTAATTACTGTCCTGTCATTCTACTTTTCTTTGTTTCTTTGTTGTTGGTGTAAAGGCAATTTCCTTTCAATTTCTTTTATACTGTAGATTTGTGTTCACTGAAATGTGTCTAAATGTGCTGTAACAGAAGCATGCATGAGACAATTAAAAAGGTATACAAAGTACTAAAGACAGCAGTGTTTTGGCACATCAGTGTGTTGTTGAGTCATTGAGTGAAAAAGATTTTGGTTTTGATTGCAGAGTTTCATTTTGACATAGAAGTGATATAAGTGTTGTCTTATATCGGACTTGTGTGTGTGTTGAGTTTTGACATAGTAAGCCAAAATCTGCAACAAGTGTGTAAGCAGTCATAAAACACATGTAAAAGAAAGCAATTCTATGCTATTTTCCAACGCGACCACCTCACCGTCTTCTGCCTGAAACGGTTAAAGAGCGACGCATCGGGTGACGCAGGAGACAGATGATAACCTTCAACCTACCACTGGGTATCCTCGGGTGCGTCCTTGCTTTCTAAACTTGCCAGATTCTTTGCCAGTCTGATGGAGCGATTATAAAAGCGGTCGAGTTCCTCCATGATGAAGCCGAGGTCGGAGGAGAGGTGCGGAGCCGCCGTGTAGCGCCACAGCAGCGCAGGGGTGTACATGAGGATGGCCAGTAAGAGCAGGATGTACGGGAAGAACTGAAGGACGAAACGGGACAGAAAAACACAGCTTTGGAAAAAAAAATTACACGAATCCAACAGACTGTCTGATGTTACAACGTAGAACCAAGGGTCTTACATTATTTTAGATTTATTCAAAATGCATTCATGAATTTTAAATCAAGCTCAAGTTTCATTCAGAACAGTCGCATCGGTCACTCGTTCATCACCATGTGCTTTCTTCTCTTTTAAATTTCTTATGTAACTTCAACTAATTTTGAATCCTATTAGGCTTTAATAAAGCAAGGGGAAGCTCGACTCTAATATATGAACAACAAAATGACTTCATTTATTTCAAAGATTAACCATTGTATGATTTTGTGATTTTGTGATTTTTCAGTATTTGAACTAAAATTTTAAATCTCTGGTCAACGCACACTTTAAACTATATGTGTAGAAGGAAACGAGGGAGCAGGTGATTTAAGAATAGACACTGTTATTCGAGAAAAGAAAAGAAAACTACTGAAAGAAGAGTCAGTCTTCGTAACCAGGGTTGGTTGTGGTTGAGATGGCCTGGACGATCTCAACATACGAGGGGCTTTTCAGAGGGATTGTACAGACTGCGTCACTACATAAATAAATGAATAAATAAAAGTGCTGTTTATTCTCTTGTCGGGAGCTCAGGAGTTGTCTGTACCTTGTGTAGCCAGAGTGGTGAAGTGTCTGCTTGTTGCTGTAATGCCGCCCAACAAAAGTTGTCCACGTACGCTGCCTGTCTCCAGCTGAAGTTTGTTGGGGGAAAGCAGCTGATCTGGGTACCTGGGTAGGGAAAAAAATGAGGAATTACAATGATCCGGCAGAGGAAAAACAAACACTACCATTGTCCGGGCTTCCTCTCTTGTACTCTCCACCTCATTGAGTCCGCAAATCAGGCCTTGATTACTTTGCGTCAGCAATGATTCTGTCCTCTGTTGCAGTGGGCGTACAATGGGAGGTTCGGTCAGGCATGTGTAATTCAAACATGACCCAGATGGTGAACAGACAATATCTTGTCAGTACAGGGAAAACCATTTAGTTTTGTTGTGGCCTGATCTGAGTCCACCATGACTCTGAAAGACTCTGGACTATTGCCTGTCCTCTCCGCTCCATTGTAAGAAGTTCAGATGTAACTGCTGGAGTCCATGATGAGAGGAAGGGGAAAGGGAACCTCTAGCAGGGTTTTCCCTACCATTATGAAGCTTAGGGGCAGCATCCAAGTCACTTTGGACACCACGTAAGCCAAAAAGTATGTGAAATTATATATTTTGTATCGGAATGTTGAAAAACACAATATTTTCTCGTGGCTATGCGTGCCCGAATCTTAAAGAAACACGGTAAAGCTGCTGGAATCCAGAGACAACCTAAGCCAGATGAAAACCTGGGCAAAACCCTGGGACTGGATTAGGAGGAGGAAGGAAGAGAGGGCCTCATATCCGCTGACAATAATCAGGATAAATGACCAGTTTAAAGGTTGATTTTTGGTCCTGAGTAAAAGTTGAAGAAACCAGACGGTTATTTGTGGTTTGAAGTTATTCGCAAGAGACGTAATGAGACAACGGCGGCATGTAAGATGGAACGGGATGAAAAAGACCTGAAAGATGCGACGAGTCAAAATTATCCACGTGAAAATATCCAACATCTGCAAAACAGCAATTATACAGCAAGAATCACAAGCATGTAGGTGTGGGCAAATCCTTAAGAAGTGACAAAAGTGAAATGTCAGTCGAAGTGAACAAATCTCATCTACGAATGACCAATAAATCACCAAAAAACTGCAAAGGCAAAAAAAAAGCAGTAGTACAAGCTTCAAGCCTCTATTTGACTTTATTATATTTTTATTTCCAGTAAAATCGTTGCTGAATTCCAAACGTCTACCTCTTGCCTGGTTCATTTCACCCATCATGTTTACTCATTTAATACTCTGGAAATGGTTCTTTTTAGCTTTACTTTGAAACAAAGA
>JAPQRN010000001.1:14272364-14292651 GCA_037367275.1 Coranthus polyacanthus
TGTGTGTGTGTGAGTGTGTGTGAGTGTGTGTGTGTGTGTGTGTGTGTGTGTGTGTAAAAAAAATAGGCCAACTGAACTGTTTTAAAGTCTTCATCACACCAAACAAACCATACAAATGTATAAAAGAACCTTTAATGTAACATAACAAATAAATGCCATTGGTGACATGACATTATATGCAGATGCATTCCTCTAAAAACTGTACATTTAATCACCATTTGAACTATATATTTTATTATTCTTGCTGTTGCACTAGTGTCTAAAACCTCTTTGTTCTGAGAGACCCTTACGTATCAGATTATTTGCCTCTGATGTTATGTTCTAAGCTTTCAAGTGTTTTTAAAATGTGTATTTGCATGTATTTCTTTGTGTTGGGGGGGTCTGCTGGATGCGATAACAGTAGCAGGTTTTAGCCTGCGGGCTAAGAAGATTATATAGTTTAGACTCCATATGGCATCCTTTTTTTAAAAGAAATAAGAGCTAGATTGTAGTTTGTGAGAGGCTGCCCTGTGCCACAAGTTTTCACCATCATCATCATCATCATCATCACCACCATCAGCAGCAGAGCAGCAGGGCATGGTGTGAGATGCAGAAGGGTGGAGCCTGCACCACACCTCTTTTCCACCATTCAATCCCACCTCTCTTTTTTCTAGTCACAGCCTACATGTCCATCACAAAGCTTCGGTCACCGCCGCGCAGGAATTTGTTCTTAAGTGAAGTCGGTATGCGGCATTGGTGCGAACTGGAAAGGGTTACGAGGCAGCTCGGATTCAACAGAGGGTGTTCACTGATTCAACAACTCACCGACTGACACCTCCTGAGCGTAAGCGAGCGAGATGAAAAGCAAAGGCAGTCCCACCGCGAGAAACGTGACTATTTTGTCCACAGCCAGCTCCAGACGCAACCCTTTGTATTTGGCCTCAGCGGGGTCCTTCAACAGAAAGTCGGAAAAAACATATTCGGTGGCTACTTGGGCAATCGCCATGATAAACGAGAACAAAAAGAAGCCGGTTGTTGTGCAGCGTTTCACTGATTAAAACAAAACAAGAGCCCTGTGCGGTTTATTAATTTGCCAGAAGCGATCTGTTTCTAAGCTCCAAGTTAACAATGAGACACAGATTCACTGCGCTTGAGAAACGAGGCTAGCTCCGTGTAGGTAATGAAACACAAAGCGGTTATCGTTTATCCATATGTCCATTCACGAGTGGGACCGATGGTTGAACCTGCTGCCCCGTCTCTGATTCACAGGCATCACCGGCAACGAGGGAGCCGCTGGTCTCCTGCCGACCGCTAGGTGTCGCTCCGCCGTCGGCGTAAATGCACGACAGTCATTACAGCGTCGCCCAGCTTTAGAGAGACCATGGGTAACTCCAAAACTCAAATCACACATCGACTGACCACCTCCGATTTGCTTCACACTTCCAGAAAATAATGTTATTAGTCCTCGTAAACACCATGCACAATTTCAGACGCGTATCTTCATTAGTTTTTGAGATATTGGGGCTTTGAAAATAGGACGTGAGGCTTTTTTTTTTTTTTTTTTTTTTTTACTGTAAAAACGAGAAGTGCAATAAGTCATTACTTTTGAACTATTCATTTAGAGACGTGACGTTTTCAGGAGTTTTTCTAAGGTATACGATGTCTTAAACTTCTGCAAAAGAAGTTTCACAGTTGCATATTTGCCAAATTATAGCTTGCTGAAAACTGTAAAAAACAAAAATAAAGAAAATTAAGAAAAAAAAAAGTCGTTTGTGCCTGGTGTATCTCCACTGTGAAGCACATCAGATCTTTCAGATTTATTTCTCATGTTCTAGTACTACTGTGGTGACTAAATATTTTTCTACAAGAAATACAATTTTCTGATGTATGAGGTATTAAAAATTTTTAAAAAATAAATCATTTCACACCTGCTGTATATTTCAAATGAATATTGCTCATGTGTGTCAAAGTCTACCATAAAAACAATTTCAATGGAACGAGCATGTCTGCATTAATATGTGCACAAATTATGAAGTTGGTATCTTTAACCAAACTACGTTTCAAGGCATATAACATGCACTCCAAGTATACATAAAACCTGGAAACTGACAGATTCACATATGTAGCTGTATATGGTGTGTGTTGGTGAAGCAAAGTTGCAGATTGCATTGATTTTCTCTCTTTTGTACATTTTAGCCTAAGTACGCGCCTGTTTAGCGTGTTAAAAAAGTACCGCTTCAAAGTGTTATTGTCTGCATTTTAGCCTACATATAGGATTCTTAAAATCAGTCCTACGCGACAGGCGTTTTGGGGTTGAAACTTCATTTATTATTCCAAGAATGTACGCAGTAGCTGTTAGATACGATGCAATCAATCTGAGTGCTTTGGTAGCTATGTTAACAATTATGCAGGAGATTTGCGACAGCTGCGCGTCCTTTCAGGCAGCAAGTAGGTTACAAAAAGATCCGTGTTTCTAGGGAGACAAATAGAGGGGAACGGTCCTGTGAGGAGATGTGAAAGACGAGCTTTTCCCAGGTAGCTAGCGAAATAACCAACTGTTTCGCAATTGCTGGCTGTAACCAAATAATTTCGATTAGACAGCGGAGACAATGCATGGCGGAGTACGCGTGCACTTTAGTCTTTGTTAAACAAGCTAACTATTGCTGTGTGCCGTTAGCTTAACTAAATCAAACGGACAAACTGTTTACGTTATATTAGCTCAGGTAGCAGACAAGCTAGCGAGCCGTAGTGAACTAACGTTAGGTAGTGTGGTCAGAAGCGGCGATTATTAGCCTGTACTCAAGGGAAGTAATGGTAGCTGTTTTATAGCTAACTAAACGCCCACTGATTCACACGGTTCGCTTTTGCAAAACATAAACGAGGTGGTTGTTAGCTTCAGTAAAACGGCAATAGCTTGGTTTACGAAGCTGTGTTAGTTCACCTGCACTATCACTGGACTTATAAGGACTTTGCGTAAAGACGTTTTAGCGCCTCGCGTTAATGTGAACCGAAGAAAACGTGCACCGGTGGGTTAACGAGGTGTGATGTAACTTACTGGCTATTGTGTCTTTCGTTTTCATTTCAAAGGAAAGCATGAGAGAGAAGAGAGATGAAAGTATGGTGAAAGACCTTTCTGGGTTGTATGATGGAAGGACTGGGAAAGGAGAGATCCATATGCAGCTCTAGACCCTTTCCATGGCTTGGTCCCACCAAAACAGAAGCCTCAACCCTGCTATGGAAACTCAAAGATTGCTTTTCCACCAGTGACACGACAGCCCCTACTCACACAGATAAAGAAGTAGGTATTCATTTAAAGATAGACCGATTAATCAGTTTTGCGTACAAGGTATGGATATCGACAGAAGTTAGCCCAGTAGTGGCTGAAGGCTAACACAAGACTTCTAAACTGGAAATACTGACTTTGAGGGAAAAATCATTGCTCGAAATTGCTCCCACCAAGATTTTTTTTTTTTTTCTTTTTAAAGGTTCATTTGATGTTCAGTTTTACATTTATTAACTACTTTGATATTCAGTAATTCAGTTTTTAGGTATTTATTACTTAAATCTGTTAATTTGAGATGTGCATAATGCATTTTCATTGTCAGAATTTCTCGGGGTAGAGGGATGATAATGGTTACTTGCTTTTCTCTGCTTCAAACTATCATTATATCAGCCTTTTAAAAATTCGCAATCGGTGAATCTCCAGTATTTGTCAGTACAGGATCTGGTAATATATGTATATGTAGTCTGTTTATCCCACTTTACTGAACTAGGAAATCCCTTTCTGTAAAACTAAAGTGTGTTTATTATTAATATAATAACATTGGCCACTGTTTGCATTGTGGGTATAACATTTTTTTGTTTTTGTTTAACAAGACACCAAAGTTATATAGTAATGAAAATGTAGGCAGATAGCAAAAATCATCTCTCGTCGCCTGCATCTCGTTGTCTAACCAGGTCACTTTGCTGCAATAAATTCTCACTGATACAACAACATAACACGTACTTAACGTACCAGACGACATTGAGGCTTTTTAGATAAGCATTACAGAAATGCAGTGATAAACGCAAACTCTGAACCACGGTTACTTTTGCGTAGACGATACAACACAGAAAGGTTCACATTGAACCTCATAAAGATAGTGTATTCTCTCTGCTAATGTAACGATCTTGGTGCTTTATTTGGCCTTGCCTCTTGTTATCAGTGGCGTGGCTGAGAAAACTTGCTTAAATGATGGGTAGGTTGCGTGGATGTATTTGTTTTTTGATTATCCCTCAATCAGGACAACACAGTTGGTGCTCAGTGCGGTTATATAGTGTCCTGATATGACAATCCTGTTGAAATTCAATAATTAAACACTTATTTCATTTATTTATATTCAAGATCTTTTCATTTTTGCACTAAGGCCTGGGACATTTACACCAAAAACGTATTGCAATGAAATAAATGCAGTGCGGATCTTATTTTCTGTTTCAGAACAGTTACATGGACAACAGAAAGGCGGTATTGGACCTAAAAGATGTCCCCCCTCCTCCTCCGCACCATAGTTCTTCCACCCAGTCATCCCAGTGCTTCTCTCTGGCCCCTCTCCCTCTGCCTCCACCCTGCTTGCCTCCTCCTCCTCCTCAGCTTACACAAGATTCCCATCATCAACAGCCACCACCACAGCAGCAAGAGGGGGCTAGCCCCAAAGTAAGCATCTGTACTCACTGTGACTACTGCAGCACAGAGGGCTATGGGCTTTTAGGTGGTGGAAGTGTTGTTAGTAACAGTAGCAGCATTGCTGGTGTTGTCTCGCTTTATATGGCCCCAGGCTCCCTGGGAACACCCAGCAGCAGCAGCAGCAGCAGTAGTAATATTTACAGGTCTGGGCCTTGTTCCGTAGCCTCATCTGTTCAGTATAAACATAACCTAAGCTATGGAAGTGGAGCTGGCTACAAACCCCAGCTGCCCTCGTCTGTTGCCACCTCACAGCCCGTTTCATCACATGCCTGCATCTCCTGCTGCTCAGGACTACTGCACACCTACCCTACTCTACCTCTTCCATACAGTCAGCCAAGACTGTTTCCCTCATCAGCCCCTTTGGCCTCCTCTCTTCCATCTCTTCCCTCTTTACCCGCTCCTTTGCATGGCTCTTGCTTGGCCTCTTCTGGCTGCTACACCTGTGGTGTGGACTGCAGCCCCTCAGCCAGGAGATCTCAGAGAAGCACAGCACTGGGTGATCACGCAGCCACCACCACCACCACGATCACTACCACAAGCACTTCATCACACTTCTGCACTAATCCTATGCACCTCAATGTAGAACGCACGGTTTGTGTGAAGGGGGCACACTACTGCCAGGAGTGCTTGTTGAAGGTTGGTAGAGTTCTCTTCACTCCCTCTTGTTTTCTTTGTATTTGTGTGCCTTGAAGATCACAGAGGTAACTTGACTGTGTCTTTGGATGACTGTTTAATATTCTTTTGTTTTTTGTTTCTTTTTTGGCATAGCATTACTTTATCACTTTTATTTCTGTTTTCTCTGACAGTTATATATATGTTTGTTTTCTTTTTGTATTTTAGCCTACGAATGGTGTAGTGTCAGAGTCAGACAAGGTGTGGCCTAATGTTCCTGTTCCTCAGACTGTGCCTATCCCCATCCCAATTTGTAATGGCTGCGGTACCTCGGCTGATGGTATGGTGCTCATGCCATCAACCAACCTTGGCAAGGCTGGCCAGAAATATGGTTAGTGATATACATATATGAATCCAATGTTGTATTCATTTACATTGATATTTATTATCTATAGATATTTGAATACAGTGGAAGTTCACTTCAAGACACTTAGCTCTTTAAATGTTTGAAAACTCTAAATTGTGTTTAGAACAACTGTGTAATTGTTTTTAGGTTCTCCAGAAAGCAGTGGTCCAGAAAACATCCCTCCAGTGGGGGTCTTCTGGGATATTGAAAACTGCAGTGTGCCTAGCGGACGCTCTGCTGGAGCGGTCGTCCAGCGTATTCGCAACCGTTTCTTTCAGGGTCACCGTGAGGCAGAATTCATTTGTGTTTGTGATATCAGCAAAGAGAGTAAAGCTGTCATCCAAGAGCTCAACAACTGCCAGGTGACAACAATAATGTGTTGCTATGTTTATGTACACTTCTCACAATTTGCTAAGGAGCAAGTCATTTCATCCAGAGTCTCCAGATACATCCAGAATATGTCCCAATGGTGTCAGGATGTAATACGATCCTTATTTTCTTCAGAATTTTGTTGTTGTTTTGTTGAAATTTTTTGTTGCCAGACATAGATTTTGTTATTCCATTAAATAACAATATTTGCAAGATACATTTGTTTTGGCTATAAATATCAGATTTGTAATAATTTCACACCAAAATATGCACCAAAACCAAAAAATGACATAAGGCATCAGCTTCAATTCAGAATGATATATCTCAAATTTTGTGCTTGCTCCTTAGCAAATTGTGATATGAATTGTGAGGTGGATTTTAAGGTTTTCTATAGATATTCTACTACAAATAACAAATAGATTATATATTGCATTAGATTATGAGTTATTTATTTTAAATTACAGACGTCAGCCTATATGATGCTTTTGCATGATAGTAGTCATACTAATACTGATTTTTGCTGTAAAATGTGTCTATGCATCTAAAAATTAAGTGCTACAAGCAGAACGCGTAACAAAAGGGAAGTAATAATTTTGACATTATCCAACCTTCATTTACCAGGTTACTGTTGCACATATTAATGCCACAGCCAAGAATGCAGCAGATGACAAACTTCGCCAAAGCCTGCGACGCTTTGCTGAGACTCACACTGCACCTGCAACTGTTGTATTAGTATCCTGTGAGTGGAGGTTCACATTAATCAGCTATGGCCTTGTTACCTCAGAAATAAGTGTTGTGATAAGTGTTGTCTTTTCACGGTTAACAGCGGATGTAAACTTTGCAAGTGAGCTGAGCGACCTGCGTCATCGCCATGGTTTCCAGGTCATCCTGGTCCATGGCAATCACACATCACCAGCTCTACTGCAGCACGCCCACCGCCAAGTGGCGTTTCAGGAAATCACAGCTGATCTGCCACCACGAATGCTTGTCAAAGCACAGGTAGGCCTGACAAGTTCTTACCTAGAAAATAGTATTTGATTACTTTGTTTCAAGTGAGGTAAGTTGCTGGCTTAAATAAGAGGAGCAACCAAGTGGGCAGAAAATGAGGCATCTTATTTACCCAACATTCTTTTAGATATCATTGCAATTTTTCCTCATCTATACCACTCTACAGCCATTCTCCATTCTTTTTTTTTTTTTTTTCTTTTTTTTTGTACTAAAAGGAGGACTACTGCATTAATTTCCTTAAGTGTAAATTATACAAACCCAGACAGGCGCGCTGTTTCTTCCTCCTCCACTCCCTCAGCCCAGTTTCAACCTCCTCTATGTGCACAACCTCCCTGTCAACTGTGACAAGAGTCTGCGGAACGCTGTGAAGCTCAGGCTCCGCCGCCTGTCAGACAACTGTGGTGGCAAGGTGCTGGTTGTGTCCCAGGGCACAGCAGTCCTCCGTTTTGGCAGCCCTGATGCAGCTGCGCGCGCCCGAAAACGAATGGAAAATGAGGATGTGTTTGGCCGCCGCATCAGCCTCTCCTTCTCCCCACGGCCCAGAGACGATGCAAGTCCTGAGCCTGAGCTTCAGTCTCAGCCCCATCACTTGCCTCAGACTCTGCCCCAGCCCTTTCAAATCCAGGACACACTATTTGTCCCTCCCCCATGCATTTCCTCCTTCTCTTTTCTGCCCCTGGAGAAGCCCAGGTCACCCAGGAGGCCACGGCGAGCAACCCGCCCAGTGCCAGAAAGGCCCTACAGCCCCAGGAGAGGGTGCAGTGGGCCTCCCGGTGGTGCTCCGTTCAAACCCCATCAGGTCAGCAGACTCGCCAGTGCCTGCTTCCCCTTAACCTTCATTGCGCTCTGTCCTTGTCTGGGCTGCTTTGTAAATCACAATAGCTTCTTTTCATCCCCAGTGTCTTGTTAATTGCTCCTTTGACTAACAGCTTGTAGCTGCTTGCTAAGCTTTATTGTCTGGCTCTGCTAGCATTTAGCATATTAGTTGTTCTTAGTGCTTTGTGTGTGTGTCTTATTGTCCAGCATGTTGTTTGGTCATTCATACCAATGCATGAATTAGACCACAGCTTTTATTTGTTTTATTTTGGCACCATCTGTTTGTACATGCCACTATTTATACACAAGCAGCTTCAGCTTGAGCGCAAGTGTCTGACTGCATCCATTTATTATTTCCCATGTAGTTCATACCCAAGAGAAAACTGACCTCTGGTGGCTGGAATAACTCTGGAATAACATTTTCAGTCTGTTTTGATTATAATCAAACAGACTGAGTGAGTCTGGAGTATAATGAATTCATAATGTATAATGAAATAATAAATAAATAAATAGATAGATATACATGAGATATACATGTCTCTGTACTTAAGTAGTTTTTAAAATGTAAAACTCACCATTACAAATCTCTGACTGTTCCCCTTAAGGA
The DNA here is from genome assembly GCA_037367275.1 of Coranthus polyacanthus. Lineage (NCBI taxonomy): Eukaryota > Metazoa > Chordata > Actinopteri > Kurtiformes > Apogonidae > Coranthus > Coranthus polyacanthus. The sequence continues at coordinate 14,280,885 of JAPQRN010000001.1, forward strand.
TAACCTCTCTCTCTCTGAGAATGTTTTGCCAATTGACATAATCGATAAAGTACCTATAGTATTCCATTATAGGTCAATCAGATGTAGATGTTCTCTTGCATGTGTATGTATGTGTTTCTTTACATGCCCATCCCAAGTTAAACATAACTATTTCATGCCATATCATAACCTCTTCCACTTCTTCATATACACTAGCAAAATAAACTAAAATTTTCACCCTCCCCATACACACATATACATGCAAACAAAACACATCAACATTTCTCATCAGTCACTGTCTATTAACATCTGCTGCCTCTGTCTGATCCAGGAGCTGGGTAGTGTAGAGGGCAAACCCAAAATGGGCTTTCACCATCTGGAAAAAGGGCGCACTGCTTCTTCTTCCCCCCACAGTAATGATGAGACAGGAACCCTGGAGCAGCTGTCCAAACCTGGTCTCTCTGGAGAATCCATGTACAGAAGGAGGTATGCACAAAGAAAGTACTCAATAGAATTAAATTATTTTGGAATTCACTGCTTGGCCATTGGGTCCTTAAGAGTGACCCAGGTATTTCAGGGAATGCTGATGACTTGTTTTGGGATGGTTTTATCCAAAAATGTTCCCACAAGTGCCATGCAAGAACAAAAAGTAATTTTCAACTGTTATCAGTTGAAGTTAATTTTGCTATGCTGCTAAATGCAGTCATGTTTATAAATTTCATTTACAAATGTCTTGTTTTTCAATGCAGAAGAGAGGGCTCCAATCCTCGAAATGTGATGGAATCCCCTGCAGAACAAGGAGACAGGAGCTTAGGGGAGTTCCAGATTAGCACACCCTCAGCCTTCAGCAAGTTGAACCTGCACAGGAGCTTCAGTCCCCTTGTCCTGTCCCAGGGCTCATGGTCTTCAAGGTGACATTTTAGTTTTAATGTATCCTTTGAAGCCATTTTGGCTTTTATTTGAGGGTTAGAGAGGGGAATGACACGCAACAAACTTCTTACAATGTGAGCTATCATGTAGCAGTCACTGTAACAATTGACACTAGGTGCCCCCAGTATTTCAGGTTTTAATTTATTAATGTATGAAGAAGTTGGCCCACTGCTAGCATCACATCCAAATTCTCCAAACTTTGCACAATTACCATGGTTAACAGTCTTGTATTTTTTTCTTCTTTCTTCAACTAAAGGAGTGCATCCCCTTGCCTGTCCAGTCGCTCCTCACCCTTGCTGGCTCCCCCTCGTAGCCCTGGTTCTGAAGGTCCTCCTGAGCCTTTTTCAGAGGGGGCTGAGGTTCAGGTGGCCAACCTGGACTACAGAATGTCCCGCAAGGATCTCCAACAGACCCTGCATGACACCTTCTCCAGATATGGACGGGTTGGTGTTATTTTATTTGATTGAGAAATATGTAGATCAAATTAACTGTAGTTCTGTTGTTGGATAGGTCTCAATCAACAAGAGCAAAGTCTCAAGATGAAATGTTATCCTTGCAATCAGATTATTTTAAGATTCATTTAAACATTTTCTGTTTGCAATGACCTGAATTGATCTCAGAACTTCTCCGTGCCTTTTGACTTGTTTTCTTTAGGTGAAAGCTGTGGAGCTTAGCCCCCACACAGACTACCAGCTGAAGGCCACAGTTCAGATGTTGTCTTTGCAGCAGGCCATCAGCGCGGTCAGTGGCCTGCACCGTTATAAGATTGGAGGGAAGCGCATTCAGGTTTCTCTGATCCCTGGTGGCAGCAGCAAATCCCTTGCTGTGTTCAGGTATATTTTAGTATAATGTAAATGGGGCTTTATTTTCAGTTTTTGTTAATTTTTAGTTTAGACAGGTGGTAAATTTAAGCTTCTTCATTATACAGCACGGAGATAATCAACATCCTTCAGGATGCACCTGCCAATTGCCTTCCCCTCTTCAAGTTCACTGAGATCTATGAGAAAAAGTAAGTCATCACACACATGGTTTTTAAAACGCAACTGATAACCTGTCTATATATATATATTTTTTTTTTCTATACTACTTGCTTTTGTTTTCCTCCTCCTCTGTAGATATTCTCGCAAGCTTGTGGTCGGGGATCTGCACAGGCTTCCAGAGGTGGTGGCAGTACGAGAACAGGGAGGCTCACGCCTTGTGTGCCTTCTACCCAGCAGCCAAATCCGTCAGAGCCCACTAGGATCTTCCCAGTCTCAGGAGGGCTCCTCCTCAACTAGCGGCAGCCCCGTGGTGTTTGAGGAGCTAGAATACCATGAACCCGTCTGCAGACAACACTACACACAGCAGGACTTCAGGTTATTCACTCTTGCTCATGAAATTACACATAATTATACGTATACATAATTCCCTGATAGATGCCTGTTTATGAACATATGCTTTTGTTTTAAGATTTACTCAGCCTATCTATACTCCTGTGAAAAACAATGAGGTAACCTCTTTTAATCATATTTTGTGCAGTTACTCCTTGTTTTGTTGAATAGAGGCAAACGATGTTGGCATTTTTTGATGGTCTTGTTTGTCTTAAAAATAAGATAATTCTGTTAATATCTTGATTTTTGCTGTTCATCAGTCATGTGTAAATGCACTAAGGTTAATTATTCGCACCTTATTTAAAACTTAGTTATTAGACCTACATGCATAAACAAAAGGAAGATTCTCACAAAAAACAATTGCAAGAAGCTGGTTTTGTGAATTTGTTTTATTCTTTTGCTAATTTCGTCTTTTTGTTTGTGTATGTAGGTCTAATATGAAATTAAGTAACATAAAAATTAAATAACTTTGGAGCAGTTAGACATGACTGAATAAAAGTAAAAATTAAGATATTTATTGTATTGTCTTATTTTCTTGGAATTGTCTTATTAAAACATTTCAAAAATGTTACAGATACATATCACATTTTTTATATTATTATTATTATTATTGTCACATATTTGACTATATTTATTCAGAGTAATTGCACAAAATATGATGAAAAGAGGTTACCTAATTTTTTTGCCCAAGAGTGTAGTCCTGCCTATCACCAGCTCTGTTCTGAAACGCAGTCATTTTTCCAGACTGCCACCCCCCGGTTGAATCACTGACATTGTGGCTTATCAATCTGTTTGTAGTGAGGCTGACTTTGACCCTGACTCCTACAAAATTCCATTCGTTGTTATGTCTCTGAGCACCTTGGCCTCTGAGGTCCACAGCCTGCTGCAGTCACATGAGGGCACTCTTCCACTGCTCAGGTATGAGCGTCTCTTTGATTTATGGATAGAAAAAGGTCAAACGGAGCATTATGCATCCATAATGTTGTTTTTTTTCTTAGCTTTCCAGAATGCTATGCTGCAAAATTCAGCCCGTTGCAGCTGGGAAACGAGACGCTGGAGGGTGGTGTTCCACTGGAGCACCTCATTACTTGTGTTCCTAGTATCACAGTAGTCACTGCTCAGAATGGCTTCAAGGTCATCAAGTGGATCCACAATAAACCGCCAGCACCAAACTCTGGTAGGAGCATTCAGTCATTTATTTGTTGACGTGGGCATGCTTCATGGAAAATACAGATTTACGCTTTGCTGCTCAGATCTACATATTTAAATTTTCAAGGAGAAATCTTTACTGTTTCCGTGCAGAGCCATGGATTCAGCGCTGCAAGAGTCCAGTGGGCAACCCCCAGCTCATCCAGTTCAGCCGTGAGATTATTGACCTGTTAAAGAGTCAGCCTTCTTGCATCATGCCCATCAGCAAGTTCATACCATCGTACCACCATCACTTTGCCAAGCAGTGCCGCGTCTCTGACTACGGCTACTCGAAGCTGTTGGAGCTGCTGGAGGCTGTACCACATGTCTTGCAGGTACGCATTATGACCGTACATTAAAGTTTTTTGTATTTCTTTCAATTTTACCTTATTTTTAATTTTTTTTGTTTATATATTGTGTGTTTCTTACTTATTCCTTTCTGTACTCAGATCTTGGGTATGGGTACCAAACGGCTCCTCACTCTGACCCACCGTGCTCAGGTGAAACGCTTCACCCAAGACCTGCTCAAACTGCTCAAATTTCAGGCCAGCAAACAAGTGGCAATCAAAGACTTCATGCAGGCATACCACTGGTCAGTCAGCATTATATTTCCTTTTGTGTTTTGTAGATGTTTTTTTTTTTATTTATTAAATAGCTCTACCCTCTTTTTTTGTTTTTCTTTGGATCACTTGTGCCTTTTGATTGTGATTTCCCAGTATTTACAGGTGAAAAGATCGGATCATCAGTTTATTCAATGTGTGTAATGAATCTTACACTGTGTGTTTCAGGTGCTTCTCCAGAGACTGGCGGGTAATCGACTATGGCATATGCGAGTTAATGGACCTGCTGACCGAAATTCCTGACACAACAATCACCATTACACACCAGGACTCGGACACGGTCATCTCTGTTCCCAAGAGAGGTACATAGGCCTAAAAACAACTGGATACTTAAGAAAAGAAAAAGTGAAACGTTAGACTCACTGTAGAGACAAAGACTCTGAAATGTCGTACCACCAGATGCAGAAGTACAGCACATTGGTTTTATGCATCAAGTTCCAGTTATTAAATCGTTTTTTTATTTTAAGGATGCAATATGAAGGTAACTTGTATGTGTGTTTTTTGCGTTTATTTGATATTGACAGAAGGGAAATGGACATGAAACCTTTTTATCTACATTCCAGTAATTTCCCTCCCGTTTGGCTTGCAGAGCGTACAGCAGAGGAAATCGACCGCACTAAACAGTTTGGAAAGGAGGTGGTGGATCTGCTCCGTCACCAGCCTCACTGCAGAATGCCCTTCAGTAAGTTCATCCCCACCTACCACCACCACTTTGGTCGTCAGTGCAAGCTCAGCTACTACGGTTTCACTAAACTCATCGAGCTCTTCGAGGCCATCCCTGACGTACTGATGGTGAGTTGGCCACATTGTAATGCATAGTACTGTATCTTATCTTGTGTTAGCTATTGCCCCAGAGCCGTTCCCTCTGCAGATATAAAAGGCTCATTCTAAGGTCATGAAAAAGGAGATGTTTCATATTTTCAGGTCATTATACGCTAATGGAACAGTATTTATTATTATATTCGATTTCTATTATTTGATCCCCTAAATTCCTGTAAATCTTGCACATCGGATCTTTAAATTAGTTGAATACATTTAATTGAAGGTGTTCTTATTCTGGGCACAGGAAACCGAACGCACCCATCTAATGCTTAAATTCCTCAGATTTCACCACCACAGATCTGTTGTGCCAAAGTACACTGTGTCCAAATACTTCTGGACCTGACTGTATATTGAGATTGAGATCAAAGTGCAATTCAGACGTGAAATGACGGGCTCTATGTTGTGTAGGGAAGATAGGAATAGCAATGGCCAGGATTAATGATTTGAGAGCGTATCATAGATATCCTTGTTGTTCTTGGAGCCGGTTTGCCAATTCCGACTGACCAGCTGAGCACACATATGATAGTATGAGTTAAAAGCCTTATCAGTGTGGAGTCTCAGAGTATACAACTAATACCTAACTTTATTTACGCAATATATTCAGTGCCTCAGGTCAGGCTCTTCTTCCATCTGTATTGTGCTTAGTTGGAACTGGGTAATTGAATCATCTTTCTTTCTTTTTTTTCTTTTTTTTTTTTGGCTTAATATTTGAATGCACAAATTTTGGCAGGTGCTTAAAATCCATGATGCTCACTGTCCGGTTGTGTTTGCGTTCTCTGTTACACGGGTCAGGTGCTGGAGTGTGGCGAAGAGAAAGTGCTGACTCTGACGGAAGTAGAGCGTATCAAGGCTCTTGCAGCTCAGCTGGTCAAGCTGCTGCGAGCTCAAAAAAACTCCAGCCTTCCCGTCAGCCAGCTGCTCACAGAGTACAGCAAGACGTTTGGTTACGGACTCCGCTTACAGGACTATGACGCCAGCTCCCTACCTGCTTTGTTAACTAAACTCTGCCATGTTGTCAAGGTAAAGGTTGGCTTTTAGTTTTTTCCTTTTTTTAGTTTGGATTTTACAGCTCTAACAGTAAATTTCTACATGTGTCTATCCTTTTGTTGGAAAAATTGATTAAAGGCAAAAATGTGAGTTTGTTTACAAAGTAAGTAGTAACCGTTATTTGATAATTCCATTTTTTTGTCATCCTAGAGCCACATACACTGTCCTCCATTGTGCCCAGGCAAAATCCTAGAACTGTTGTTGCAGGTTAGACAGACCAGTGATGGGCAAATCACTTCATTGTCTTCATTTCCAGGTGGCGGACGGCTCCGAAGGTCGAGAAGTGCAGCTAATAAACAGGAAATCTCTGCGTTCGCTGACCTCGCAGCTACTGGCACTGCTCATGTCCCAGGAAGACCATCAGGTCACCAACGGTCTGAGGGTGGAGGAGCTCACCCAGCACTACCTGACCGTCCACGGAGCCACACTCAACCCATGTGAATATGGGTTTCTCTCCCTCAGTGAGTTACTGAAGAGCCTGCCTTATCTTGTGGAGGTGAGTAGAAGAACATCTTCATATTTAAGCTTTTACCATTTTTTCAGAAACTCATGTTTGATGCACTGATTTTGTACGACCTACTTCTTTCTAAGAACTATCATTGAAAGGATACATAAACATTTTTTATAACTCTTCTTTAATGGAATATTCAATTGTGTGTTTATAATGAAACACTGACTATTATAACTCAAGCATTTCTGAAATCCAACTGAACATTAATTGCATTAGAGCTGCAATGATTATTTGATTAATCGCCAAGTTTTTGAGGATGTTATATTGGGTTTTAGGAAACACTGATCGACATTTTTCACTTTTTTTTTTTTTTATACTAGACAATGAATCAATTAATCGACAAAAGAATCAGCCAATTTATCAACAATGAAAATAATCATCGCATTATATCCCACCTTATCTAACATGTTAATGCTACATCAATGCCATAGCAGCAGCTGACTACTCAGGGTGAAATTTAGCAGCCTGGCTCCAAAATACAGCAGTAACGGGTGACGTTCATTTCACTTCGCAAGTCAACTCTAGTAATTTAGTTCATCTTTTCTTCAATCATGGTAAAGAACTTCCACATCAACAACATGTTAGTGTGCGACTATGATGTTACAGTCTGTGTCGCTGTGCACATGACGTGAACCACCGTGCTGCTTGTGTGTAAATTTGACCGGCACATAATCAGATATATCCCAGATTGATCCGCCAGTCGCCGCTCATGACCATCAAGCTGAAAACCGTCCAATTCCAGTGACTTGTCTGATCGATCGATGCATCTCTGGTTAGATATACATCGACGCCTGCACCCTATGTGTCTTTACTGCTCTTGGATCTCCAGAGATGGATGAAACGACTGTATCTGATCTTGTGTCTTATGTAGTTGTACCATGAAGAAAGCGACGACATCAGCAAAGGTGGCAACACTGCCAGCGTACAGAGTGTGGAGTGGGTGAGGCTCACCATGCTTTACCAGTTTGCCCGTAACGTCCGTGCGCTGCTCCACACCTACCATTACAACCAAATCTTCCTGACGGAGTTCCAGGGGGCTTACAACAAATTTACAGGCTGCAACCTTGAACCACGTTCATATGGATACAACAGCACTGACGAGCTGCTTAGTGCCATTCCACAGGTAGGAATGTGGGAAGATCTTTTTGCTGTCATACATTGAAAACTTAGACCTTTCCCATATTAGACTGCACAGAATTAAAGTCTAAGTGGGAGATGCTTAGTGGTTGAGTTTGATCAGAGCTTTTTTGTTTCGTTTTTCCTGGGCACCACAGATTTTACGTGACACTGTATTATGAAAGCTTTCCTTGCAGCTTGCTGCTCTTATTTCTAAACGTATTGTTTTGGGCTTGTGCCATCTTCAGGTGGTCTGGATCAAAGGGCACAGTCACAAGAGGATTATCGTTTTGAAGAACGATATGAAAGGTAAAGGTGGCGGCCGTCTTTTTCTTACTGCAGAATGGTTATTAAAGTTAAGCTTATCAGGATTTAAGATAAATACTTGTGAAGTCGCTGTCTTTAACTACTGAACTCTTTGTGTTTCTGTAGCAAGGGCAAGCTCTTCAGTCCCCAACAGCCCCCTTCCTGGTGAGATCACTGAAAGCCCAAGAGACAGCCCGGTCAGCAGCATTAATTCTGGGGCTCACAGTCCAGGTAACACAAGTGATAAAAGTCTTTTCAAAGTGAATTTGCATAGTGTTGTAATATAATCAAGTAATTTCAGTCATTGCACATGTTTATACTGTGTAGCTGAGGTAGCTGTTGTCAGGTAAAACAAAGGTGAAATACCGTATTTCCTCAAATAGTGTACAGGGCCTTTTATGTACCTCGACTGCAGAAGGTACGAGGCCTTTATTTGAAGCAGACTTGTGTTAGAGGCAGGTCTTCATTTAGTTCCCTCTGTCTGAGAAGTATATTTGGTCATATTTAGTACAAAGCCTCGTTTTGATCTGCTCCCCTTTGCTCCCGTTCACTTCCTTAACGGGTTCAAATTGAAAGCCCTGTAGCCCTGGATAAAAACCATTCATTTCTTAACAGGGCTTTATTTTGACTCTTACAGCGACTGAAATCGGACAAGAACAATTTAGATGACCAACCTGGAACGACAAAGTGCTGAAAATAGTATGATTACATTGCTGAATTTATTAAATGAACGTGTGCCTGCCATAATGAAGTGCACATTATATGACCGGCACAGGAGTTTATTCAGCCTTATTTTTGGCTTGTGTTGGGGACCAGTCATGATTTGCTGGTGTCGACCGTGCCCCCCAGGCATTACCAGAGACTCTGCCCCTAATTGACTTGTGCTTTTATTTGAAGAAATGCGGTAAAAGAATGTTGGTCCTACTGCTTCAGGTGGTGATGTAGTGGCAGAGTCAGAGCTGCTGTGTCTGACATCCCCAGTAGACCTGCTGTGTGGCCCCGTCCCATCCTGCTTACCGTCCCCTCAGCTCCACCCCGACCCTGTTCTCCAGCAGACGGACCTGATCCACTTTGAGGAGAGACCACCACCACCAGGTCAGCGCTGACATCCTCAAGTAGGGCAAAAAAGTATTATCACGATAATTTTTTTTCCCCCATATTGTTTAATATCAGAAAAACTAAGATAAAGATAAGGGAACCACTCAAAATGCAGTATGCACTCAAAATGACATGAATGGAGCTTGTCTAGATGTGGACGCGGCTCATGATGTTGCCCTCAGATTTATCTCAACAGCTTTGTTGACCTGCATTGTTCAAACATTTGCCAAAAGAAGGCATTCCTGCATGGCAGAAAGTTGCAACACACCTTAGATAATACATTACATATAAGCTTTTGCCAAAAAAGAATCTATACAGATGAAATCACCAATATTTTTGTCAGTAACTCTAACAGATTATAGTTGCATTGATTTTATCGTTTTAATTAACACAGGCTGACTGCAGTGTTGATCAGGGGAGGCCAAAAATACATTTTATTGAGCCCAGCACACTTTATTTGCACCCCATCTGTTTTCCATCGGGTGTGAGCTCAATCCGTGCTTGTGTTTTTCAGAGTGTGACAAAGCGGCAGCTGAAAGCACATGTGATCCACCTGAACAACCTGGCACCACAGAGAGCTCTGAAGACCCCAAACAGCCCCTCAACGCGAAGACGCCGCTGTCCTCAGACAGTCCCAGCAGAAGAGCCTCACGCAGCAGATTCAAGCTCGCTGCCAACTTCTCATTCACAGCAGGTCTCTGAGCCGTTCACATGGACACACAAGGTGTAACTCTAAATAGAAGAGTTAACTGGCTACATTAAACACACCACAAAGAAATGGCCCAAAAGAGCACTGGCATCGTCCCTCTACATCCCAACAGGCTGTTGCTTTCTCCTTCATCTCTCATCAGCCCTTCTGTACTTTCTCCCATTATTTCACAATCAGTGTTCTTCCGATGACGTTCACCCAATTGTGATATTCTTGTTGCAGATTTTCTGCAATTGTTTAATTTGCCAAATTCATCCAACCTGTATTTGATTTTCATATAGAGAGAAGTTGAATTGGATCTCCGCAAACATGCATTTCTAGTTGAGAGAGAACACTGACTGGTTTACAGAGAACCATGAATGAATCTAAAAATGAGTTGGTTGTCACTGTAATCAGAATATTGGTTAACATAGTACAAATCGAGGACTGAGTGACTAGGTTTTCTTTATTAAATCCAAGAAATGTAGTTGCCCACATATCAATTAAACAGAAAAACAGTGGTTAATGGAGATGTTTTTTTTCATATATCATAACTTAAATGTACTGTTGGATCTCCAAAGACAGATCATTTCATTTGAGCTGTTCTGTTTTGAACTCATTTGAGATTTTTGCTAAATTTAGCTTTTCGAGGTCGCCCCAGACATGCCAGCCAGTGCTAAGCACCTGCTTGTTTCATTCTTCCAGTCTCTTTGGGCAAAGATTAAAGTATTCATTTAATAGTTAAGGGTTAGTTTCTCTTTGAGGTATATTCTTGGCTTTCGTCTCTGTAAAGCAGCCTAAGGACAGTTTTCAGTTCCATTTATATTATGCAGAGTATTGTCGTCTGTGGAAGAGTTTGTCCTTAATCTATGGTGTATTTTGTGGCAATGACAGGCCTGAAGAGCTAAACATGAACTGTTGGAATGTGTCTTTCATTACTGGAAGGAAACACACGTACAGTTAAAGCATGGACAGAAAGGTTTTGACAAATGTTGCAACAAGCACTGCTCTTGAATTATTTTATTCTCGTAGAATTTAGACTTAATTTATAGTGAAGATTTTTGGCTCGTCTCACGAAGACCTGAAAGGGAAAGGGCGGCTCTTAAACACTCTGGCCATGTGTGTTTGTGGTTGGGCAGCAGGAACTGAAGAGATCCTTTCATTGTTTGTCTTCAGCCAGCAGCCGATGTGATGTTCTTTTAGCTGTAGTTTGTCTGTCTGCGTGCGGTTTACACTAGAGAAGGTGGTGTGAAATATGCATGGTGTGCATAAATGAGTTTATGCATGGTGTAAGCCCAGGAGGAGCAGACAGGAGCGTGGGATGACAAGACAAGAGAATTCTTTAAGATCAGTCTTTTTATTTCCAACATGTTTTAGGGATCGTGGAGCTGGCGTCACCCTTGCAGTTGCCACATAAACGCTCAAGGTTTTTGAGTGAACCTTGTTGCTGAAAGGCGACGTATCTGCGGTGCCGTCCACACTGCCCGAGTTTAAGAGGTGAAGGGGAGCAGTGAGCACTCCTGAGTTTTGATTTTTAACGACGAGGTGAATGGTTGTGAGTTTTTAGGGAAGAGAGACAGGGCGGGAGGCGGTAGGCTGTGTGGAGGAGCAGGGGGGGCTCTGGGAAGCCTCCTGAACAGACTGATGTGAACACAGAGGACCCTCTGCGGCTCTCTGGAATCTGCCTGGCTTTTACAATGGCTTGTATTTGCCAGAGCGCTGAAGGAACTGCCTCCGTACCTCCCCGTCCCTCACATCTCAGGCTGAGGAGTTTTTACTTACTAATGCGTTTGTTTTCTCCGTGTTCCGCTGTCTCGAGTGTTTACAGTACCGCTGGCTGTTGAAATGCCGCAAGATGACGTTTGCTGCCCATGAAGTTAAGCATGACCCGCGCACCACTGAAGTCGAAGGGTTGCTGCCGTTTGTGTTTGGAGAAAAGGTTTAAAAATGGGTATGAGCCCATTTTAATCAGTTTCTATGCAGTTTCAGTGGTTTCAAGTTTAGCCGGTGTTTGCAGTATGAGTTTTCTTTGTCTGACTTGATTTGTGACTTGGTGTGAAAAGCTTTAAGAGCTGAGAGATATCCCACCTGT
>JAPQRN010000001.1:14301209-14313258 GCA_037367275.1 Coranthus polyacanthus
ATATATGTATTATATGTCAATATGTCTCCCATACATGCACACACGCACAACATGCCTGGGCTGTGAGTAACCCTTGGATTTGGATTACACCCCGTCACATCTGGAACACAAATGATTAGGTCATAAAAACACCTGTGTAGGTGTTTGCCTGTAGCCACAAATCTGTTCATACAATAGTAAACACCAGTCTGCTTCTTAATCCTCACAGTCAGTGCTCAAGCGTTACTTCCAGCCTGTGGAATTTCTGTAATACTGAGATATGATAAAGCACGATAAGGAACACGGAGTGACTAAATTCTGTGTTGCGTTGTTTCGTTTTGTTGACTCTGAAAATACAGTGTTATGATGACACACCATCTCTGCCTGCCACAACAATACCACAAGTGATCCATCAGGGCATTCCACACCGCACTGAGCGATGTGACCCACAGCTTGTGTCAGATCGTTGGTATGCTTGTGGGATTTCTTGTGATAAGACAGGACTACTCATTGATCATGTTGGTACAAGAGCTAAAGGGAAACAGGGCTTTAGCTGCATAACATGATGCAATAAAAATATCAGTCTTCAATACGGAGGTTAGATTTATAGTGTTGACTGTTTTGACGACTCACAAACAGACAGAAAACTTGCAGAGACACAGTACCTGCCTCAGCCCATTTGATCTTCATTTAGTATTTGATTTTAATTGAACATTTCTATTCTTTATCTTGGCTTTTAAGACTAGAGAGGTTTTCAGGTTCAGAGGGACAATTTTATAAACAATGTGAAGTCTCTAATTCCAAAAAATAAAACATCTAATAATTTGAATCTCTTTTAGACATGGTATTGATTCGACAGTAACATCAGTACTGTTCAGTTTCAGGCTGAGTACAGCCTTTTTGATAAATTGTTGGAGAACTCAAACAAGAAATGCGCACACAGGCGAGCATGCAGTCGCACGTTTGTGTTCATTTATCAATGTGGGAAACTTTCCGCGCTTGATTCTCAAACAACGATGCAGGAATGCAGCCCTGACTCTTGGTCAGCCTTATCTGGTCCTGCATAATCTCTGAGGTGTTTGGATTCCTAGCAAATATACATACACATGCACATGGAAAAACATACCAGCACTTGAAGTCAACACATACACAGTCACGTATTAGATTAAGGAAGCAGAAAGTGGGATGCTGGCAAAGCTTGTGCGTGGGTTTTCATGATTTACACAAAAGTCATTCAAATTGTATTTGAGGAGGAAGAAAGAACGTCAAGTCTTCATTATCCACCAGATATAAATGCATTGTCTTCACTGTGGGCTTTCACAGTCAAGTTCATACTTGTTTCTGTTTTCACACTGTACATGTGTGGAAACTACCCTGTCCTTAAGTTATGCAAATACACAGCCAAAGTTTATAGATCATAATAATTCAAATGTTTGGACAAGTGTGAACAAAAGCAACGAAGCGCATGTAACACTGTTGCACAGTATGTGCATGGGAAAGATGTTTTTCCATCTACTGACAGCCACGTACACTCTGCCAAGAGATTAAAAATATGAGGGGGTACACCGGCCCTCCTCTCTGATTATTAGACCCCCTCCTTCTTTGCCGCATGACTGCCTCCCCTTAAGTCTGCTGGGTCTAGACCAGGCCAGCTGTGGTATAACAACTCCATTGTCTTCTGCTTTATGAAACTGTTATGTAAGAAGCAAGACAAGGAGTGAGATCACCCTTTACCAAGCCAGTTGATGCCCACCTGCATGCAGCTCACGCCTCCGTCGCCCAGTCGTGGCTTTATTTGAATGAAGACGAGACACGGAAAAGAGGTGGATGTGAGCGTAAATGAGGAAACAGTCTGAGCTCTGGATTTGTGAAGGTGTAAGCACCGAGAACAAAATGTAGTGTAAACAAATGACTGAAAAGATTACGAGAGATTTGAAGAGCAAAACCAGAACAAAGCTTCACATTTTTTTGTAAGAAATACCCACGGTTACATAACGGCAAAGACACAAAAACGGTTATTTTAATACATTTAATAGTGCACTTTGATTAACCTGTACAGAAATAATATTAATAAAAAAGATAAAACATTTGTTCATTTTAAACACAAAGCTTAACATTTACAATAAAATAAAATAAAATGGTATGATACAAAACAAACATACTGTATATCTGAGGTATAAATATATTTGCTTTAAATTAACTGTCATTGTCATGCGTTATCATTTGGCAGAGACACAGTTAAGGTACAGTAAGGTACAAACATGTATGATATGAACAATGGCTTAGTGAATTAATTACACAACTCAACATGAAAAATGCGAGTCCTCAGATTTAAACATGAGTGTTATGACGTTGGTCAACTTTGTTACGATGACTGAAATCGGACTTCTTTTAAACACTGACAAGACAGATGAGAGACAGAAGCTTACATAAAGATATTTTTCCTTCCTTTGAATTCACACAAACATTCAATCTGCTCTCTTCTCTACAGTAAAACCTGTAAATTTGCCACCTTTATAAAAGGACCATTTTTTTCTCTGTTTATTTCTCATCTTCTCTCTCATGACACACCTCTGTCGCAGGTCAGAACAGTGCATTGTTTCTGTTCTGCAAATTTCTTATTAGAAATGTAAAAAAAAAGTGTTTTCTTATTTTTCAGACTTACATGTGATATTTGCCTATAACAAATTCAAATAACCGTGAACTGACTGTGCTCTTAACAACCCTACAACTCATTTTTTTAGTGAGAAAAAAGCTCAGTATGGAAAAACAGCGTTTTCCAAATTTGGTCCATTTAGATCCATTGGTATTCCACTTTAGTTTGTCAAACAGACCCTGAAAACATTAACATTCACTTCTCAGCATTTCCACTGAGCCTCTTTCACGATCTGCTCCTCACAGGGTCTTACTGTTCCTGAACGCCATCGAACGTATCCAACGTATCATCAAGAACCAAGACAACTTCTAAATCAAACCGGGACACAATGAGACCGGCTGGAATTCAAATCTTCTAAACGAATTAGATGTCTGTTTATATATCGGTAAATAAGGCCCATTCTTTGATTACTTTTTTTTTTGGTGAGCCAGCCACCGATACTTGTCTGTCTCTTCCTACCTCTACAGAAACACTAAAACCCTCTGTGCTATTACCCATCTGTCACCTCATCATATTCTGTCTAATGTCTCCACTGAGTCTGCTTTTTACCAGCACATTCAAATCTTTCTTCACTCTTGGATTCATCAGTCATTTCACTATAATATTGTCTAAATATATTCCTTGTGTGCTTTGCTGTAACAGAAAAAGGGACAGAGGTAACACAAAACAAGCCATTACTGCGAACACAACACTGTATGTACATTATACTGCGACTGGAAACCAGTGCAAGGAATATGTGTTTATTAACCATATTTTATTTTGATCGCTCATGCACACGCACGTTCACGCAAACACACACACACACACACACACACACACACACACACACACACACACACACACACACACACACACACACGATGTATATACTCAGCGACGAGGCGTGTTCTCTCCTGTTGCCAGGTTGTCTGTATGCACCGTCTCATGTACTGTGTTACTGCGTGTGATGCGTCTGACGTCAGTGGACCACCTGAACGTAACAATGTCATCTACTCAGCCTTCTTCTGCGCTACATCTCAGAGGCAAATACCGTGCATTTTACTGCGCCACATTTGTCTGACAGCTTTAGTTACTTTTCACATAATCCTGTCCAGTGAAAACATGAGTTATATGTAATGGTAAAACACCGAGGGATCATTTTACTGCACAATGACTACTTGTACTTTTCATACTTTAAGCACATTTTGCTGAAAATACTTACACAGTGTTACTTAAGTACAGTTTTGATTGCCGAGCTTGTCTCACAGTGTGTATTAGCACTTAAAGGATCTTCCACCACTGCTAAACTGAATTCATTTCGGACACTCTGCCTGTAACGCTTTCCTTATCTTCACAGCGATGATACGTGTGTTTGCGCGAGGCTGATTATGTGTAGATACCGCTCCCTCATAACTTACCACGTCCGTGAGACTTAGAATCGATCGTGCGTAATTTAGAGCAACAACGCTTTCTATAAATCTCCACGACACCTGCTGACATTATGGGACTCCAGCGAGCTGCGTACACAGGCCAAAAAACTCTTTACTATTTTTAGTGTAGAGCGTAGACGTACACAGAGGATCAATTCTGAGTGGTTTATTTCCTGAAGGGCTTACAGCTTCTTTTCTTGAGACGGAAAATGTGTATGTGTGTATTTCTGCATCTGTGTGTGTGTATACCTGGTACTGCGACAATCTGTCTCAGCTCCTGCTTTAAACTCATGATGTCTTTGCAGAGCTGAATGTCATCCATCCTAAGAAAAAGAACGAAAACAGAATAAACACTGGCTTCCATCATAGTAAAGAACAAGAAATATTATTAGCTGCTCCCAGTTCTGATTTCTGTATCTGATTGCAGTGATTCTGCAAGCAGAGTTATACCACATATTAAACCCAAGAACATAGCTGGGAAAAGTAGAAAAAAATCAGTTAACATTTACAGAATTTGAAGAAACTTGTTTTATTTTTAATCATGATGAAACCGAATATTCTGCGAAAGCACAGAAAATGCAGTCAAAGATTTGAAAATGAAAGTACAAAAAAATGTACTTAAACCACTCACTAGTTTTTAAATCAATTCACCCATCCATTGTTTTTTTAAAGAACTGATTAATTGTGTCATCGTCTCTAAATGTCGCAATAGAGGAACAAAAGAAAATACCAAGGTCAACTAATCCAAAAGAGAAACCTGGAGTGTACGACAACAAAGGAAGTCGAGCAAAGAACAAAAAATGGAACGTTTAGATGCACAATCCACGTGATATTAATCTGCGTCTGTGTTCAGCACAGTAGAAATGAAATGCACCTTCACTCATGTCTCATTCGGTCTACAACAGGAGTTTTTTATTTCTGTCAGACATTGACACGCTTTGACTTTAAGGTGCATTCCTGGTGAGCGCATAAAGCCTCTCATACAGACTTTTAAATGCCATTACCATGAGTCTGCATATTCCTTCTATTTATACATATATATATATATATATATATATATATATTCATGAACACAACCACTACAGTCGCTCAGCCAGGTGACGTCACATGGCTACGATTACTTTTAACTGACAAGCACTTCCAGATCGGGTTCTGCAGATGAGAAGTGCTATATAAATTGAATTTTATTATTATTATCATTTAAGTCTGTGAGGGTTTAGTAATTAGGCCTTAGGGTGGAGACCAGAACTGGGCCATTATGGTACATCGTCACAGAAGGAAAAGCAGTAAAGTAAATTATAAAAATAATGATGGCTGAATTCCATTTGGTTTAATTGTGCACATGGTCACAGCAGGTTCTTCTCATTTCTCTGTTTCGTGCCTCTTCAACTCCTCGCTCCTCTGCTTGTGACCCAGAAATCGATCTGCACGCCATCTTTAAGGATGTCTCACTTCCTAAAATGGACACGGAGAGGAGGACCTACGACCGAGGACACACAGGTGCATCCATTGCGTAAGTCTTTTTGGCGAACCACGACATACAAAAAAAGTGCGACACGTGTCTGGATTACACAACCTCGGCGGGAGCGGGACTTTAAAAATGAAAGTCTTCCTTATCCAGAAGTTGTATTAGTTATTTAAAATGATCAAATGCGTTTTCAAACTTATGTGTGTGTTTTTTTTAAAAAAAAGTATGAAGGTATGACATCCCTACTTGACACATTATGCCATGCTGTGAATTCAGTTAAAAGTTCATTATAATCTTTACATGAACACTGCTCTGCTCATCTGACAGAGATCATAAAATACAGCGGTATCTGCAAACGATGCAGCTGTTCCACACGTCGCATTCTGCCGACGTTTATTTAAAACGGCGGCTCCGAGGCGAGGATGTCTCATTTAGTTAAATGCCTGTTGCCTCGGCTCCTCTGTCCTCATGTCTCCTCCTCGACTCCTCCACTCGCATGGCGGGTGGGAGGGACCACAATGCGAGGAGAGGAGTCGAGGAGAGGAGTCGAGGAGGTACAAATTGGGAAATGAGAAGAGGGTACTGTCATGGCTTATTGAAGCTCTTGAATAGAACAGAATAGTTCCATTGTTAATGTTACGAGTAACACTTGGGCTTTTCCTGCTGTGACTTGGTCTGTTTTTATATACGATGTGACAAAATTATGACACTTATTGTCTTCAAATAACTACTGTGTAGGATCCTGGGTGAAGTATAATTTAAAGAAAAGATCCCTATGTACAAAGTTGCATTCAGGAACACGATTACCATTAGAACTACTACCACCTCTCCAGAGTAGGACACACTTTGGTTGTGTATGAGCTGAGTGAAAATTAAAGTGAGATTCATTTTTTGCTTTACTTGTCCTGTCTATGAAGATGTAAAGGATGTGCTTTTTAGTAAAATGTCCTGCATTTTTTTTTTCATTTCTTTTGGCTGGATGACCATGAAAAACATGAGTTATGCTTCGGGGAGGGAACCTGTTTTGTAGCAGATTTTATTTTCCAAGGCAGAACATTTTGTTTCAGTTCAAGCTGTAAAAGAGCCTCTAATTTTCTAATAAAATGAAATGAAGTTTTGTGACCGCTGCAACTATATTTCTTGGTGTCTTGTAAACCCCTGAGGGTTGGACACTTTGTCTGCATGACACAAAATAAAATACATTCACTGAAAAAGTGATGCAACTGCTTATTAAAAGACAATTATAGAAATTAATGCAAAATTGTAGCTCCAGGAAAATCCAGGAGCACATATGGTTTCATTTCCCGTTCACGTATAACATTTAACGGTTCAGTGTGCGATATTTAGTGACATCTAGTGGTGACATTGCAGATCGATTCATCCAACTGAACACCCCTTCCAACCTGCCCATACGGTGGCCGCAAATAACATGGAAGTCCCTCATCGGTCAGTGTTTATTTTATCTGTTCTGGGCTTTTTAGTTAAGAGGATATTAACTCCGGTCCACACCCAAACACAGTAGGTGACGGTAATGCACCTTAAGGCTGCACAACACCCATCATTAAACAGAAAAAAAGAAGAAGAAGAAGAAATCCATTCAGAGCAAGCATGGACGGACACAGTGAAAGGCCACCTGCTCCTTCTGTAGATAAAAACGGCTCATTCTAAGGCAATTCCACGCGATTATACCCTAATGAAATAGTACAACATATTATATAACAATTAGATCCTCCTAAATCTTACACACCGGACCTTCGTTCAGGTACTGAATCACTACGACGAGTTCATGCTGTCGGATGGATGTGTGAAGTCATTTTGTGGTAGGTGCCTTCAGAGCATGAAGTAAATCAACCAAACAACACAGACACGGGACTTCATTAAGGCCGGTGAATTGTCTGTCGTTCGAAGCGGTCGTGAATCAATACTTCATTTCAGCGTTCATCTCTGCATAATTACACCATCACACGCTGCGGACGTAAAAAAAAAAAAAAAAAATCCTGCAGATGCAAAACACGGACCACGCAAATCAATGTGGTGTGTGCTCCCCGAGCCTCCTGCGGCCCTGGCATCTCACCCCTCTGGGGGGGGGGTGAGTGGGTGGGGGGTGGGGGGGCCCTCGACGTGTTTCGTCCCTAAATCCCCGCCTCTCTCTGTAGACCCGGTGACAGCTACCACAGATTTAATTCTCCTTGTGATAGATCAGGCCGATGACTCATCCACAGCCTCCTTCCTCCTCCCTCTGCATTTATCCCCGTTGCTCTGTTTTATACCTCCCTCCTGTTTTTTTCTTTTTTCTTTTCTCCCCCTCCCCCTTCCTGACCCCTCATCCCAGCTTCTCCCTCTTCGTCCTGTTGTTTGTTTGTTTGTTTCTTCCGCACTTTGACACTCCATCTGCTCCGCTGAAGCGAGTGTTTTACGCGCCGTCACGACGCACACGTTGGCGGAGTAATGACCCGCGACATTCACACGTTATCACGATAGAATTCAATACAGTTCCTGTGTGCGGGAGAGCGGCTTGCATTGTCGATTTACGGTCAGTTTAACACAAACAGCAGACAAACAACGAAGAAGAGCAGATTATCTACGTGATGACGTATTGTTTATTTGGCGCGAACAATGCACCGATACGCATATCGTATCGCAAACACCGTAAAGAGCGAGACGAGGCTGGATTGATTGCTTGGTAAATAAATGCAGCAGTTACTTCATAAAATGGGCTGAAGGTAGTTTTAACAAATAGTAAGTCGGATTTAACGCGTCTGAGTCATTTCGGGCGAAAGTCTGACAATACTGAGTGGACTTAAACGAAATGGATTTATTTGACTTATTTCAAAACCACTGATTTCAGTCGTTGTTGAATTTCCTCCTAATTTTTGTTGCTTTTTTTAAATAAGTGAATAACGTTTAACGATACTCGATGATACTATGGTTAAAAAGTTGTTGCTGCTGCCGTGAAACAAAAAAAAAAATCCATACATTTTATTTCATTTTTTTATTACGAGCTACATAGATCTTGCAAAAAAATGAGAGGCGTTATTGAGCAGAGTGGGGTTTTTTTTTTTTTTTTAACGACAAAATGACACTTAATATCATCGAATAGATCAGAGGTTTGTAGAATTCCGCATCCTTAAAGGTTCAGTGACGTATATTTAGATATACGATATATATAAATAATATATTTTGATATTTAGTGATTAGTGAAGTTACAGATTTCAACCTGGCCTAGCGAAGAAAAAAAAGACGTCAGATGCCAGTGCTTGTTTTGTCCATCCTGGGCTTTTTAGTTCAGGGGATATTAACTCTGCGCCGCACTCAGACGGAAACGGGAAAAAAAGAAGAAGCAGAAAGAAGCAAGTCCATTTGGAGCTACTGTAGAAACATCACGGCTCATCGTGGTGGAATGATGACTGCATAGTATATTCCACTTCTGCAATAAGGT
The DNA here is from genome assembly GCA_037367275.1 of Coranthus polyacanthus. Classification (NCBI taxonomy): domain Eukaryota; kingdom Metazoa; phylum Chordata; class Actinopteri; order Kurtiformes; family Apogonidae; genus Coranthus; species Coranthus polyacanthus. The sequence continues at coordinate 14,310,161 of JAPQRN010000001.1, forward strand.
CCCCCTAAATATTAGACACTTGACATTTAACTGAAAAGCAGTTTTGCCTGAATGTTGTTGACTAGAATTTAACATAACGATTCCCTCTGGCGGAGGCTGTTTGACCTTGAGCAGCTGCACTACACGTTGTTACTGATTAAGAGACTGTGAATAATATTAGACAGTAATCCAACACTTCAAATGTCACAAGGTTATGCTTTTTAACTGTATTGCGATAATAATGACAATGTCAAGGAGATGAAAAACAAAACTACGGATTTGTACTGTAACGTGTCGTGTCATGAAAACTGGTATCAAAAAACAGTACTGTTTAGGAACCGGCACTAAAGTCAGTGTGTCGGTATTGGTATTGATACTGAAGGTTTTTGAACAATGCCAGTCCTAGTTTTGCTGCATCCATCCCCATTTGACGTCTTATAAATCTGCTGAACAACTGTATGATTTTTAGTGCGATAAGGAACTCACATGAAGCGCAGCTCTGACTCCCGGCGCACTAACACCTCCCGCAGGCGCTGGATACGAGCCATCTCCACCTCGATCTCCTCTGGAGACATGGTGCTCTCTGCCATGGACACATCTGAGTGGCCTGAAAGCAAAGAGAGGGACGACAAGAGAACATGAACATGTAACATCCTCCACAAGGACAGCTCTGCTCTCCACTCGTCTTTCAAGTCAGCTCTGCTTCATCTTGGACAGCGATCAGGAGTTTGAGGCTCATTTACTGTTATAAATTACAGAGAAAAACTCAGTATGCGCTGCCAAATCACTGTGGCACAGCGCTCGTGTCTCTTCTCAAGATTTTAATTGCAGGTTTTTCATGTCTTTTTTGATCTCACGGGAGAAATGCAACCGAGAGTAGCCATGAGGCGATTCCTGTTTTGTTTTCTCTCTCTCCTTAAAAAAAAACTTTCTCATCGTGTCAGCATCTTGGCAAACGCATTTCTCACCTCGTCTCGCTGTGACGCGTTCGTGTCACAGCAGCCAAGAATGTGATATTTGGAAAGAAAGCAGCATGTGTAGCTGAGAGAGGTGATGTGAAGTTTAGAGACGCAGCAGGGCTTCGGGCGCAAGTGACTACCATGCGGTTCTTTGTTTAATTGCTCACAGTCACTAATAAAGTGTGTTTGTGTCAGGCGGCAAAGCAGAATAACAAGACAATTAATATGCATTTTTCAAGGGATAAGATGTTCTTGAGCGCCTGATGACGACGCAGAACTTGAAAAGATCACGATACTGGTGTGGATTCATTACCAGCTGCGGTTCCTCACTGAAGTGGACCACTCACCTCACACTCCCCATCAGCCAACAGCATGCAGGGACACTAAACACTGTGTCACTACACTGACCAAACGCTCTGAACACTGGGAATGCCGCAGCCTCTCCTGCAAAAGTGCCTAACGTGTTTCTGTGTAAGCACATTGTGTAGGAGAGTGACAGCCATCGTCGTCATGCTTATTCTTTCTGTCAGTATTTTCATTAAACTCTATTATACGTCATTAATAAAAGACCAAGATTGAAATGGATCACTTAAAACGCAAACAGCGTGTAATACTACAGCGATTACAAGCAAATGTATGTATTTCAAGTGTCAAATGTCTGTTAACTTCCACTTTGCATGAATAATTTACAGTCCACACAGCTGACACTGATATCTGTTATCAGTGCAGTCCTGTGAGATGTAAATGGCACAAATGTCTGCCATTTCTAAGAAGCTCACAGAAGCGGTGACAGGCTGACTTTCTACACCTGAAATATCTGCATATTTCTTTAATCGCGAGCTGTCAGACTGGACGTGTGAGGCTTTTATATCTGCAGCGTCGTCTTGTAACATTAGAGGACCGAATCGGCTCTCCGTCGTCCTGCAGCACTAACTGCAGTCTGCGTTTGTGGTACTTTACATGGACGCATGCTGAGGACAGACAGAGCTGACTCACCACAGCAGACAGAAGCCTGCACAGTGTGGGGGGGTGGGGGGGGGGCGTTTGTTTGTGCCTCGCTGATATTGAATCATCACCCAAACTTGTCTGCTTACAATAGGCACTTTGCCAAATCGGAGTTGTAATTGGCCCAGTGGCACAATACAAAATGCACAATGCTAAGTAATAAGTAGGGCTGGAAATATGGAAGATGTTCATGTCAGTCGACATCAGTGATCATCACGATAAATGTCAAATCATTATATCTCTCTCTTGAGTTGTGGTCCTGAGTGAAAGTTGAAACAGCCAGATGGTTTTCAAGTATTTGTAGAAGACGTAACGCGAATGAAAACAACGTATAAGACGCGCCAAGACGAAGCCGCCGTAAAAAAAAAAAAAGGCGCAACGAGATGAAAGTAATGTAAGAGACGAAAATGAAGTCAAAGTGTCATAATGACAACAATGTAAACGCTGTAACAAAATGTAACAAGACAAAAACAAACCTGTAGTCTTTAAATCGTGAATGATTTTGTTCACTTTGCTGAGTTTGATTTCATTAGATCAAAGTAAAGAAAATGAGTGCAATCTGAGTTCTCATCCAACAAGCTGAAAACAACATAAAGGTGGTTATTCGTGGTGTGAAACTCGTCTTTATGGTCAGAACGTGACAAGCAGTGTTTCACACATCTAGAGGCAGAACATTCAAACGTATTGCAATGATAAAAGGTTTCTTCAAATTTTAAAGAGTAAAGTTAAGTAAAACAACAAAACATTGAACGATTTTGTAAGTGTTTTTTAGCCGAGAATGTAAACAAAATGAACCTTAAAGGCAAAAGAAAAATGTACGACATGATCATTTCTTAGCAGCTCGAGTAACCATGGCAAAGAAAATCACAAAAAAAAAGCGCGAAAAATTTCCCATTCATTTCCAATGGAAAGACACTGTGAAAATGACGAAATCCACACATTTAATGCCGCATTATTTTGTCATGCTTTAACACAGAAACATGGTTAAAACTTTAAACAGTTCACAAGACTCCAGACTTTATTGGGCTCAGTTGGTATCTCAGTATCTATTACAGTATTTACGAAATCGCAGTTCAAGTTCGTACAGACTGTTCAGACGTAGACTGGGTAATGTCATCAGCAGAGCGGACAGAGGCTCCTGGAAATATTCAAAAC
>JAPQRN010000001.1:14335908-14349823 GCA_037367275.1 Coranthus polyacanthus
GTGGTGTCACTGTTCTCTTCAAATAGCTTCACTCACTGTCTGTTGGTGTTGTTGCAGCGAACTCTCGTTGCTGAACATAAAGAAAGCACTTTGGGTCGACATCAACAAGTGGCTTGGAACGAAAGTCTCTTGCACTTTCCTGTAACATAAAGAGTTAAATGCATAACTTCTAAAATCTGTAGATATTGATATGCATCACTTCACTGGAGATACTTCACAGGCATTAATGGAGAGTGTGAACACTTGAATTTGGAATCTGATTCAAATAAATCTAATTATTGTATTTATTTGTATATACATGTGAATAAGGTAGATAACGCCAGCTAACTGTATACACATTTATAGACTATAGTGTATATAAACAATAAAACGCATACCGGTAATGACACAATAATGGCTGCAGTTTTTCGCCACATCTACAACAAGTTCCAAACATGCATCATATGAGCTAAGCTAACATTACGTTCCCATTCCTTTCCTAACCGTGAAAAAAACAAGAAAACCTTGGCAAGATTGGAGACAAAATGCTCTACTGTGCATGCAGCACTAACTCAGGCATGGTTTCAGATATTTGAATTATCTGGTGGCGACAGCTTAAGCTAAATTTGGCCACACTACCAGGGGACAAACCTGCAAATGCGGATGTCTGTCGAACAGCTCCACTGTCGAGCTTATACGGTCGAGTCCTCTATTTTGAATGAACAAAGGCATTTTTAGCAGTTACTACACTACTCTCTCATAACGGAGGGTAACTTCATATTTTATTTAATATGTCTTCTTACACGTGTAAGACAATCCGCATAAACAACCATGGCAAAAAAAAAAACCAAACCCACAGCTTACACTTCCTGGAAGACCGTCTTCCTCTACTACTTTTAACGAAAAACGCGGCTCTCGCTTCCTGACACACCGCCATCAAGTGTTAAAAAGCAAGAACGCGTACACGAATCACATTCACCATGATTGTTTAGTACAAAAAAAATACGTAGTGTGTGTACTATCGAAAAGCCTTTACGCCAAGTATCCGGCTGAAGTTACGTGGTAAAACAGGGCAGAGAGGGGGCGCGCGGCAGCGGCCGTTGAGGAGCTACGTGACGCACGCGACAATTTGCGAAACAAAATCTTAAATTTGAACGAAACTGCTTTTTTAACACGTACGGTCACAAACCGAGGACGTTGTGTTACCGGTACAAACAAAACCCGCGCTTTTGTGCGGTTTGTGCACAGCGAAGACCGAGTGTCAAACGTTAAAGCTACCGTTAAAAAAGACAGCGGAGAGCGTAGTGGTGTTTTTCGTCGCTATGAGAGGGGGTTCCTCCTACGGAGACAGGGACAGGGACCGGGGACGAGACAGGTAACTTTTTAGTTCATATGTGGAAACTAAAGGCGAACATTCACGACAGAATTGGAATTGCACGATGTCCCACGTTATCACCGCGGGAGGTTTGACCCAAATAATGCTACGACGGGGCCCGAGGGTTTCACACATAAACATTCAAACACACGAGCCTGGCAGCAGCGTACATAGCGTTAATTGCAGTGTTTACTTTCACAGATGCTGCAGTGAAGTAGGCAGCCTATATTTATAGGACACGTTATCTAAAATTGACCCGATGACTGCGCCAGGGTGATGTACATAGTGATCGTGTCTCCGAAGTTTGCAGACTGACCGGAGTCAAATATTTACTGGCCAGGACCTAACTTGTCTGATGATGTTAAATTGTCCGCATGGTGGCGATAAAGCCGTGGGTACGGCGTGAATAACGACGTTTAATTCCCTTAGAGCAACGATAAGGTGAAGTTTGATATTTAGATTGGCCATAGGTGAAAGAAGTATTCCCATCCTAAAGTACTAACACCACCCTGAAAAGTCTACACTACAAGTAAAAGCTGTGCATTCAAAACTTACCAAGTGAAAGTTAGTGTTGGGATATTTTATGTTTTCCGCTGATGTAAAGTCCTGCTTTATATATGCAATGCACAGAAAAGTGTTGGAGGAAATGTATATCCTAGTATTGAATGGTTTAGATATCAAGGTTTCACGCATTAACTCCACGGTGTGAAGAGTTGGCACGGAGTGGGGGTTCAGACTAGGATGTGGACGAAAGTTGGTGGTTTCACATGGGCACACCTGGAAAGGAACATTTTGAGGTGCTGTTTTAACACAGATGCTATAAACATTAAAGGCAGCTATCTTACAGATAAAGGAGAGATCTGACAGGAAAGGAATTCATTACAGGGTGGTGTTGGTTCTGGGGGAGGATTCGTGGACCTAGAGGCCGGGACCAGCCTGTGCACCATCGAAGGGGGAGCTCAAGTCTAAACCACAGCTACCCTCCATCTTTTGTAAACACATTCCAATCTAGTCAGCAAAAGCCATGTGTAAGGTTAAAGCAGCGTCCACTTTGAGGAGGTCGACGGCAGATAAACAGCTTGCTGACTGTGGTTTTCTGATCCAAAGTGGTCCTTTTATTAGCAATATTCGAGATTCGTATATTGCTAATAAAAGTGTTAGACGACAGAAGTAGACTGTCCTCATTTGAGATAAAAGAGTCGGGAGGATTTGTGAATCCCGAGGAGAAAGTTTCCTCCACATAAGTATCAATAAATGTACTTAAGCATGAAAAGTCACAAGTATTCATTGTGCATTTAAAATGGTCCCTGTCAATGTTTTACTATTATATATCATGTTACTGCTGCGTTTACGTGTATGTTGCATTTTACTTTATTGTAAGGTTGAGCTCATTTGAACTACTTTAGATAGTGTCGCATAGTTTAATCTGCAGCAATGCATCATATCAAGAAGATCGTTATTGTTTGTGGCATCTCTGAAGCACCTATAAAAAAATCTACTTTTCATGAGTTCAGAAAAACTGCCGTGTTTTCTGCTTTGTAATGATGCATTTTCCAGTTAATCCAGAGTGTATTTACCTAAAGAAGTGGAGTTGAGAATTCTCAACACATAAAGGAACACTAAATCCTTCATTTCATCACGAACATTCAAATTAAACACATTTGGAGAAATGGGAGGATATGAAAAATGGTCATATGAAAACTAACTAAAGCCGTCAAACAAATGTGGTGAAGTAAAAAGTACAAGTTGCATAAAATAAAAATAACTAATAACTAATAAATAAAAATACTAAAAAAAGTTGCTCAAATTTGTACCTGACCATGTAACCATGTTAGTAACATACAAATAGACTCAGAGGTCACATCATTTTCTTAGAAGTAATTTCTGACACACAAGACAAGTTGCTGTTCACTTTGTGCACATTATCTTTCAAAACATGCATACCTCAGGTGCACGCTGCCTTGCTGATTTCCCATTATGTTTTCTTGACTGTTACCTCTCAGACCTCGTTTCGGGGCCATGAGTGGACGTAGTGGCCCTCCACCCATGAAGTTTGGGAACCCAGGGGACCGTCTCCGCAAAAAGAGGTGGAACCTGGACGAGCTGCCTAAGTTTGAGAAAAACTTCTACAATGAACACCCTGATCTCCAACGAATGACTCAGGTAAGTCTTTATCTCTCAAGTATTTCAAAAAGTATTCATGATTTAGAGATTATTTAGAGAAACCATGTTTGTTTTTCTCTTTTGCTCTCATATCAAGTATGAGATGGAGGAGTTTCGCAGAAAGAAGGAGATCACCATCAGAGGTTCCGGTTGTACAAAGGCGGTCACTGCTTTTCACCAGGCGCAGTTCCCTCGTTAGTAAAGCTTACATTACTGCTGCTTCAGTGGTCTGTAAACCATGAAACACTATTATTATTATTATTATATTATTATTATTTACATCTAGCATTGTTCAAGAAATATCAAGGCATTAGGAAAGTCATAATAACTGTAATGAAGCCACTTTCATTGTACATTTTAAACCAGAAATATGTTCTACTAAATGTAGTGGTATATTTACAGGAGGAAAATCATTTCTAGGAATATTCCTCTCACTAAATAATGAATAGAAGCTAAAATAACAGTATAGTAGTATAACTGTCTTACTGACGATCTCTTTTTATTGGTAGAGTATGTGATGGATGTGTTGATGCAGCAGAACTTCAAGGAGCCCACAGCTATCCAGTCTCAGGGTTTCCCTGTGGCCTTGAGCGGCAGGGACATGGTTGGGATCGCTCAGACTGGCTCTGGGAAGACACTGGCTGTAAGAAATTTTGGCCATCTTGGATGTAGATGAAATTAATTGGACGTTTTAGTGTGTAGTTCATTTCACAAGATAGAAAATGCTGAAAGAAAAAAAAAAAGATTTTTAAAATGGTACAAAAGCAAATCTTTTCATTATTAATTGTGTCTTTTTTTGTAGTATCTTCTTCCGGCTATTGTACACATCAACCATCAGCCCTATCTGGAGAGGGGAGATGGTCCAATTGTAAGTACGAATGCTTCCTGCGACATGATGTTACATAGAAGTGTTTTGTTTAAATGATACTACCTTTACGTGGGCGTGCAATCACTCTGTAAAACCACCTTCCCTAGTGCCTGGTGCTGGCCCCGACCAGAGAGCTGGCCCAGCAGGTTCAACAGGTGGCATATGACTACGGCAAGTCTTCACGCATCAAAAGCACCTGTGTCTATGGTGGGGCACCCAAGGGACCACAGATCAGAGACCTTGAGAGGGGTGAGTATAGTTGTAAACAGGTTTATGCAAAAGAATTGTCAACATAGATAAAAATTCTGTATTTTAATAAAACCTTAACACAGGCTTACATTAAAACACCTGTTTAGTTATGAATCATTTCGTGATCTCATTTTGTATTGGATTACATTTTTAAAAAATTAAAAGACACGAAAGACATTGTCAAACAGCAATGCAACCTGATACTGTGATAGCTCAGCTTTGAAAACAAAGTGTTGTAAAACACACGGTCATATCCTGATATGTAAATGAACCACACATCAGCAAATAGCTGTGTCATTTATGTGACTTATCCAGTCTCCTGTCTGTTGTATTAGCACAAACAAATCACCAAACAGTGCGTGACTCTGCCTGAGAACCTCATAATACATGTATATTTTGTTGGTCCGTTGATAGTTTTGTATATTTCTAGGTGTTGAGATCTGCATTGCCACACCCGGTCGTCTTATAGACTTCTTGGAGGCGGGGAAGACTAACCTGCGCCGCTGCACCTACCTAGTGCTGGACGAGGCTGACCGCATGCTCGACATGGGCTTTGAGCCACAGATTCGCAAAATAGTTGAGCAAATCAGGGTAGGAGAAAGTCAACATGATTGTGAAATGCTCATCTTGAGTAATTAATATAATCACATTTCAGTGGCATTCATTCTCTTTCTTTTGGAATGTTCTTTTCCCTCTGTCTTTCAGCCTGACAGACAGACATTGATGTGGAGTGCAACTTGGCCAAAAGAGGTTCGTCAGCTCGCTGAAGACTTCCTGAGAGACTACATTCAGATTAACGTTGGTGCCCTGGAGCTGAGTGCCAACCACAACATCCTGCAGATAGTCGACGTCTGCATGGAGACAGAAAAAGACAACAAGTGAGGAGCATTTTTTCCCTAACAGTAAATTGACTTAGGGGAGTGATTGTTTCATGTGCTGCTCTGCTAGCGTGATCTAATCCTTTCACATAGTGGAAACTGAGGCCATTGCTGCTGTTGTGCAGAGTGTCCTGACCGTCTTCTTTTTTCTCCTTGCCCTTAGGCTTATTCAGCTGATGGAGGAAATTATGGCTGAAAAGGAAAACAAAACCATCATCTTTGTCGAGACCAAAAAGCGTTGTGATGATCTTACCAGGAGGATGAGACGGGACGGGTGAGAGTCGCTGTCTAAGATGAAACAATCAAACGATAAAGTATTCAGATATTTCATAAACAGAAGTAGGGCTGGGCGATAAAACATTATCTAAATGGGGTTGTGATCAAATTTATGTCTATAACGATGATAAACTTTGGACATTTTCACTTGATATGGATAGACACAACAGCCTATCACACAAAAGAAATAAATGGCGGGTAAATTTCAGAAGGATATCCAGCACACTAGAAGGTAAATGTTTGTACCCAAGTAGTCACATAGTATCTGTAACTGTACTCTACTGGGTTTTGGTCTTGTTTACAGACCTGCTTCTTGTGTTCCTGCTGCTGTCTGTGTCAGAGTTTGGCGCGCACACAGACTGAATGGACACACAGCCAGGAACAGGGATGCATTCGCCTCATTTATTCTGAACTCTCCGTTGTTTTGTACAGCAAAACATGCTGGCCCCAATCGCACTGATAGAGGAAATGTTGCATTAAAGTAGACATCGTAAATTCAGAAATATGTACTCCGATGACCACAAACATTGTTTAAAACAGGAGAGCTTATGTTTTTTTGTTTTGTTTTTTGTTGTCATATTGTTCTTGTATGAACATGAAAAATGCTTCCCCGTGTTAATATTCTACAGTTTAGCTAAAGAACCCTTCAGCTTACATTCATTATCAGGATACTGTTAAGACTGGCAGCATTATCGTATTGTGATAAATATCGATATTGACCGATATGTAAAAAAAAAAAAAAAAAATCATGATCACATTTGTTTACCATATCGCCCAGGCTTAGACAGAAAGCATTCATTTAGAGTCTTCACTAACTTCACTCGTCATTGTGGTTTCTCCCTTTCTAGATGGCCGGCCATGTGTATCCATGGAGATAAGAGCCAACCAGAAAGAGACTGGGTACTCACAGGTAATGACGCCTCTAACACAGTCCTGCAATTTGATTTGATCTATTTATCTCCTTACAGCAACGTCTCTTGCGGAATGTGTGTTTAATTCCACAGAATTCAGAAGTGGCAAAGCTCCTATACTGATTGCCACCGACGTGGCCTCTCGTGGTCTGGGTATGTCTCCTCACACATGCACACATGACGCTCCATAATCTCACTTTATTGGTTTAATCTTATATTCTTTCTGCATATTTCTTGAGAATAATATTTTTCCTATAAGTAATATTTTGGGCATTGAACAAATTTTTAACATCATAAAACAGTGAATTCACACAAGTAAATTACAGCTATAGTCAGTTTTATTTGTACAAATTACATTTTTTGTATTAGTCACGATGAATGGGGTGTATTTAGTTAAGTTGTATGGTAGTCAGACGAAATAACTTGTACATATGATAGAACTATGTTAATACTACACACAATCGAAATTTGGTTGCAAGCAAGTAAAAGCTAATGGAGGTATTATTTTTGAAAGTGAATGATCCTTCATCATCAACACATTATTTGCTTATTAATTTGATTTCAGTAACAACTATTTACATTAATACATATTGAAATGATCCTCAGGGTTTTTTAGCTGTTCTGTTCAAATTTGAACCAAATTCAGTGAAAAATAAGCACCTGGTGAGGCTAAGAATACGCATTCTAATGATGAAATGTACCTCAGAGGGCTGAACAGAAATTCATTACTAAAAGAATTATTACAGAGTACTTTATGATTTTACACTGTTACATTGATTTAATAGAATTTTTCAGATGAATATTGTTTTCAAGAAAATCCATGACATGAACTGTAAGGGCCTTAGGTGAGTCGATATGGAATGACCCACGTGCATTTCTTGCACAACATAAAAAGTAGAATTGTCATCCTGTTTTCAGGCTGTCACATATACATAGAGAGACTAATGAGAACGACCTGAGTTCAATGTTGTTGAATCAGCATATTCTAGTTATGGATTCTAACATAGGGTCCTGGCCTTCAGGTCTGCTGGATTTCTGGTCTGTTTCTTGTTACTGCAGTAAAAAGCTTCCTTCAACCGGGGCTCTTTGGCACGCTGCCTGAAAGGAGGGGTGTGCCTGTGCACCTTTTCTTAACGTCTCCTTAACGGTGTCAGTGCAAAATTTCTCATGATCATAGTCATATTACATATTATAGTAACATAAAGGATCAATTTTATAGCTGGATATGTGGAAGGCTAGGGTGGCTAGGTTCACATCTAATTTGTTGGCAAGATAAATCTGAGAAGGGGGGATAAGTGAGGTGTTCATGACTTGACAAAATTCCTATGACTGTGTCCATGTTCTTTTTTCCCCTCTTCTCCTCTCAGGGTTTGGCAGGACACGGCAGCTGTAACACTCTGTGCTGCTGTCACTGCCCCCTCAGTCATGCTAAAGTAGAAGCTTGGCTAGATTTAGAGGGATTAAAGCCCCTCTTATTCTTCTTGGGTAACTAAGAGCCCCCCCTGCCCAGTATTGTCAAAGTTTGTAAATCCAGCGAGCCTTCCTTGGGAGCATCCTGAGGTGCCTGTATGTCTGCCCATCGGTCCGTCCCAAAAGCAGACAGACAGGAGAGAGACAGTTAGACGGGCTCGTCTGGATCCAGTCCTGGCCAGGGTCTGAGGCGGGTTCCTGCAATGCGACGAGAGAGCATCAGAACCAGCCCGTTGTGTGTGTGTCTCTTGAGGTTAAGCGGTTCTGCTCCCGTCTGACGTTGCTGGTGTGTGCAGAAGGTGAGGGATGAACCCTGTCTCCCTCCCCCTCAGCCCCTCCCTATGAACCAGGACTGATCAGGGGGGACTTTGTAAAAACAACACAAAGGGGGTAAGTACCTCACCGCCCCTTTCTCTCAACTCCTCCACGAGCTCACCATACATTCAAGTACCTCCATCAGCCCATATTTTAGTCCAAGCATAGTGCAGTTTGATCACAGCACATGTAGAAGACAGTGATGACAAATCAGTCATGATGGAGGCTAAAGGGAGACTTGTTGATCAGACTCAGCAGTGCTGTCAGAGCCCCACGTCTTCTGTAATGAGAAACAGACTCTATGGCTTCACACATTTTGATCAGCAGTCACATTTGCGTGAAAAGTATGATTCAGCCTAGACATGGTTTTCTTACTCCATGATGTCATTCTCACTGTACATCAAGTGAGGATGAAACCATAACTTTCTGTTATTATGGTATTGGACCTGAAATGAATCTTTGGATGTGTGGATTTTTGCACAGTGTCTGATAACACAGGTAAGTTACTCTATCTGAATAGACTCATCATTTGTAATAGATTTTCTTTCAGGTATGTAATGAACATGTAAAAAATAATCATCTTAAATGGAATAAACACAGTTGATTCTTCTGTGCTGAGGGCAGTCAGTTATTTCTTTAGGAGCTTCTGGACATGATACAACTATGTTAATTATACACATAAACCAAATTTAGTTGCAAGAAAGTGAACATTAGCGTAGAAATGAAAATTAAAAAATGGAAAATTCTTTGTTCGGATAGCAAATTCTGTTTATTCATTTGATTTCAGCGGCATCTATTCACAAAATATGCTACAATTGATTAGAATTATTATTATTATTATTATTATCATTATTATTAATAAACACAATCAATTCTTCCATATTGAAGCTTTAACTTGCTTTGAAATGATCACCTTTTCTAAATCTCCATCTAAAAGATGTGGAAGATGTCAAGTTCGTCATCAACTATGACTATCCCAGCTCCTCTGAGGATTACGTCCACCGTATTGGACGTACAGCCCGCAGTACCAACAAGGGCACTGCCTACACCTTCTTTACGCCGGGGAATTTGCGGCAGGCCCGGGACCTTGTCAGAGTACTGGAGGAGGCCCGGCAGGCCATCAACCCTAAACTGCTTCAGCTCTTGGACTCAGGACGCGGAGGAGGAGGAGGTGGTAAGGAGTCAGTGTGTTTAACTCATAGACATCAAATGGAATAGATGGTAATTCTGAGTGTGTGTGTATGTACACATATATATATACATACGTATGTATATATATATATATATATATACGTATGTATGTATATATATACGTATGTATGTATGTATATACGTATGTATGTATATATATGTATATACGTATGTATATGTATGTATATATATATATACGTATGTATGTATATGTATATATATATATACGTATGTATGTATATGTATATATATATATATATACGTATGTATATATGAGCCTTGATTTTTATCAATATCAACCCTGAAAAAAACATTAGTCAAACCCTACTATTTATTGTATGTGATACGAGGTGTAAATGATACAATAATTGGTACTTTATTATTGTTACAGGTGGCAGGATGCGTTACCGTGGCAGCAGCTCCAACAACCCAAACCTCATGTACCAGGAGGAGTGTGATCGCCGCATGCGCTCCAGTGGAGGTGGAGGCAGCAAAGACGCCCGCAGCGGCTTCAGCCGTGACAGCCGCAACAACCGTGACGGGGACCGCTCCTCATCGTCCTCCTCCTTCAGGGACAGAAGCCGGGATCGAAGGAGCAGCTACAACTCCGGCACAGATCAGTACCAGAGCTACAGCAGCAGCAGTAGCAGCGGGGGCTACAACTCACGCAGCGGAGGCCAATCAGGCGGCAGCGGAGGTCAGGATCACTCTAGCCAACCTCACAGTCAGTATGGACAGCCTCCTCCTCCTCCTCCTCCGTCAGGAGGGCCACAGCCTCTGATGGCTCAGCAGTTTGCTCCTCCACAGCCGCCACTCATGGGCTTCATGGGGCAGCCGCCATACCCTTTTGCTTCTCCACCCCCTCCACCGCCAGGCCCACCACCTCCCCGAAAGTAGAGTACTGAGGAAAAAGCACCAAGTTAATTTATACCACTTAGTGTTTTCATAGTCTAAGTTTGTTTTTACTCTTATCAAGTCAAAAGGGGCAGCAGTTTTAAAGGCATATATCATTCTGAGGAGGTAAGGGCTTATTATTATTATATTTTATATGTTATTTTTAATCTACTTTTAGTTTACATTTTTAAAATGGTGTGAAATCTGAAACCTTCTGTAGAAAAGGAAACTCAGAACTTAAACCCTTAATTTTTCTACGTATGTCCTGTACAGCTCTTGACCATGTACCACAGAGGAGCAGAATCCTTTGTGTTATGGGTGTTTAGTAGTGGATCTCACTAGTTTGCTCCCTCACTCTGGTTGAAGATGTGTTGCTTAGGATTTGGTGAAGTAGCCGCCACACCGAGCCTCAGTGGCATTTGTTTGAGAGAACTGGTCTACAGGAAAAGATGTAGTTAATTTTAAATCGTTATGGTCACATTCCAGAGTCCCGTCCTGCTCCCGTCTTGTGTAAAAGTTATTTCCTTTATTCAACTCAGATCATTTTAATCTGTTGATTTTTGCAGCAATATATTCTACTACTTGCAATGATTTGGGGTTTGTTACCGACTTATCAAATAGTTTTGATATCATTCAACCACTATTTCAGCTTTTTTTGTGTGTGTGTAATCAACTGTTGGGTTAGATTTCATTTATTTTTCATGCATGCTTTTATTTGTCCTTGCCCTGCATTGTGTCAAACCACATTTTAATCACTCGCAGCTGTTTAACTCGACCTACTTTTTAATATGGATCAATGACTGACCGTCTGTTCCCCTTTTCATGTTTGCTCTTCCTGCAGTGCTCTTTCTTAATAAATACAATTTGAAGTACAGCTGCATTGTCTATACTGTATTTTCAGACTACTCTTGAGTAGCTGTGTAGTATCTGAACTTGATGTGTCAAGCTATAGGCCTCATTTGTCTACTAATTACATTTATTTGACAAATTACTTTATTTGCCCTAAATACTCTTAATATTTATATCAGTATATATCAAAGTGTTCAAGTAGCAATTGATGTTCAAGTTTCTTTCCATCCATAAGTGGCCTCGTGGCTCAGCCACCAGTGAACTACAGAGTTCATGTTCAAGTGACCTTTGTTACATGTTGCAAACTTCTATCTTCGTGTCCCGACTCTTGTCTTCTGTCTGTAAATACAGACTCAAAACATACAAAAACATACATATTAAGAAAAGGTGTACATCCGCTGCTTGAGAGAACAGCTCAGTATCAGGTGTCGTTGGGGCAGGTGATGCAGACTAGGACGCTCTAAATCCAGATGACGGTGAAGAGCTACGTCATCTGATCAAAACCTGTCAAAAGACTGCACATTCAGAAGAGGATAATGTTTAATCACAAGAACCTATACAGTATTCTGTCTATTCTGACATCACTCAGAAATGTGATGTCTCTCATCACAGCTTTAGTTAGTAGTTTAAATATCTGTAAAGCTTCAGTCTCTCAGATCATTGCTTTGTAGTATAAACAAAACAGCCAATATAATTAATGACACAGTCCTGGGATTGTTCATTGATGTGGGCTGAGCTCCCATATGAAATGCGATGTGTAACTGAATCAGTATTGCTCAAAGGGTTGTTATGTAATTGATCCCTCGTGTTGTTTTAAACCGAACCAGCAGCAGCTACCGACGCAGCTCCTGAACATCCTCTTAGACACATTTCAGCACCACAGTGTTCAAGTGAAGCCCAGTTAGCCTCCAATCTTCTCTTTATTTCACGACCCCAAGAAGTGATCATACACCCGCGATCCAGTCAACTCGAGAAACATGGATTCCTGGGATATCCCATTTCGTGTGTCATCCCTTACTTTTTTTTTTTTTGCTCCCCCTCCTCGTAGACATGAACATATGAAAACAGAAAGAAAGATCAAACTACTCATTTGTATACATACAGTATATATGTACAAAGCAAAGGAATCTCAGGCACATGTGGTAGAATCAAACCAGATGCAAACTCAGGACTCAGCATGTCCCTCTTTGGGTCAATCAACAGCAGAAAGGCAGCAAATGAAAGAAGACAAACGCACTGGAAATGGAATGGTTTCATGTGCAAAAAAAACAAAAGTAAGTGCATGCGAGTTTCAGGTTGTGAAAAATAAAGTTTGCAAATCAAAGTCCTGAGTAAAACATTATGCAGGAAAAGTGTCGTGATTGGCTGAAATCAAAAGTGCAGAAATTAAAAAAAAAAAAAAGCAAAATCTCAGCATTTGAACAGATGTAGTGTCCTTCACTCATCGTTACGGCTTAGACACAAACATGACCCGACGGGGATATGGCAAAACAAGACACAAATAAAAACCAAGACTTACAAACACTTAAAAACAATATACCGACTTCAGTCTCCCTGGACACACAACAAGGGCTTTCCCAGTCACTGTATTACAGCATTTCAGATTCTCTACTTTAAAGAGGGGGGGGGGGGGGCAAAGTCTTCAATGGATCAAATGGAAAACAAATACAATGATTTAAAAATGCAGGAGCTGACAGATACATTTATTTGAATCATTTCTCGGAGAATCCTGTGTGTTCGAGAATGTTGTTGGATAGAAAGGATAATATTTACTGGTAATTTCAGCATCCTAACATGTGGCTGATGATTCATTCATATCACGTAGAGGCTGCTCACTGTAAGGCTGGAAACACTTACACGGTCGTTTTTAAGCAGAACTCAATCCAACTTCACCCGAGCAGAGGTCTAGCAGACGACTGCTGGACGTCTAACGGGTAGAGCCTACCTACTCTGAGAGCTCAGAATAAACACTGGACACTCAAATTGTAAAAGAGGAGCATTTTGAGTCCCAAGATTGAGTGTTTGGTTTTGTAAAATGCCAGCCGTTAAATGTAATTCACGTGACGTGGGCGTTGTTAAACAGTATGCAGAACAGACAACCGCACAGCTTTTAAAAGGCTGATTGCTGAAAGAAAAGAAGTAGCTACAAAACCCAGAAACACGGAGATGATTGAATAAGGATAGAAAGTCTGTGGAGGAAGGCACAAGGTAGAAGCTGGATCCCACAGCTGGTCTTGTGTCAGTTTGGATTCCCAAACCAGAGTCTGGAATTACATAAATGCTATAAACGCCAGCAATTTGGGCCAACTTCAACCTAAAAATCGAAAAAGAAAGCAGCAAATCAGATGACGGGTATGTCGTTCCTCTGGACTAAAGGTTCCCCCAGGTGGTTGGAGGGGGGAACTGGTCCACGTCGCCAGATTCATCATGAGACTCGTCGCCTAGGTTGAATGTCAGCTTGTACCGCAAACGCACCTTCTCCTGCAACACAACAACC
>JAPQRN010000001.1:14349923-14362169 GCA_037367275.1 Coranthus polyacanthus
ATTCATCATGAGACTCGTCGCCTAGGTTGAATGTCAGCTTGTACCGCAAACGCACCTTCTCCTGCAACACAACAACCAGATGTTGCTCAGGTACTGCTCAAAGACATTCATGAAATGTGTGTTAGAAAAAGAAGAGCGCAGTACCTCAATCATCAACATCAACATTAAAATGAAAAAAAAAAAACAACGCTTTTCCACAAACATGGAACGGGTGCAATTTCAGGTCACCTAATAATCACCTCATTTTCTACGACCTTTCAAAGCATTTTGAAATAAATGGGCTCAGAGTCTGGAAAGTCGGTTCTCAGCTGGAACCGAAAAAGAATACGTTTGAAGTGAAGTGTTAATGTGTCATACTGTGCAGGTTGGAAAGAGAGGATGGACCAAGCGGCAACAACCGGGGCTGAAACGCGAAACCAACACAGACTGTGTAACAGGTTTACAGTCTTGGTGGTTTTGATCTACTGAAATTACTTGGTGGCTTCTAACATGACACTGTTGGTCCATGTGGTTGATGTTTGTCACTATGTTAGCATTAGCTTGGTGAGTTTCAGCTCTC
Organism: Coranthus polyacanthus; assembly: GCA_037367275.1. Lineage (NCBI taxonomy): Eukaryota > Metazoa > Chordata > Actinopteri > Kurtiformes > Apogonidae > Coranthus > Coranthus polyacanthus. The sequence continues at coordinate 14,350,483 of JAPQRN010000001.1, forward strand.
GCTCTTCCCCAGCTCCACCCTCTTATCCAAATATGGTCACTTGTTTCCAAAAAAACCCCCAAAAAAACAAGATGGCGACGGCCAACTCGAGGCTTCAAAACAGCAGTCCGCAAACCAGTGGGATGGATAAGACGACAATGGAAAAGTCTGAGGAACTGGAAGAAAAAAAGAGATGTGCAGTTGCCAACGAAACCCAGTATTAGGTGGGGACTTGGTCATCTACAGAGTCTCAGGAAAAAGCTATTTAGTACTAAAGAAAGAGTGAGCTGTATGTTGACCTAGTCGAAGAGTTGGCCAAGGCTGGTTTCACTCAAAAACAAATAATAAACAAACTGAAATTACTCAAGACGTCGCGCACTGTGGTTCTGCTTAAAACTGGTGGAAGAAACATGGTGCGGTTCACTAGAGGGCACCAAGGTCCAGAATCCTGAATGGAACCAGTTCAAGGACTAGAGCTAATCTGGAAAAGGAAACGGTATGATTAACAGAGGGATCGTGTGACAGGTGTAGAGTACCTTTTGAGGGTTAGCCAATAGCAGAACCTGTGTGATGGCCGCTGGAGGCAGAATGGGGTTGAAGGCTGGGAGTTCAGTACCAGAGGGAGGCTGCAGCTTCACTTTCATGACCTGGATAACGTACACCCATTCACACAAAAGAAAACATATGAACAGCTCCCACAAATACAGTTTTCAGCTAAATGGCGCTGGTGCTCTAACACAGACGGCCTTAAATAGCTGCTCTTAGATCTGGACCAGAAACCCTTTCGTTTTATGTGACAGTGTTTGCTCATCACATCACAGCATGAGCAGCAGCCAACATACCTTAGGCACAGCTGCCTGGAAGCGGATGTTGGTGACGGGAACAGGGGCCGAGGACAGCATGGAGATGATCACCACCAGCACGTCAGGCCGCGATGGTGGACAGTCACGGGCAAAGGTAAACAAAACCCGCAGGCTGTGTTTATCCAATACAGTCACTGGTAATAAGCTGCCTGAAATACACATCCAGACACAGAGGGGAGTGCTGTCATATTCGCAGTAGTAGTGGGATACTAGTGAACGTGTACACGTCATTTCCGGTATTGTTTGCTTACTAGGCTTGATCACTTCCAGGGGCACGGTCATGTCAGTCAGTGAGATGCCATCATGGGGGTCAGCAGCAGGTGAAGGGCCTCTTTCAGACGTTGGGACGCCAGGTGCGGAGAGGAGAAGTGCGTCGGGCTGCTCTAAAGGGACGGCCAGACTGGAAGGAGGCCCGGCAGCCGGAGCAGGACTGCAGGAGGCGCTGGACGCTGCAGGAATGGGTCTGGAGTTGGTGTTGGACTTGGTCTGGAGATCACGTAAGGTGACTCTAGATTGAGGCTGGAGCTTATCCCTGCACGTGCGAGCAACAACAGGAATGTTATCGGGAGCTTAGAAAAATACTGACCCCTATTAGTATTACAAGATATTTTCTTATCAACTCTAGTGTGTTTCTCTCACCATTTGACCTGCTGGCTCTCCGGAGGTAGCGACTGCTGTAACAACGTCTTCCCCAGTAAGTCTAACTCATCCATGGGTTTGGGGGGAGCAGTGGGACCCCCTGCCGGTGGAGCCTGCTGCTTCTGGGCAAAAGCTGGAAGCAACACTGCAGCTGGGACCGACGGAGTACACGTTTCTGTGCTATTGTAAGACTGAGAAAGCCAGCAGAGGGTTTATGTTCAGAAGAGAGTGTGTTTGAACTGACAAAAGTTTGGACAATATTACCTCCCAGCTCCTACCTGAAAAGTGCTCTGAGAGTTGCAGTTTTCTGCTACAGTCAGTCCTAAGACATCGAAGAGAATCGAGATTTATCCATTTCTTGCTGAATTATTACATTTTGGGGGTTTAAAAAAGTGCATCAGACAGACGTTATAATGAACCTGGCTACATGTAGAAAGTCTGAGAATAGCTTTGTCGTGGTCTAACCAGGTGTGTCCTCCTCTTGAAGATTCCAGGTTTTACGGGGGGGGGGGGGCAGACTACACCCTGGCCAGTGAAAACAGACTAATAGTTCTGATATGTGCTTACACTGCTGACTGGGTCTTTTTATGGGTTGTTAAAAGGATTAGGTCAGTAATCTACTGTGTATAAACCAGATGATTTGTCAGCAATGAGCGGTGCTTACCCAGTGACATGAGTTCATCATCCAGGAGGCTGATACCCATATTCTGAGTCAGGGTCTGCAGGCTGGAGGGCTCCGGGTTGGCCGGCGCTGCGTTGGCCGATGTGTTTATTCCCGCCAGGTCCAGAAGTGCCGAGCAACTGCTGCCTGATTTGGACAAAGACGGCGCTTCTGTGAGTTTCAGTAGGTTAAATTTAACTTTAAAGACTTTTTAAAAGGCCATGATGAATGTAGTTTTAGACCAATATAAATACAGAACAAATGGCCGTTGCTGGTGGCTTCATACGTATGTCTTATGACTTCCCCATGTGACTCCAATGCCTTTTTGACCCCTAAGTTCCCAAGACGTGGAGGGCTTCAAATTTGTTATTTTCAGAAGGTTTCAACTAAGCACTAAATGCGCTGTGCTCGAGCCACATCTCACTCAACTTACAATTAGCCATATTAGATGAAATTAACAGAAACGATACATTTCCAGAAGAGTTGGTACATTTTCTAAAATACAATAAAAACTCAAATCTGTGATTTGCTCATTTATTTGAACTTTTATTTAACCGACAAAAGCACAAGGAAAAGATTTTGGTGTTTTCTCTAAGTCCTATGAACAGAGGAAATGGGCAAAATTCCACCTGAAAACTAGCAGTTTAACATAATTTTATATACTAGGGATGAGCACTTAACTTTCTTTTTAATTGCCGTCTATGTATGTGTGTGTGTGCTATGTGTGACCCTGGGGCGCAGTATTTATCCTTAATGTGTGCTAATTGTATATATGGAAAGTGACAATAAACTGATTGTGATTCTGAAAAGTGCAAGGATTAGTGTCCTCATTTCCCCAAAAAAGGAGTAGCTACTGTTTTGATGAGCAGACGCCACATTAAAGACACACTAACTGGGCCTGCTCTGACTTGTTACAGCGTGATCAATACAATGTCAATACGATGTCAAAATCATATTTAGGACATTTTAAGACCTAAAATTCAAATGACTGGAGTTTAGACTTTAGGACCAGCAGAAACCCTGTTGAGATGTATCACGTGTCCTCGTGAACACACACACCTACCTGGTTGTGAGGGTGTTGTTATCCCGTCTTTGTTGACCTCCTCTCCCTTTACCAGCTGTCTGTACATGTTGATGACCTGTGTCAAGCTGTCGTTGGCCTGTAAGATATCCGCTGTAAAGAGAAAAACAAATCATTACACTGACACCAATTGTGATTTTCCACAATGGGCCTATTACCATTAAATGCACATTTTATTTTGTCAAACGTAAAAGACAAAATCATGACAGGAGTAAACGTACCTAAAGCCTCGTCATTATCCTCTGTGTCACTGGCTAATCGGAACAGTGTTGGCCTCATCTTTTCACAGCGCTGGTAAAGATCCTGGGAACAGAGACATATTCAGCGCCAAACAAACTTTTTGTTTGTTTTTTTGTTTTTTTTAAAAAAATCAACGCTTATGGTAGCAGCAGGAGTGTGGATCTGCGTGCTTGTGAAGCTTGTTTGAATGTGCTGAGATGCGCTTACTTTAATGAGCTCCTGGTTGCTCTGGGAACAGCTCTCCTTGCTGTAGCCCTCCAGCAGCTGGCTCAGCAGACTCACGCTCTCCTTCACCTCCTGGATGGCGTTTACTCGCTTTGATACCTTCTCCACTCGCTTTTGGTCCTGTCGGGGGAATGAACGATGATACGACGTTTTGAATTTTGAATTTTCTGATCTCATTTTGGGGCCCCAACATTATGCCCAAATGTAATGTTAATGTGATGTAACTACAATCAATATTTTTACTTGGAAATGCTGTTGGGGAGCAATTCAAGTTCATGAGAAAACGTAGCCAAAAACAGGTACAGATGCACGTGAGCCTGTGCGTGTCCACATACTGAAGACCCACCTCTTGGACCATTTCCTTAATGAGCTTGTTTGCTGCTCTTAAATCTTCAGGGTGAGTGCTGTTCAGTAAGCGAGACAGCGTCTACAAAAACAGGATAGGACAGAAGTGGAAGAGGAAAGAAAAAGAGGAAGAGGAGTTTGTAAACTGTTGGCCATGTAATGATTTTCCCAGGAGTTCATCCCTCACGTGTTTAGGTGAGCAAAGAAAATCTCTGATGGCATACGAAGGTGATACAATCTATGTTTTTTTTTTTAAATCCTTCTTTTTGAAAGCATATTCAAGGTGGCCGGTGCTTCTTCACCTTGGATTTCTCCTCATCGTCAAAGATGGCACTTTTGGCTCTGGGTGGAGGGGGTGGGAGGGGCTTGTCGTCAGGAAGGACAGGATCCTGCTTGACAATGCCTGGAAGAGGACAAGGACGCCTATTAACTTTTACATGAATACACAGCTCTGGTTATATATATATATATATATATATATATATAAACTGTATACAGATGTCAGTTACAGAATCTAGTTCACCTCTGCAAACTGGCAGCATCATTTCTATGCTCTCACGTGCAAAAATGGCATTTAATTTAGCATACAAGAACTGATTATATTACATTAATATATTTCAAGGCTTTTAGCCATCTTTAAATTGGTTCAGACACAAAGAAAAAAAAATCTCAACATTACAGATAGGCACTAATCACAGTAGTGCTTGAACATCATCACGTTACACCCAACTAAGCATGACTCAGGACATTAACCTCATGTTTGTGCCTCATCCCCATAAAAAGAGAAGTGAGCCTTCTCTGTACAAAACATTATTTCTAGCAAGTAAACTATGGGGAACTAAAAACTCATTATGAGTGTTCAATGTCCCAATAGAAAACTTTCAAGCACACAGTCATGGACCACTGTAGAGCTAACACTGAACCGGTATGTAACCATCGAGACCGTGAGAAACCAAGAAGCTCATTACTGATATCGTCGAACACCTGGAGCCGTATTCACGAAGCCTAGGGAGGATATTCTTAGAATCATGGGTGTGGTCTACCCTAAAACCAGTCAAATCCTCGACATAAAAATAAAGCGACTTATTTTAAAACTGACTAAAAGTCTAAGAACTCTAGCAGGTAGGTCTTATTTGGGGAAAATAGTTTGCATCTTGTTGATTTCACTGTCTGTTCTCTGCTCATTATCGCATGCACATTGTATCGATCGACCAATCGCATCTTTGAAGACAATGTGTCACATGTAGCAACGAGGTCAACCCTGTCTTCCTTGCTCACTTTACTTCAAGAATTTTCCTAAATCACTCGTAAGCTAAGGATCCTCGCTAGAAGTTTTTAGGCTGAGTGAGGAGCTCTCAGAGCAGATTCTCACAATGTATGTGAATGCGAACATTGGGGCGCTCACCCTGTTTTTTCAGCATTTGATACGCGTCTGCTATCTTGGTCTCCTCTGGTAGTCTCACTGTCCAGCTGAACATCATTTCTAGAACCTTCTTCTTCACTGGTTCTGGTGCTCGGGAGCCCAAGTACTGCAAAGGAAAATCATGTAATAACATTTACATAATGCTGATCTACAGCCACTAAGATTTTTTTTTTTTTTTTAAAGTGCTGTGACTAACATTTAATAATACTGTTAAAAGTTGGCAGCTAATAGTTAACAATATTGATATAATAGATACATTAGAGGGACAATCTTATGATGAGAGATTTGTCTGCACAATCCACCAAACTGGCAGCTCAAATACATGTTCAGTACTTTCAGTACTAGTACAAACTGGGGCGCAGTTGAAGATGGAAGGCAGAATGATATACCGAGACTGGTCTCAAAACAACTCTAGAAACATGGATACATAAATAGTATTACAGCATAAAGGAGTGAGATATTTACCTTCGGTGAAACCACCTTGATGAGCTCATTGAGGAAACGGAACTTGCCCACTTCAGTGTGAAACCGCTTACCGCAGTTCTTCATGCACGTCTCAAGAACCTGGGAATGTTTCACATTTGTTAGTTTTACCTTGTCAAGGACAAACTTTTAAAACGCGAGTTTTGATGTACAGCTTGTCAAAACTGCACGCAGGACTGTCTTTGTAACTTTATTTTGAAAGGTTCTGTATTTTTAAAAAAAGTAATTAGTATCTTACTGTAAGAGCTTGCATAGCCTCCCACTCTTGAGGAGACTGGATTTTATGGGCCAGAAGTCTGGTTGCAAGCTGTGGACTAAAAACAAATAAAAACAAACATGACTACTGACTGCACTGCAGGCAAAGGAAAGTCACTTCCAAAAAAGAAAAAGAAAAAAACCTGTTTTCCCTCTCACTAATCCCAAAATGGGTTTGCAGAATATGAAAGTAGTTAGATCTACTGGTATGTTTTTGTTCAGGAAAAGCACAATATGGGGTCAAGTGCAATAAACTGGTTGGGATTAAGAAGTTAAATAGCTTTTCAACATAAAACATATGTGTGTGTAGTTCTGTCACAATAATGAAGAAGAGCCGTTTATTGGCATTCGACGCTGGAAGTTATAAAAATTGTATTTGTTTGATAATGAGATGATGTCAAATCTAAAACAGTGGGAAATGATGTGGAAACAGTGATGAAATATAGCATTTCTTAGTTTCATCCAGCTGTTTTATACGGGTGAAGGGAGACTATTGTCACAGTTATGCAAAATAATTGCAGCCAGCTCAAATAATTGCGACAAAGCAATTATGTGCCAATTGTGACATGGTATAGGTGTACCATAAAATGAATTAACATGTGAGAAAACACACAGTCTAGCACGATCAGAACAACAACAGTCATAACAACACTGTATATTGTGACACCATGTTGTTTTTCCACAGATCCCCATCCTCTGCAGCTGCAGAGCTTGAACAGTGCATTTTTTAAAATCTGCCTTTTGTTTATGACAATAAGCAGAACAGCTACTCTAAATCAGTGTCATCGTCGTCTCACCCTTCTGGTTCATTGTTGAGCTGATCATAAAAGCCTTTTATACTGTCCCAGTCAGTCTCCTTATTCAGTGGATTGGTGGCTTTGTCTGTATAAAGGGAAAACATTCACATTCATTGGCTCCGCGCACAAACTTTAGTCTGCAACAAACAATTTTTTTGCCCCTTATATCCGATACATGTCATTCTTTATTCTGAATGTCCCCGGCTCTGTGCTGTCTGGACAACGTCCGCGCCAGCACCAATTTTACAACAGCGAATTTTACAACAGCGAAGTTAAATCCATCTCACGTTAAAGTTGTGAATCACTGTCCTGTCAGCCGCTGTAACCTCTCATTGCGGCCAATATGCAAGCCATTGGTGTTCTGGTTTGAAGCGGAGAACGACAGCTAACCATTTACAGAAAAGATGCGTGTATATCCTGTGTAGGTTCACGCACAGTTCCTGATTTCGCGCAGATGACTCACTGGTCCAGGACATAGTCAGCAGCTAACTGGCTACATGGTTAGATTAGCACAAAGTAGGATCTTTGAATGTACCCGATACTTAAATTATAATGTCATGTCATCCCCGAACTACCACCTGCAAACACGGTGTGAGCGGCGACACATGAGCACATAACGCTAACCCTGTACGCGATTATTTGATTTCATTCGAGTTTGGTTTTTTTATCGCTGCTGCACTTTTTGATTAGATGACATTCGCTCCCTTGACTCGCAAAAAATACACACTCCCCGAGGGCAGTAACATGACCGACAGTTTCAAGTTAAAACAAATACTCTTTCTCGGTCTCTTTTATAGCGCACCGGCTGCCGCTCAATGTTCAAAAGTTAATCGCGTATTGTACAGATGACTTACTGATGCGAGAGTCCAGGCTAGCCTCATCTGGAGGCGCCGCCATCTTTCGGCAATTCTAAACAAGTGACAACTATCGCGTGATTTTGTAGCGTATCGCGTGGTTGAAGCCGGCGCCGCGTCTCCCCCTGTCGTACGCAGAACGCAACAGCAATGTGGCATTGAGTAGGGCGACAGGCAGGTTGCCAATGCTTCAATCAATGCACCATGATGGCTTGGCAGCGGCGGTGGGCTACTTTGATAAACTTTGATAGTTTTTTACAGTTTGACTTGGTTTTTCTGTAAAGAGGGCGTTGCTGGTCGGGCGCGTCGTAACAGACTTCGTATTCGGCATTTTTAACAGCCGTTGCAGTCACTGCACCAACAAACACAAAGCGTCGTGTGGTCTAACGTTACCTCAAACAAGGAGGAAACTGTCACCTCTGCTTCGACTGAAACTGCATCATCATTCGAAAAAAACTGTCAAGGATATTTGAGGCACCCCTTGCTGAAAAAAAAAGAAGCAAACCTGCAAACTGAAAACAGAAGCTAGTAAGCAGGCTACCGTGGCGAATGAGCTAACTCAAGAAGTTTGTTGGCAAGCTACCGTTATCGACTCTAGACAGAGTCGTGTTTTTAACGGGGTGGTTCTGGTCAAAGGTCCACGTGAGAAGTAGCAGTAGCTGTCGGAATAAGCCCATACAGCAGATAAAGAAGTGAGGGGTCACAATGCAGGTTTTAGTTACAAAACTTGGCTAGCTAACAACTAGCTAGCCCCGCAAGCCATGCTAGTTTCTACGTGACTCAGTGGCTGTAAATGAATGTAACGTAACGTTATCGCCACATCGGGTGTTGTCTGTTCGCGGCGCTGATGACTCGTGCCTGACTGGAGAAAAGACTTTGTATCGTCCTCTCTCACAACCGGGACAAGAACTTGGATTGCATTTGGATTTTATGACGACCAAAAAATGGGATCTCTGAAGGCTCTCCAGGAGTGGTGTCGGATACAGTGTGAAAATTACAACGATGTGGAAGTAAAGGACATGTCAACGTCCTTTCGGGACGGCTTGGCGTTTTGTGCTATAATACATCGTTACAGGCCAGATTTGATGTAAGTAACCCCCAAAACTAAATGACAAAATATTTTTGCTATGTAATAAACAGGTCGGACAGTTTTACTTGTAAGTTCACTCTGGACTTAATAGAGGAGATACGGTTTGGGACGATGATAAACGGGTATGATTTCAACCTTAATCCTGAACAGGCACGACAGCGTGGTAAGAGTTAAATCAACCCTGGCTGGCTGGTTCCTGGATGTTGTTTTTGAATTGTATTTAGATTTGTGATGTGTATGTTAATCTTCTCTGCATACAGATTGGTTTTACACAACTGCCATTACTAGTAGCCATTACTAGTTTTTGCTCTCAACACATGTCATATATTCTACACATGTCAACATTATTTGATTTAATTATGTTATTGTGTATGTTTTACCATATCCAGTTACACCAGCAATAATATTTTTATGGACAAGAAGCAGTGAGGGGTCAGTGTGCTGTTATTAACTTGGGCTGACAAGTCATCCCCTGTCTATAACAACACACCCCTCCTCTCTGCATTTTACACCTACCCACACAGTACAGTACAAACCACAAAACTCAACCACGGTGTCAGTGGGATTAAAATGACTAATTTTAGGAATGAGGAAATGAGCATTTGGCTTTTTTTTTCTTTTTCTGGCAGAAGCCACAACAGAAATTGTCACATTACTCATTCATTCACTTGTAAACTCACAGTTGGTAAATAAATTGGACCGGTCTTTGCTGATATGTGTTAAATCTGCTAAAGGAACACCGGTCTGTTCACACTATCGACAAGAAAACTGTTGTCAGACACGCACACCAACATCCGAAGGACCCCTCGCACATTTTACACTGAGAATATGAATGTTTATTTTTAGGTAAAGGTAGACACACACATGCAAAAGAAACATTTAATCTTAGACGTGCAGTATTTTACACACCTTTTTCGTATTGTTGCATTTATTTATTATCATGTCTTTGATTTACGATTGGACTGTCTGGTTGCCTCATATTGTATTCATGTTGATTGCGGTTGTGTTATCGCAGCCATACATAGCACTATTGCCCAAGCCAAATTGCCCCGTGGGAACAGTAAAGTATATCTTATCTTAAATTAATGGGATGTGATATAGGGAGGAGTGTGCTGTGTTTTTCAGTGTTTGCATCTCCCATAAGGGCTAGTATGTGTTGTGTCTAGATGTTGCAAATCAGGATAAGGGCATATTTTTTAGTTGGACGGTAAATATACAGAGAGACTTTAACCTTCATATGACTCACGTTGGTCATGCATCTCGCAAAAAAGAACTAGTCCTGTCTAGCACAATGTGGCTCTGTGTAGCGTAGCATCAACATTAGTTGTTAATGATCTTTGTTGGGTAAACGTTCCAGTAAATGCTTTGCAGTTTCAGTGTCCCGATCGATTGATTTTAGACAAGAAGCATCTTCCTCGTGCTGCTAACCTCTAAGGTGGTCCAGGCTTAATGAGTGAACTGGACTGCGCTTGAATGCTAGTAGAACAATTACTGGACAACTTTCTGAAGGAGCAGCCAGTGAAGTGGAATTTATCTGCACAGGAGTAAAGCTCAGCATGAAAGTGGACAACTCTTGAACAATCGGTGCTTGGCTCTGCCTCTGATTTGGTCCCAGCATACCTCCCTGTTCAGCCCTCTGTGTAGCCACAGTGGCCGAGCCGAACTCGCTCTGATGCAGACAGACAGTCCGTCAGGCTAATCTGTGGCTGAGACCTCTGCCTGTCAAACTGGATTTAGCTCTAATGCGGGACCAGGCCATTGTACCATCGCTGTGTGCTCTGCAGCCAATGTATTCTCATCAGAATACATCAAACTGATGCAGATCAGAGACACGAGGACAGTTAATGTCCTCATCTGAATTCTGAAGGGGGTTTAGATTTAGCTGCAAGACATAATAGGGGCCTAGTTAACGAAAATGCATGGGGCAGTGCAGTCAAATTCACACTGAAGTTACATTATGTGGCATTTACTACTAGATAAATGTCTTTATTCTGATCTTTATATGCTTATTTTTTTTGTCTATCACGGTCATCATCAAATCAAAATCCTTGCATTCACAAGCAAGCAAAAAACATTTCCATTTTCCACATTTCCAACATTTCCTAAACCAGATTTAGCAGATATACTGTTCCATCCAGGTATTGATCATGTGGATTTGAAATGCCTTAACACATGTGCGCGCACACGCACGCATAGACACACACACGCACACACACTTCCTCAGCAGTCCTCCTTCCCAAAATAAACCTCAGAGTGAGACTCAGAGTCGCAGTGGAATAGGTTCCCAATTCAGATCACACACTGTACTCCACCATCCATGTCGGTGTCGGCTGGAACTATCTGTTCTGTGAGACTCCTAATTTAGATGGATACATAGATTGATAAATATAGAGATGGATATTTTATATTCTTTAACTAAATAAGAATAACACAAAAATAACTAATATTGGATAATTACTGAAGAATAACTAACAAAAAAATGTACTAACAAGAAGAATGAATAGTTGAATAATAACGAAGAAGCACTAATGCAAGAATAATTAATATTTAATAACTAAATAATAGGGGTGCACTAATATATTGGCTGAACATCGTTATCAGCCGATACTGGGATTATCATATAAGATGACATTTCACCGATGGCAGTGGCCAATATTTCTCTGTCTAGTTATATTAAAGGTTTTTTCATAAATTTGTATGATTTGAATTTGTGCTCATTCAAAGATGAAGTAATGGAAGGGGTTAAAACAGT
>JAPQRN010000001.1:14384878-14395564 GCA_037367275.1 Coranthus polyacanthus
TTAGCACCGAGTGGACTGTAAACCGGGACGAACGGAGGGGGTCATGTAAAAACACAACAGCAAAAAAAAAAAAAAAGCAAAAGAAAAGACAAAGCTGGTGGTGCCACCTCCGTCGCTCAGCGTGACTTCAAAGTGCTTGATGGCTGTTACGCAGGCTGTGCTCCCGTCCTTCAGCTCCTTCTCCAACCTCGCTCACCCCACGGACAACATGAAAGTAAGTACTACGCTCATCTTTTAGGTATTCTTCTTTTACCTAAAAGATGACAGTTGCGCCTCAATAGCTCAACAAATCATCATTGTAAAATGATATATAATGTCATTATTTGTTTTGAACAGTAGAAATAGCCCTACTAAGAAGAAGCCAAATAATAGTATTGTATAAGGCAAAAAACAAAACAAAAAAATCTGCTAATGTTGTGAGCAAATTTCTCTTGGCTAGATTTCTTAAAGCTAGAATAAAAGTCTCTGAGTAAAAGCCTAAACTTTTAAATTTTTATGAAAGTTGTATTTATTACCAGCAATGGATTGAAAATGCTGAAATATTATGCAAACTATTATTTTAGTTTGTTACTTTTTTGTTAATAATAATAATAATAATAATTGTATTTATATAGCACTTTTTTTAAACACACAGTTAAAGTGCTTCACAAACAGGGAACAAATACTATGCGCTTATGTCTGAGTACATTACCTCCACACATACATGCTTTCAAATAGAAAAACAAACACAACCAAGCACACGCAAACCCATACGCTGGAATATCTTCAAAAAGTTAACAGTTAGGTATATTTTCTTATATTTTTAGATATATCTTCTTTCTAATGATTGATGATTGATGAGGTTATTTTTCTTTTTAGAAAAACAATAAGACTAATTTCCCAGAAAAGGGTTTGTTTTATTTTTGTGGAAAAAAAAAATTACTCACTTTAGCTGTTACTGTCCTGATGAATTTTAAAACCTAATATTATGTCACAGGTGCATCTTTCTGGCACTATATGAAGCTGGACTCAGGATTTATTGGATATGACAGCCATTTACACTTTTTTTTTTCTTTGTTTGTTTTGGCATCCCTCCTGAGAGAACATTGTCGATTCATTTCATAGTTGACAACTAATCAATTGATCAGTGCAGCTCTATTTTGTACTTTTACCTGAGTGACTTTTTTAACAGGACTTTGCTTAACAGCGCATTTTTGTGGTGAAGTACCAGTACTTTTACTTGAGTGAATAAACTGAAGGCTTGTTCCATCCCTGCCTGTAGGTGTGGAAGTCTGAGAGTAGCTCTCTCCCTCTGGACTCTCTCAGCAGCAGACTGTCACCGAGCGGGTCTGAGCAGCTGCAGGTCTCTCAACAAATGACCCAAGAGGTCCTGGACAATGACAGCCAGGCCTCCTGGGACATTGAGTTCCTACTGTCTGACTGGAATAGCCCATCACCTGAGCCCAACCCCTCTCTGAACACACACAGTGACCAACAGTTCCCAGAGATGCACCCCAACAGGTCGTACCAAGACACCTTTAAGGACCAGACAGGACAGGACAGTCTGCAGATGAAAGACAGCAGCTTCGTGGTTGAGCTCATGTCCGCAGTTGGAACCACAGCCTCAGTGCAGCCAGAGCTGTATCACCATGGTTACAACGACAATCCGCCAGCTCGGACATTTCCCAGCGTTCCCAGCGCAGATCAGTTTGGCTTCCACCAGGTAAGCAGCGTGGAGAGGCACAGCAGAGGAAACCTCAGTAAGGTCATGTCATGGGACTTCAGTCCTTATTATCCCCAGCACCACCCCGCCATGGCGGCCTTCCCTGACGGCAGGTTCATTCCACCTCAAACTGTGACCCCGGACCCTCGACACTACAGCTACATCCCCCACTTCAGCCACAACAGCAACCTCTTCTGTGACTACACCCACAGCCAGGCGGCCGCTCTTTTGCCCCTTCACCAGCAGCCTCTGCTGGTCGGATCGCAGCTGCCCGCGGGCGGGGTGGAGGGGAAGCGCGGCCGGAGGGCTGCTGGGAAAAAACGGCCCGCCATCCACAGCTGTGAATACCCCGGCTGCAGCAAGACCTACACCAAGAGCTCACACCTCAAGGCTCACCTCAGGACCCACACGGGTACGTACAACGGATCTCCCAACAAAACGCAACAACGCACAATCACACATTAAGTTCTCTGTCTGTAAAAGACCAGTGAATTAATACTTCATAATACTTCAGACAGTTTTAACAAACACGTAGTTGAACTGAACATATTTAAATCATTTATTCATTCAATTTTAACCAAATTCAGTAGAATAAAATTATATAATACGGAGTAGATTTTAATAATGAATGAGAAATGTGTTTATTTTACTAATTTCAAAGTCACTCATTTCAATCATTTTGAAATTAAAAAATAAAACGTCAAGAAATGCTGATACTTAGATGATTAAAATCTTGTTTTTGCTGTAAACGGTTTCCACACATTGCATTCATTTATTATGGCAAAATGTACCAAACTGTAGTAGATCTAAAATATAAATATCCAGGTTCATACATTTTGAATCTGCTTTTCTTCCGAAGCTGATTTGGTTTCATTACATTTTTAGGCTGCATCATGTGACTAACTTTACATCTACTCGGTAATACCGCGTGTCACTTTACCCAAATCTTTTTTTTTTTTTCTTTTTTTTTTCCTACGTAGCCACAAAAGCCAGGTCCCTCCGAGGTATGGTTTTGTGGATGTGTTCGCTTCACCTCGTCTTTGCTTCACCTCGTCTTTGCTTCGTTGTCTCTTCAGGTGAAAAGCCGTACCACTGCTCGTGGGAGGGCTGCAGCTGGAAATTTGCGCGCTCAGACGAGCTGACGCGTCACTACCGTAAGCACACGGGTCAAAAACCCTACGAGTGTCTGCTGTGTAAGAGGGCCTTCTCCCGCTCCGACCACCTGGCTCTGCACATGAAGAGACACACCTGAAGACCCCACAGGAGCACAAACTACACCAGCGCCGTCAAGTCAGTCAGCTACTCGTGATTAACGGAACTATTGAACTGGTTCCACCTCAGACCCAAATGAGCGGCTGCGCTATGCGTTTTGGATTTGACACTCACTCAGTTCATACTTTGAGGACCTCCCTTGATGAAATGCGGGCTCCAAAAAAAAGCCCTGGCTCCAATAGACTTGGACTAGGACCCTCTAATGAGTGTTCTGGTGTTCCGTCTTTAAATTATTGTTCCGTTAATAAGATTTTAAGGTGAACGTAACGCTTCGATGTCTGCCATGTTGAGCTTTGATTGACTGGTCGTGCGACTTCCGGAGCTTCCGTTTAATGAGCAAAACGCGTGTTTTCCCCGACGGACATCTCGACTGTAGTTGTGGTTAATAAGTTACACTAACACGATCGTCAAATTACTTTGTCACGCAAATGTCTGAAGGAGTTTACCTTGTCAGTAAGCTAGCGTGTAGCATTAGCTCACCCTCGCGCTCACGTCGTCACTGCAGTCCAGGGAAACGGAAGTTCTTTGCGCCCAGCTCCAACGGGCCAAGATGGCGCCGACAAAAACGACGAAGTTCAGAGTCCAAAAACCCACGGGAGATGTCCGTCCACTCCTCGTACAGCCACAGTCTATGCAAACGCCTACACTTAACCCAGAACCCGAGACTCAGTCGCGAAAGGCTCAAATGTCCATCTAATAGCGTGAACACCTACATAATGTACAGTTAGCAGTATGCTTCTAGCAATACAGTCGTTGGGACCACCAAACACTGACAAACACTGTATGGGCGTGTAAACGCTAACAAAACACCTAATAAAAGACGTGTGTGATGAAGGTTGCGATGAGATAAACAACAGTTTATCCACTAGAGCTTCATTACTTCACAAAGCTATGACTGCTTAGCTGCATTGTTGCTCAGATGATCTGATATCTTTGCCCGATTTCCAGTTAAATAAGAACTTAACTCATTTGTAATAATGAATGTATCTTTAAGTAATTATAGAGTAAAAATATCTAAATGTATGTTTGTCCGTTTGGGAGATTTTAATATAACAGAATATAGCTCTTTCTTAGCAAACTTTTACATTTTTATTTAATTTTTTTTTTTTAAAGCTGTAAATAATCGGCGTTTCTCTCAGCTGTTTATTGTCTTCTAAAATAATAACGTATTTATTGTTAACTCGATACCTTCTATCAACAAAAGATACTATATTATTGTACAGTGTTTGATATTCCATAAGAGTGTTGTAATGTTTTTGTAATAATTGTTTTCACCATTGTAATTCCAATAAAACCTCTAAGGCTGTAAAACTGCCTCTCAGTGTAAATATGGATTCGAAATGTACACGTTTTTTAAAAATCTCACATGCAAGACTCAACATTTTGAAGGTTCAGTGTGTAATATTTAGTGACATCTAGAGGCGAAGTTGCAGATTGCACCGCTCTGCTCTGCCCTGCCCTCACCCTGACCCACAGCGGCCGCTAAAAACAGTGTTTGTTTTGTCCATTCAGGGCTTTTTAGTCAAGTCGTAACTCTGGTTCACACTCGAACAAAGCAGGCTCGGTAACGGCAATGCACCTTAACGCTATCTGTTCATGCAGTCCTCTCAATTACTAGCAGTTATGGCCAAAAACATGTTTTGTGAAACGACCTCGACCTTTGACTCTTGGCCACCAAAATCAAATCAGTTGTTTTTCTTGTTTTTGCTGACAGACACCTTGTGGTTAATAAGTTACACTAAAAAAGACCATCGAAAGACTGTTATACCAACGTTTGATGAAGCTTACCATTTACCTTGTCGGTAGCCCACCCATCACCCCTCGCAAACTCCTGCCTTCAAAAGGGCAGTCTAAAAACCAATGGGTGATGTCAGGGTTGTGCTGAAACATGATGGACTCCACGAAAGGTGACCTGCCCCCTCTGTAGATGTAAACGGCCGATTCATACTTTCAGGTGATTGATGAAAACATTATGAATGTAATATTCCATTAGTGTTATTTGTTCCCCCTACATCCCTGTATATTTCACACACTGGACCTTTAATTAACTCGGTCACATCTCACATCTGAAGCAGGTATTTCCTGTGTGAATCCATTCACATGTTACCTGATACAGCCTTTTTTTCTGCGTCACTCTCGCAAGTCGTGAAAAAAAGGGCAAATCGGTTAGTGCACTTAGTGTACCCAAAGTGCACTGTCAGCCTGTGTCCTCTAGGTGTCAGTCTTGTGTTATTCTGGCGGCCGTCGCGGCTTCAGGCTGGTGTCAGCACACTGTGTGCAGCTGTGACTGCAGCGTTTCTAATCCTAGTGAGTCAAAGAATCTGCTTATGTAAGTCAGCGCTCACTGATTCATCCTGATTATGTCAGATGATGGAGGGCTCCATCACATTATCGAGCTCCCTCCCCCTCCTATACCTCACAAACACACACACAACCCAACGCACGTATGCCCACAGGTAAGACACACACACATCCTCATTCGCAGGCATAGTGTTACGTACGTCTGAACGCACACAAATGTATTTACATGTGGTTCTAAACAATGTTAGTCAGAGGAAAATATAGACAATGTCATGAAAACATTGCATCTTGAATGATCCGTGGCGTAGGTTTCCATTTCACACAGAATGAAGTGTGTTCATTAAAACCCTCATCAAATCATAATGTGTAAGAGCCTCAAAGGGGAAACGCTTATTGATGAACTGGTAAAGTCGGAGTTACTTTTCTTACAAGAATTACACAAGAGTCTCGTTTAGATTATGACACATTCATTTTAACTTAAACAAATACACAATTCCAGCTTTTTTAACCTAACAACAATGTACTAAATATGAGAATCCATCCACCGCTGATGGAAAAAAAACACACAGACGTCTCTGTCACTTCCTTATGGGATTTTCTCCGCTCGTCTGTACTGTGATCTACCCAGAAATAACAAAGGCACAATATAAATGTGTCTCCTTATGAAGAATTTAATCAGTGTGTGGTCTGTATATGTTTGTTTATTGTCTGTTTAAGCTCATTTAAATCATCTTTGAACAAATACAACAGATACAACAGCAGGTCACATACATGACTCGGTATTCTGTGTCCACTGTTGCATGACGTCAACAGATTTTGGCTCGTGCTTTTATTTATTTTTTATACTTGAGTGGACCTCTTTGAATATACATTTTTTACAGATACGTCTGAAGTATGTTCTGGTCTGGATGGAGGATGTCACCAATCAGAACACAAGACAAGATAGAAACTACTGTTACAATATTACTATGAATCTACTGATACTACATCAAGGTTGTTTGGAGTTTACTATGATAAACTAACCCAAAATGCAGTTTTATTATGAAAAGGGTTCATTTTTCTGAGATATTTAACAAATTGAATTAAATCTAAGAATGTTTGCGATCACATTTGACTACCTTTTTAAACATGTTTTAATTGTTTTAGACCTTTAAATCTACCTAATAATATTAGGTGGCACATTTTCTACAGTGCACACATTGGTTTACAATTACAAATACTACCTGCTTCTGCTTTGTGTGTCTCAGCAGTGGACGTCGTCGTCTTCATGAGTCACCCAGCGGGTAGTAATGTCCTCACACAGTGAGGAGATGTAAGTTCCCCTTTGGTCTATATAACATAGCTATATGTCTGATTGATTCATGTATATGTAGATATATGTGTTGTACTCAGGTCACTCTTGCAAATGAGATCTTGATCTCAATGAGATACCCTGACTAAATAAAGAAAAAAGAAAAAGAAAGCTATGATTAGCTTAGCTCATTCTTAAAGCTGCCCATCCAGGATGGCACAGTACACATGGTTCACATTAGTGCCCTAATCACACCTTTATATGCTTATGTGAACTAATCCTGTTCCACAAATACTCACTGGACAGGAATAATCTTTTATCCTCTGAGACAGTCCTTCAATACCTACAAATGAATCCAAAACCCTTCAGTAACATGTTAGAAATGAGGCTCCGTCTGCCGTTTGCGCAGCAATAACTGACGTAGGATTTGGAGGTAAGACGAGGGCAGAGTCCTGACCTGTTGTGCCACAAAAAGAACAATCAAATACTTCAACAAATCCTCTTTTTGACTTCCACTTTCCAGTTCCACCTTTTCTTTTTACATGCGTCTTGCGACAGCTAGAGAAAATATACCTGAATAATGCATGAAACCCCTGTTTCTGCATGCATTTGTATGTATGTAATTGACAGCGACGGTGGTCTGTAGAGCTGTACGTTAAATATTCAGCTTGATGTATAAATGACTGAAAGGGAAACAGTGTCCAGTGATGTGAACAAACTCACCATGACAGACTTTCAACAACATGAAAACACATGGAGTGGAACAGAGGAAGATTTAATGGGGACGAACATATAATTAGATTCACCCTCCTTTTTGTTTTCCTCTGCGAAGATGTAGAGATTAATCAGTCTCTACATGTGGGGAGGGCATTTCAGGACACATGTTGAATCCAGTGAGAGTTGAGGAATCGAGAGAGATTTTCAAGACAGTGACACGGCTGTTTGAAACCTTTGTAACCTCTTCTTATCATATCGTGTTATGTAGGGAACTGCTACATAACACGATTATGTCGATTCCAGGAATCAGAGAAGAGATATGTGGAAAGCTGAACTTGTGCTAACTATTAAACTGTTATGTTATTCAGTTTCCTCATTGTGTCTATTGTTGTGTTCACTCTTGTGCTGTTAAAACCATTCAAATATCAAAGTATTCAGCGCGTTAAGGACATTTCTGCTTGTATTGCAGCTGCAACGTTTTAAAAACCTTTTAAACTTTTTAAAATATTTATCTTTTTTCCCATTGAAATGAATGGGACAGTCCTTCAAACCACGACCTCTACTTCAAACTTCAACTACTTTAACCAACTCTAGGGTCAGTCCATGTGAAATCACCAGAGGCCTCCCGACTGACCATCTCCAATTTGCTTCATACTCTCACAAAATAATGTTATTAGTCCTAGTAAACACCATACAAAATCGTATTGTGTCTTCATTACTTTTTGAGATATTGGGGCTTTGAAAATGGGATGTGACGCTGATTCTAATGTAAAACGAGTGGTAAGAAAAAGAAGTTCAATAAGTCATTACTTTTGAACTATTCATGACGGATGCATGACATTTTCAGGAGTTGTTCTGTCTTTAACTTCTGTAAAAGATCCACAGTTGCATATTTGCCAAATGATAGCTTGCTGAAAACTGTAAAAAAAAAAATGTTTGTGCTTCAGAGCAATTTTGTGGCATCTCGACATTGAAGCACCTTTTCTGATATTTATTTCTCATGTTGTAGTACTTCTAAGATCTATTTATTTCCAACGGTGTAAATACACAAACATGTCATTCTAAACCTCATGTCACCTAAACCAAATGCTGTTGCTGCTGTTTAAGTCCCATCATTTCCGTTTCTTGCTTTGAAGAAGATTTTGGAATCTGGCTACAAGGATTTGCTCCCATTCAGCCGCAACATCAGGGTGATGCATCCTGGCCTCCAGTCTGCATTCATGTTCATCCCAAAGCTGTTGGATGTGGCTGACGTCAGGGATGCTTCAGTTTTTCTGCAGTTTTCAAACCTTTTCTAAAAAAGCCTAATCTAGATACCTTAGTATTAAACAACTGCAGGCCCATATCAAACATACCTTTTTTAGTAAAAATAATAGAAAAGGCTGTTTTCCAACAGATTAAGGATTATCTAGAAGAAAATAATCTCTTAAATATTTTTTAATCTGGATTTCAGCCGCATCACAGTACTGAGACTGCACATGTTAAAGTTTTAAATGGCATTCATTTGAGCAATGATGCCTCAAAGGTTTCAGTTCTTGTACTACTGGATCTTGGCGCTGCATTCAATACAGTCCATCACAGGATACTTCTTAACAGGCTAGACAATTGGGTGGGATTTTCTGGCATTGTGGTAAATTGGTTTGAGTCGTATTTGCAAGATAGGGACTAGTTTGTATTGATTGGACATCATGAATCTGAGTGGAAAAACCCCATATGCGGAGCTCCTCAGGGGTCCTTTCTTGGGCCTGTTCTATTCAACATCTTCATGCTCCCCCTAGCTCAGATCAAGGATTACAATAACGTCTCACACCACAGTTATGCAGATGACACACAATTGTATATAACATTATCACCACGTGAGTTTAGACCCTTAGAGTCACAAAATAAATGTAAGTCAATGAGTGGATGTGCCAAAACCTTCAGCAACTGAATCCAGATAAAACTGAAATAATTATATTTGGCCCCAAACAAGAAAGATTGAAAGTTAGTGCTCATCTTGTTACTATGAAACTTACATCCACAGATAAAGCTAGAAATCTTGGTGTAGTCATGAATGAATGAAAACGATTTCTTTCAAGACAAGACACAGAAAAGCTGATACATTCTTTTATTTTCAGCCAGTTAGATAATTGTACCAGTGTATTAACAAATCTTTACAAAACATCAGTCAGACAGTTCAATTCAATTCAATTCAATTTTATTCATATAACGGCAATCACAATACATGATTAGAGACTATACAGAGAAAAACCACAGCAAATCCTCCAAGAGCAAGCCCAGGGCGACCGTGGGGAGGAAAAACTTCTTTTAGAGAAGGAAAAACCTCCGACAGAACCGGGCTCCAGGTAGGCGGCCATCTGCCTCGACCGGCTGGGTTTAGTGGAAAGAGAGGAGAGAAAAGAATAGAGAGAGAACAAGAAACAACACGGACACTGGAGGAAACACTGGACAGGTTGAAGTCGAGTGTTCTCTCGTGGGGTCCTTTCCACGAGAAAGGACCCCTTCCATGTTTCTCTCGTGTTTTCATGCTAGCTCATTATCCATGCTGTTTACATCTTTCTGGTTGCATTGTCGATATGTATTATTTTTATGTTAATGATATGTTTGCTTCTTTCAAGAGAAACACTATGCCGTAAACTCGGTAGAAATGTATTTACATCTCCATATTTCTCCTTTGTTTTCATGCTAGCTCATTAGCCGCGATGTTTATATGTTTCTGGTTGCATTGTCGATATGTATTATTTTTATGTTAATGATATGTTTGCTTCTTTCAAGAGAAACACTATGCCGTAAACTCGGTAGAAATGTATTTACATCTCCATATTTCTCCTTTGTTTTCATGCTAGCTCATTAGCCGCGATATTTATATGTTTCTGGTTGCATTGTCGATATGTATTATTTTTATGTTAATGGTATGTTTGCTTGTTTCAAGAAAAACAGTATGCCGTAAACTCGGTAGAAATGTATTTACATCTCCATGTTTCTCTCGTGTTTTCATGCTAGTTTATTAGTCGCGCTGTTTATATCTTTCTGGTTGCATTGTCGATATGTATTATTTTTATGTTAATGTTATATTTGCTTGTTTTAAGAGAAACACTGCCATAAATTTGGTGGAAATGTATTTACATCTCCATATTTCTCTCGTGTTTTCATGCTAGCTCATTATCTGTGCTGTTTACATCTTTCTGGTTGCATTGTCGATAAGTATTATTTTTATGTTAATGTTATATTT
Source organism: Coranthus polyacanthus (assembly GCA_037367275.1). NCBI lineage: Eukaryota > Metazoa > Chordata > Actinopteri > Kurtiformes > Apogonidae > Coranthus > Coranthus polyacanthus. The sequence goes on from JAPQRN010000001.1 coordinate 14,395,394, forward strand.
GCTTGTTTTAAGAGAAACACTATGCCATAAATTTGGTGGAAATGTATTTACATCTCCATATTTCTCTCGTGTTTTCATGCTAGCTCATTATCCATGCTGTTTACATCTTTCTGGTTGCATTGTCGATAAGTATTATTTTTATGTTAATGTTATATTTGCTTGTTTTAAGAG
>JAPQRN010000001.1:14419662-14433633 GCA_037367275.1 Coranthus polyacanthus
GAGCTAGACAAGTTCAAGGCCACCGTTTCCCCACTGTGGTCTAATGGTGGTGATGATGGTGTGTGTGTGTGTGTGCTTGCGCGTGTGCGTGCGTGTGCTGGATGGGTACACACATGTGGTTCGAGACAAAGCAGGGGGAGGGGACGCGAGTGAGAAAGTGGGCTGGAAGTGGATGTGTGTCTGATACTGAGCAGGAGGACTGACGTAACTGCTCATAAAATATGGTGGTGATGAGGACAACAGGCTTTGTGGGATAAGGGAAAAGCTCCTAAGCAGATCATATACCTCCTTTTCTTCTGATGCTGATGAACAAAAGTAAAAAAAAAGAAACAAAAACAAAACAAAGTACAGTAATGTGCAAAAGCCACCGTTAGGTTTGTTGTTTTAGGAAGGTTATGATGACCATTTCTTAGTCTCTGTTTTGTCATGGGAACGGAGGTCAACGTAAATACACGACTTTTTGCCCGTGGAAGCCGTTTAGTTCAGATTTTTGCGTGTGTGTTTTTAATAGCGTGCACGTATTTTCCTGTATTTGCTGGTTTTAAAGAGACTGAGAAATCAATACGTCTGCGTCATTACAACCCTGTAAAAACAACAAAGCTAAAGGTGCAGACTTTACTGTGGGTAAAGGGGGAACTTTGAACAAATGAACGTTATGTGATAATAAAAGGGTTTCTTTCCCGTTTTGCCTCTTCTTATCTCTATGGACGAAGACAGGAATTCTTCCATTGCAGACCTAAAATGGAGGTTTCTTTTCCATTTTTAAGAAATTATATCCAAAAAAAAAAAAGGAAGGCAGAAGCTTGTGTATTAGTTACGTCTCATCAAATGCTGACAAAGGGATGAAGGGCAAATCCTACTTAATTTGGCAACAAAGACATTTTTTAATGCAAAGTGCATAAATATGTTTTATTTAGCCTCATGTCACCCTTCCGTACTTGCTTTATTTTCTTCTTAGCTCACGTCGAAGTCTCATAAAAGGCCTCGTATAGGGAAGGGTGATGCAATGTCCACCGTAAACACTATGATACTTGCATCAGATAGACAGATCTGTCCACACTGGGTCTGTCCCCATCGAGTAAGCCACGAATAAATAGTTAAATTAAATAGCAAAATAAAAAAAACTTGACAAATATGGAATACATATTCAAAAACCAGCAGCTACTGTGTTTGAAGTAACGCAAACACATTAAATGGTTAAGCTGTCCGCAGAGCGCTCTGACAGCACGCGCTGATCCATCCACTCATAATAAAACTGTTGGTCCAAAGCCTATTAATGTGCGTTTAGTTGACAGTCGGGTTGGAAGCTCTCGACGGTTTCATTGGAAATCTGTAAGTCACCAGAGAAGAGTCTGTGTTCAGCCGAAAAGATGCCATTAAACAACAGTGTTTTAAATCAAACACGCTTCCTTCGGGTTGTTGATTCTGCATTCACTCTGATGATTTAAATATCCATCCCTACAGGCTTCAGCCTAACGAAGAAAAAAAAGCAATTAATGGCGATTAATCAAATGAAATCAAAATTCTCCATTACATATATTGCAAATACACTTATATATCATTCTGGATTAAATCTGATGCCTTATATGGCCTTTTTGTTTTTGTTTTGGTGTGTATTTTGGTGTATACTTTGGTGTGTATTGGTGTGAAATGATTACAAATCTGATATTTATAGCCAAAGCACACTTATCGTGCAACTCTGGATAAAATGACCTCGCTCCAGCAGTGAAAACAACTCCCTGCATGCTGTGTCCCTGGACACTGTGACAGTATTGTTTCATTCATTCAACATACAGTATCCGCCAGAATATAGTTTGAGGTGAAGGCCTCGCTTTCAAAATAGCCGAGTGAACGAAACCCACACAGTAGTGATAATGAATAGTAGTAATTCAGTAAAACAGCCTTGCAGATAATTGCAGTCGTAATTTCAAGGCTGTATGTTTTTTTTTTTACACTTGTCAGGCACACAACGTAAAGGATGAATAGATGTCTCGTATGTAATGGTACACTGCAGCGTTAACTAATGGGGATCATACACAAGTACATAAATATACAAGTACATAAATACAAACAAGAATCAGATCAAGTGTTACATTGGGATTGTGTTATCCCTCACACAAATGTCCGTGTATCACTTTAGTGGGTTATAAATGACAACCTGTTATTCTATACTATATATTTTAAGCACAGTTGTTGTTTTTTTCAGTATGTGTAATCAAACGTGCTTACATAACCCCCCCCAAAAAAAAAAAAAAAACAACAGAAAAAAAACACCCTCCAACTGAGATTCAAAGACCAACCGATGGTCTTCCCCAGGCTTTATGAGACTTAATCCATCTTTACTTAATTATCAAAACACCACACTGACAAAACGCAGGCTATAATAGGTTAACGACTGACGAAAGACTATATGACTCAATGACTTCAGCGGCTCAGCTAAAGGACATGCTGTTACAGGCTATTACTGGACCACCCCGTCGGTACACGGTGTCTGCGTAAACCAACTCATGCCCTTTGTTATAAACTTAACCACTCCCGTTAAACAAGAAATGGCAACGCAAGAGGGTCGGCGACGGCGATGTGAGACGGAGATGGAGGGCGAAGAGAGAGAGAGGAGGACACAAACACGCGCGCACTCTCGCGCGGAGAGATAGAGGACAAAAACGTGACTAGGCAGCCTAAGAGCTGTTATGCAACCGCTGACCTACTAACACATATTTCTCGAAAGGGAGCCGGAGAAACTGGAGCAAAGTGTCCGGCAGCGCACAACACACGGGTAAGCCCGAGCCAGAAGACAGAAACAGCATCACCCCGACCCACTGACTCGACCGCGACCGAGCCGAGCACCACCGACGGGAAAAGCAGGAGAAAAAGTTGCTTTTGTCGTTTTCTGGGGAGGTTTCTTCTAAAGGGGAAAAAGGAGGAAACGGGAGCGAGACTGCTTTTGTGTCGTGGAAGCCTGAATCTTCTTTTTTTTTTTCCTCCTCCTCCTCCAGGACATGGAAAGGTATGTTTTGACTGAACGAAGGGGCTGCTTTACGCTTTCCTCCCCCCCCTTCTCTCTCTCTATCTTTCTGCCTTTCTCTTTGTATGTTTTACTGTTCGGTTTATTTAAACGCGTAGGGGTTCGGGTCGTGCGTGTTGAGACGAGGACGTGATGCTTATGGCCGGTTATTGTTCACATGGCGACTGTCGGCGCTACCGGCGGATCCGCGCCTGAGTCCGTGACTTTGAGACGTTCGCTGCTATTTTCGGGCTCGTTAAACGCGACACTATTTACGCTAATACGCTACTTTGTCGCGTTTTGGGTTTTTGTGTGTGTTGTTGATATGAAACGGGGAGGGAGAGCGGAGAAAAGAAAGAAAAAAAAAAAACCAAAAACGTGTTTGGCCGTATCCCACATTATGTGCTCAATGTCAAGGCGAGGTAATTTCCCTCATGGTGGTGTTTTCCAGGGAATGGGGGCAGCTGCCGTGCTCGCGCTGTGTTGTCTGGTTTGTAATGCAGACACATTGTATAGCTCCTGCACGTGGCATGCAGCTTTTTGCGTGTTACTGATGTGCGGGGTCATTAAACCATTTTAGTTACCGAGGCATCAAGTCACCCCCCCCCACACACCCCCGTTTGGGTTGCTCAGGTGACACAAAAAATTGAAAATCTGACCGCACTGCTACTTTAAAAATACTATTGTTTATTATGGCGCATTGTCAATAAAGCTGGTTGAAGCTCATATCAAAAGGGGATGATAAAGGAAAATTTAAATGCAAAATTTTTTTTTTTTTTTTAAATAGTAGCGTTTATGGTATTGTGGCGTGGAATTTCTTCGCACAAAAATGTGAATGTTGCTTTTACATAACATAAAAATGCACGTAAAGGCACTATAAGCAGAATCTGTTGAAATGTGTCAATGCTTCCCTCTTCACATGTGCCCAGGCTTTTGTCTTAAGGTTACATCCTCAGTGTGCAATAGATGCCAGTGTTCAGAGGCTCAAAAGTCTCATTTCCAGAAGTAAGTCACTGGGTGATTCTTTTTTCTTTTCTTTTCTTTTTTTTTACTTGCAAGGTGTGTTAAATAAAGCACAGCAGCTTCTTTTGCTTTGAGCCAGTCGGAGGGTATGACATAACCAGCACACAGCAGGGAGAAGCAATAAACAGCAGCTTTCTCCTGGGACACACAGGCCTGTAATTGATTCCTGTTCACACCCTGTGCTTTCTTCCTATCATTCATCCCACACAGAACACCGACTACTTATTTCCAAAGCACAAAAGATATTTATCAAGACCGCCACTACCTGCCTACCGAACACATGCTGTTGGAAATGGCCTTTTAGAAATCAGTGATGTAACACAGCTGTTCTGTGTCTTTGAGCTATTTTTAACTAGATCAGTCTTTTTCCACGAAGAGGAAAAAAAGCAGAAGCGAAGTTGAAGCACGTATAACAATCTTTTTCGTGTCCTAACATCCCAGTGAGGTCTTTGCGCATGACATTGTTGTGAAATTACAATAACAAGTCAAAAACATCCAGGATGTGATGCAATGCATGGAAACCCCTGTCTGGCGAGGCAGGCGAGAGTTCTGGTGAGCTCTTAGTCCGCCCCGCTGCCAGCTGGTCTGGTTTCAGAGCAGTCTGCATCACTCTGTCCCAGCCAAGTCTCTGAATATAGGTCAAACCTGTATCTGGGTGAGGACACACATTGAGGTATACAGGGCAAGCCGTGTACTACTTCGACCACTCGTCTTTTTGCTCTGAGGAATACGAGACCCCGCGCTCTTTTAAACTTCAGCCACTTCCACTTCCAGTTTTCCTGCTTTTGTGGCTGCTAATCACAAAGTGTTTTGCGATGTTCCTTTGTGACTTTTTGAACACTTTTTTTTGCTGACTGTAAGTAGCTAAAACTTTTTGACTTGCAAGTATAAATGCGTGCCTGCAGCAGGAAATGTGAATTAACTACACAAAACATAGAAGATGTATGTCACAGATTAAACCACTGTAGACACGTCAGCGCTTATGAAACGCGTACATATAAACACACTTACTTTTTATTTGGTAGAGTTAATATTCATCAGTGCAGGGAGGCGTGTTGTTATTCACATAGCAATTAAGGGAAGTGAATTGGCACGCTGAACCATTTAAGGACTCAGCGACTGACCTGGAATGTCTGAATTCCAGTCTCCTATAGTTTGTTTCTTGACACAAAGCCGTGGGGCAAAATGGAGGCTCCTAACCGGGGCCCCTCCACGTGTGTGGTGTTGGATCACTTAAAACATGGAGGAGGGGAAAAGGATGCCATGCGTTACACTCACACTTGCCTCAGAGGGGGTCAGAGGTGAAACATTCCTCCCTGAGCAGCAAGTGCCTGGGAACTACTTCAGAGCTCCATTTTCCTGAGCCAAAACTCTGAAGCAAACTGCTCACTGTGGTGGCAGTGAATCATTCTTTGTAATGGGAAATTCTGCACAGACCCCATTGCACAATGTTCCATTTTGGATTTAAATGGGTTTTTTTTTTTTTTCACCGTTAGTCAGAGTGCAGCGCGCACACAGAGAGGATGGTAAAAGGGGCTGATTGCGTTACGTCCAGAGCCAGTAACCTGTAGCTTCTGCTGCTATGTAATATGCATGTGTTACACAAGCTTTGCTCCGAGACAAGAGAAATTCAGAGCACGTACGTTACGAGCAACAGCAGCCCCTCCCCATGCAGTCCTGAGAGAGGCTGTTATGTGTGAATTTGGCTGCAGATATGGGTGTGTGCTCTGACGTCAATGCTATCTTCCTATTATTTTTCATCTGCCACTGATGCATATTGTTATGCGCAGCATCGGCAGAGGGTTTCTAGAGCACGCAGGAATTAATGTTGTATGAAAATCACTGGGGCTTTTATAATCTCATTTATAGGCTGATGACGTATTCGCGCTCGTCTCTTTTATTCCCCCCCTCGCTGCAGAGTCTGTAAAATTCCTCTCATTTCCACCAACTGAATTCCTCCTATCACCCCATCCCTTTTCTGTTTCCTCCCTCCCTCACCTCTTTCTCTCGCTCTATTTTTAGAGTGCACTCTAATACTCTCTTTCCCCTCTCCTGCCCTCCCTCCCTTGCAGTCCCACTGACCTATTTTATGGCGCACCGTCAAAGACAGGAGGAGTGTTTACTGCTTAGCGTCGTTTCTAGGTCAGTGGGACAGCGCAGACGTATGCGTTCCTCCTTCCTTTGTCTCATGCCTCACCATGAAATGTCTTGGCATGAAATGTGAATATTACAGTAAAATCACATAAAGACTACAGTTAGGCTCTATGAAGTGAATATGCTGCTTTTACTAATACTTGTTTTCTTAATTTGCTCCACGTGTGCAGAGGCTTTTGTTCTCCTGTTACGTCGTCAGCATGTAATAGATATTTGTGCTTTCAAAGGTCAGAGCAATCAGAAATGTTACTGGGTCAAACTGTTTTACTTGCGAGGTGCGTTAACAGTTGAGCTTTGTTCTGAGCTCCTTTTTCTGTTTGCGCCAAATTCAGTGGAATTTTTTTCAGATTGACACATGTACAAAAAAGAAAACCATCAACTGATACAGAAGCGTTAAAGGGGTTCAGGAGACCCTAATTGTTCTGCATCTTTCCATGCTTCGTAGAATTCATGAATGAATTTTTTTGAATGAACATGGTTTTACTGATAGTAGATAACGTTCATGATGGTTATGAGTAGGACTATCTGCACTTCAAGCCTGTTTCATGCGATAACCTTCAAATAGCTTCGGCCCTCAGTAGGCTGAGAGGCAGTTCAGCTCAGCTGCTTTGATACCGTAGAAAAATCCTTAACATTGCTCGTGTGCCGAGATTGTATTTGCACAGAAATATCATCCAAACATCGGTATCGGAGAATATCAGCCTTGTTGACTTGTTTGACTATCGGCAATATTTGTTTCCCCAGCACAAAAGGAGGAATAAATAATGATAAAAAGGAAATAAACAAACACAAAATAACAAAGGCACTGGCCCAGAATTTCACAATCGGTGCATCAGTAATTTACAAATATGTTCACCCTATTTTGCATTTTAACGTTTGCACACTCAAAGGTCTGAATAAAAGTTGAGAAGTATTTTGAAAGAGTTATGGATATTTGAAGGTTTAATTGCTTTAAAGAACATGTGAAATGCGTTCTTTCATTTTCCTCCCTGTTTGAACTTGGCTGGCTTATAAAAAAAGAACACAAAACAAAAGCAAACAACAGACAAAAGTTCATATTTGTGCCATGTTCAACTTCATTGTTGTGAAGGAAAAACGACACCAGAGGAGTCACTGTGACCTACAGGCACAGTGACCTAGATTAATACACTCCCTCTGCGTGTGTGTCATAAAAGGATTTTTTCAAGTTTGAAACTGACTCCAGGGCTCAGCGTAATGATGTGTTATTAATTACAGCATATCGGCGCTGTAATGCAGCACAGTGAGGGAAGTAGACGAATCATGCCTGAAACACTCAGATCTAGTTGTTACATAACGCTGCTTGACTGCCGTAAACATCCGTCCGTGATGCGTTCAGCGCTGTTGTTGGCGCGAGGCATTTTGGGTGGGGAAGGTTTCCTGCAAAGCTGCAATGTTGACACCACATAAGGTTGTTCGGCAGCTTGTGGAGTTGTGTAATTTCAGACAGTGTGGCGACTACCAGAGTAACTGAGACTTGTGCTCGGCGTTCCCCCACAGACACACACAGTCTGACGCAGATGTGACCGGCTGCTTTAGTGCCTAAAATAAATCCAATTCAGCAAGCAATCACATTAAAGGTATTCATTCTGGTCATTTTAATCCCTCATATACTTATTATACATAAAAATAAAATATGAAAGCAGAGAATATTACGCACTAACTGCGGTGCTATAAATGTGAAGATGAATCAAAGTATCCACTAAATGGGTATAAGCACTAAGCCTTTTATCTGTCAGTCTTTGCAGAGCTGGCACTAGGTCAGCTTGCCTCAGTCCTCATTATGTGACTATGACAGCGCTGTGTCTTACACAACAGCTCTGCAGTAGCAGCACCACACATGCAGTGTGTTTGGTCAAAGCCGCAGCCCTTCTTCTTCACCTCCAGCACTGTTCTGCTATTCAAACACCGTGAAGTCAAGAAAAGAAAGACAAGGAAGATAAACATTGTGTAACTTTTTTTTGATGTTACGTCATAGGTTTGCACCGCAGGTCGAATTGTGATAAACAAGCTTCAAAGCTTCACAGCTCACACGGTGTGGAACCATGTTAAAGCGTTGTACTTCTGTTCATGAATCTAATTAGACCTAACTGAAATGTAAATACATGACATAATAGACTGCAGTGGGTTTTTTTGCAGCTAATCTAACTCTCTCTCTCTCGCCTCTCTCTCCCCATCCCTCTCTGTCTCCCTGTCTCCATAACCCAGTTAGTGGTCAGCAAACAGCAGCGCTGAATCTGGATCCTCAGGGAGCCCTGAAGCAGACGGACTGACCTACATCCTCTGTAAAACACTGAGAGAAGCAGGGCAGCAGCCTGACAGGAAGCTCAGCTCTGCTACAGATTGAGGAGGACGCTGACAAAATAAAAAATCACCTCCAGTGAGACTTCAGAGACCGCTTTGAACTATTTGCCAAGGAAGCTGGGAGACTCTTTGCTCAAAATACTGACTCTTTTCTTTTTTTAGCTTTTTTCTTTTTGTTCAAAACACTAGTTCAATGTCTGAGGTTTTTGTGGAGTTCCATCTCTTTTTAATCTTCTTGGCTAATTTGGACACTTGAACATTTTGATTTAGAAAAATAAATAACAGAAATCAATGAGGCTCTCTCTTCAACAAGCACAAATACCTCATCCAGAAGTTTTTGCTGATCCTGCGACATAGGTCAAACTCCTCAGTAATCGATCAATTGGCCCATATAGTTACACATCTTTTCCCTTCCCCCTTTGCCCTTTGCCGGAGTTCTCTCTCTGGCCTTCAGCCAATAGAAAATGGAAAGTCTGGGTCTACACCTCTCATCCACCAGCAACAAAAATGCCATGGAGGTTGACACTTATTCCACGTACAGTGGATCCCCGCATCCTGAAAGTGGAGGACGGGTCAGCCGCCAGGTTAAAGGTTCCAAGCCTACTGTGACCTCCCGCCGCAAGCGGGAGTTTATTTCTGATGAGAAGAAAGATGCTTCCTACTGGGAAAAACGGAGAAAGAACAATGAAGCAGCCAAGCGCTCAAGGGAAAAGCGTCGCCTCAATGACATGGTACTGGAGAACCGGGTCATGGCATTGAATGAGGAGAATGTCCGTCTGAAAACGGAGCTTCTTCAGCTCAAGTTGCGCTTTGGCCTCATCAGCACAGCCTCCTACATGGAGAAAAGTCAGCAAATCTCCACCAGTGCTGCTGCTGCTGCTGCTGCTATTAGCAATGGTAGCAGCACCAATGGCACCCCGAACAATAACGCCTACCTCTCAAGCAGCGGCTACTCCAGTGCGTCGCAGGTGATGCTGAATTCAGACTCCTCTGAAACAGAGCAGTCGAGCCGTGGTGATTGTCACAGCACACTGCATAAGTACTCTCCACGAGGGTCCGTGTCTGACATGTCAGACGGCTCATCCAGAGACAGCCCTGAGCCCATGGGTTACAGCATCAAGAAGGAGCCCTCACACATGGAGATGGCCAGACTGGAAAACAATGGGATTCCTAATGGGCTGCCCAATGGGATGTCCACTGGCTCTTACCATGGCAGCCACTCTGGTCTGGTTTCTTCTCACCAGCAGATCACACCATTGGCTGACAGTGCTGTGGACTATCAGCACCACCAACAGCAGCAGCAGTGCCACATGGACAGCTCCAGCCCTGCTCCTCAGGCCCCCTCTGCACAGAGGAGCGTCATCTTGTACCGCTCCAGCAGTGGCTGTTACCCGATGGAAAGCCAGAGGCCGGAAGACCAGCAGTCCCACCAGAGCCGACAGTCGCATCACAGCTCCAGCTCCAAGTTCTCTGACTGCTCAGTAACGATTACAGAGGTCGCAGAGAAGCTGGAGCGGACCAAAACCCTGGATTCACCGCAGTATGAATACAACGATGGTCACGCTGAGTCAGAGGAGCTGCAGCAAAGGTACAATCCCAACACCCAACAGCAGCGAGAGAAGCACCATGTACGTTACAGCTACCAGGGACAGGAAAACCGTCTTCAGCACACAGAGAACCACCACAACCCCTTCGCCCCTGACCTAATCCACAACACTGAGGAGGTCAAGTCCTCCTTCTCACAGCACAACGGCTACCTCAACACACTGGACGAAGAGCCTCCGGTGCTCACTTATGAGGGAGGCCCCCGAGCTGACGGTTTCTACCAGGAGAACTCCTCCGGAAAAGACACCTCATCCAGTGATGGGGACCCTCGCAGCTCCGACAAGGAGGGCTCCACAGATGACGAGTCTCCCTCCTCTTCATCCTCAGACATCAGCAACTACCACCAGAAGACAGCGGGCGCCATCAGTTCGCATGGTGAGTGCCAAGCCGAGGTCAAAGCCACCGCGCTGCCCCACAAGCTGCGCCTCAAGTACAGAGCTCTGTCCAACGGAGCGTCAGGAGCACAGGTGGAAGCGTCGGTCAGCACCTCCATGTCAGCATCCCCCTCTCCCACCCTGCCCCAGCATCCTTACCTGGCTCTACCCAGCAACCCTCACAGCAGCCAGACGGGTGGGGAGAGCAAAGAGGTGGAGAATGAGACTGAGTATCCCGAAGAGGTCACGCCTCAGGTGAATGAGAGGGCGGATGCAAAAAAGGAGGGAGGGAAAAAGGGATCCAGCGGTGGGCGTGGCGCTCGCAATAAGAGGCGAGAATAAGGACAATTGGGAGCGGCTCGAGCAGGTTCCCGTCCCACCTCCGTTGTCTTCAGCGGACAACTCACATGAACACTTCACAAGACAGAAAAGAAGCCAGTGATCTGTGTGAGGAGTAGTAAAGATGTGATTTCACCATCAACTTTCACTGTGTCACCTGTTTCCCTTCCCTTAACTCTCTCCTACCTCCCGCCTCACCCTCCAATCAAAATCACTTAACAAGGGAGGGAATCGGATGAAATTCTCCAGGACCGCAGTGTCGGATGTTTCCCTTGTGAAAAATGTATACATTATTCAATTATTCATTATTCTAAACTGCCTTGGTGGCTGGCCAGCGCGTACGCGTCTACTGTGGCATTATGGGAAAATTCCTTCAACCAAAGAATTCACATCCCTCTTTTAGCATGCCCCCTTTTGACAGAGTTACATTCTTCCCCTCCCTCGGTGTCATTTGAGCCTCTACCCTCTTACCATCTGCACAAAACCGCCCCCTCACTTTTGAAGCACTTAGATTGTATATTACTGTGACATATAAATTTGCATATATGGATTATATATTTTAAGAAGAAAAATGTGGCAAAAACAACAAAAATAAAACAGTGGGATGTGGAAGTTGTAGACTTCAAAGTGATTAGCTTGTTCTTGTCGAGACACCTTGTACAGTCGGTCCCTCTTTGTCTGGAAAATGCCTCAAAGATTTTCTTTTTACTGAAAGTATGAGCCACAACTTGTAAAAAAAAACAAAAAAAAGAAGAAAAAAAAAAAAACAGAGGGTACACTTTTTTTTCCAACCGTGGTCCTCATTCAGGTGATCTGAGCTCTTAAGCAGCATCAAGGCCAGTTATTCGCATATCAGTCAAGCCTATGCAGTCGCACGTTTGCTGTTGGCAAAACCTGACAAGCACAAGGCGAGCCTCGTTTGCCAGCCATTCAACGAAATCAATACAGCTTCATTTAACAGACAAAAAAAAAGAGTCTGTCTAATAAATGAAATAGCTCTACAGTCACAACCAGCAAAGCTGCTCTCTATTCATACGGTGCCTCTTTATCGTTTGTCCCTCGTCCCCACACAGGCCAATCTCTTGAACGCTCCCACTCACCTCCGCACTGAGTTGTTTTAGCTCCAGTAGCTGCAGTCGATCATACAGTCTGTACAACTGTTTCACTTCCTGGTGCCTGCCTCTGGCCACTATGTATAAATGTAAAGTTGTCTCTTTATCTCTTGTATACTGCTGTCATTATTTTATTATTATTTTATTAATATTGTTAATTTTCTACTATATGCGGTTATTATTTTGGCTATTATTATGTGTATTTTTCTGTCATCCTGTTGTGTCATTTTGCTCTATGCTCTTCCTGGTCGTGCTGTGTATTTACCCATGCTTCCCTATGCCCAGTTACCATTTGTACTCTGTGTTACTGTATAACCTTTGTTGTTTGCCGAAAGGCTTTACAAAAAGTGGAGAAAAAAAAAAATTGAATAAGGCTTGTCCGGAAGTGATTATGTATTGCTATACTTCACGTGGATATGCAAAATGGTTACAAAAAAAAACTCATTTTTGATTGTGAACCATTCAAAATGGGGAAAAAATAAAAGGTTGTTGAATTTATTCATCTCTTTTGACATTTTTCTTGTTCTCGTGACGTGGATGTGGCCCTTTTTTTAAATGCATAAGTCAGAGTTCAGACACTCAGACAACAACGTCGCAGTCTGCCAGTGGAGCCAAAACAGCTGCATGGTTTCACCAGCGCCACCGCTTCATGCCGCCTACTGACAGAGAGGATGCACTCAAATGAAACATCAGAACAACTCCCAGACTGTGTGGTGCAGAATAAACTCAACCTCATTCTGAAAAGTCAATATTTTATAAATAGGAACTGTTCAGTGCCCTGATCTCCTGACATCATATTCAAGTTTTAGCTCAAACACGAAATTGATACGATGGGACACAAATACTCAAAATATCTTTGATTACTTATTACAAAGGCCAGGGACACAAAAAAGAATTTGCAGGTAAAGTACTGGATTGATTTCTACGCAGGCAGTCAAGGTGGAAAATCAATTGTACCATGAGGTTAAAAGGATTTTAATACATCTTACATACAATACGTTTTAATCCTTTATTCTAGTCCCGCAGAAGGACTAGTTCTGAAAAGCCCTACTTCACATAAGGCAAAGACAGTGTCAGCACATTTGAAAACAGTTTCAGTGCAGTAATACACTGCCCCAAATTCAGTAAAGGTTAAATGAAATAGAATGCAACAAAAACAGAGCATTCCAATAGCACATACAAAGAGAGTGGCATTAAAAGAAATCAACTGGAAGCATTTCGGCACTTTTCTGATGTAGTCCAGTCCAGTCTGCTCACTGCCATAAAGTAACAGTCCAAAGAGATTAGGATCGAGAGAAAAGTCACAGCGTGTATCAAACTACAACAAGCAAAAAAAAAAAACAAGTTACACAACAACTGTCTTGGGAGAAAAGTGCGTCAGTTTCTGAACGCTCCGTGTGGCAGCCTCCATGTGACCCTGCTGTTAATGGAACAATAGCTGAAGGGAGCAACCAGTTGGCATGGGCAGAGCGTGCCACTGGCAAAAGGCTTACATAACAGCCATTACAGGGAGGGAGGGAGAGCCTATCAGATGCAGAGGTGTTGCAATTTCAGAGAAACGCCCGAGTTTGTGAGAAACACAGGAGGACGGCAGCTGTGATCTGGAAATGTCAACAAAGCACGAGAGCATTAAAAACACCTATGAACATGTATTCATTACCCGTTAGCGTATCACAGTCTGAAATTCTGTGACCTGTGGCTGAATTCAAAAACATCCGCAGCCCTTTGTGAGGAGTTTACCGCTCCTGTGTGTCACTTTCAGATTAATAGAGGAAGGATGTACACGTGTGAATCCACAGCTGACCTCCCGCAGACCCACAGTTTTATGAAACTCCTAACGCAGACGGTGCGCTTCATGCCACCATCGGATTTTAACAAGGTGACATTCCTGAGAAAACCGCAGTGCTTTGAGGTGCGCCGTCTTCCTCTCATTTACTCCCTTACAGCATTTCTCTCCATCCACTCTTCAGTATCTCGCCCTCCATTCCTCTTGTTTTCTATTTTATCTCACTCTTTCCCATTCCTCCCCCTCCCTCCC
>JAPQRN010000001.1:14440479-14451273 GCA_037367275.1 Coranthus polyacanthus
AACAACTTTTAATTAAAAGTCAATTATTATGGTAAGATGGCGTTAAACCATGGATGTGAACGTGGGAATCAACTTAAAAATACCTCCAGTGGAAGGTTACGAGTCTCAGTCCTATTTGTATTCAGACCCGTTACTTAAATAAAAGCAGAAATACCACCGTGTAAAAATACTTACAAATTTAAAATGTTACTTAAGGGAAAGTACAGACGCGTCATCAGCAAAATGTACTTTAAAGTATCCAAAGTTGGTAAAAAGCCTCTCATTACGCAGAATGGCTCCTTTAAAAGTGCCATATTATTACAGAATATTCTGTTTTTTATCACTAACAAATACACAAAAATGCAATGAAATGAGTTCACTATTAAAAGAAGAAGAAGAAGTTCTAATATATGTCAAACAAACACAATGGAGCAAAAAGAACAATATTTGGAGTATAAGTAGGCTGTATAGTTGTACTTACATTACCGTCATCTACTATGTCTGAGTGTGGACCAGAGTTAATATCCCCTTAACTAAAAACACCCAGAACGGACAAAACTAACACTGACTTCTAACAAGAGAGATTTAAACATTTCTTGGGGCCACCATAGCTTATGCGTGCGAGCTTATGAACTTTTATGTCGGTCTGCGGTACTTGAGTAAACGTACTTACATTCCATCACTACCTATTTATCTGCCTGAGAGCCAAAACAACAAAGACTTCAACTTACTCTTTGAACATTACGTATCAAATCATCTAGAATCAAATTATTGAAAGGTTAGGTCACAGGAGCAGATTAGCGCCCGGTCCTGATAGGGCCACCGCGTGGACAGTAGTACGCGTCATAACTTGTGAGTAGGAATTAGGTCAATAGGTAAATAGGTCACAGCCATCGCAAATGTCTCTGAATTTACATTTGACACAGTAAATCCAAAGACAAAGCCCTACAGTAACCTTTAGTTGGTTTTCAAACATTTTTAAAATCGATCTCTATACTGAAACTCCAGGCAGCATTTATGTGGATTTAAGTACTTTCTAGTCACTCCTGTGTCACTGTTCTGTTTTCTGCGGCCGACATTTTCACATTTCCGCCACCGACGAAGCAACAAAGGGCTTGATTGGAACCCAAATGACGTGAAAGTCATTTCGAGTGAATCCTCAGTGCGGCCGTTAAAAACCAAGACCGATTTAGATCCGACTCTCGCTCACGTGATGCCAGCAGCCCGCACGTAGAGTCAGCCCTCCCATTATTGAACAGTGACTGTGCAGAGGAAGTTCATTTCAGGAAAGTGTCCCGATGTGTCTCTGAGCATAGTGGAAATCATTAAGACTCGATCGGCGAACAGGCCCCGACGGCAGAGGAAGACAACAGCAAGAAACTACAAGCAGCACGTGAGCATGTGACCTTGACCTCCCACACAGCTGACAGCAATCCAAACCGGAGTTATTATTACACTGCTGTCAATTAAATTAAGGTATATATATCACAAAATTACCCAGCTTTTCTGGAAATGGGGTTTGTAATAACAAACGCCGGTTAATAAGCAACAGTGGTGCTGGGCCGCATTAAAGAGCGCCAGCTACACACCGATCATAATCATGTTTTCTCAGTAGAACCGAAAGAAAGTGAGCTAAAATAAATAAGAGCTCTGACGAAACGTAACAGAAGTGGTCAGAGAGGTCACAGCCACGTGTCACACGCACATCTGTCACTTTGAACTTTGACCCTTTACATTATTTAATGAGGCATCAGGGTGAAAGAGGCAGGAGAGCGACTGGCGGGACTCTGAGCTGACCACAGACTGAGAAACTGATTAAAAACACGCAAAAATACCACAACTAAATGGCTTCTACAGGCAAAAAAGTCAATATTTAGTGTGAGCTCCGTTCCCTTGACAAAACATAGCTCAAACAACAAGAGTTCAAAACATGTTAAGTCACATTAAATACTTGCCACTGTGGTCTGTAGAGACTGTTTTTTTCCTGGTTGTATCTTGTTACAGACAGAAATGCATACGTATGGTCGTTATAACCTTGGTTAAACAACAAACCTAATGGTGGCCTCGGAGTCTTGCGCAGCACTGTGTATCTGACTTATTTTCCACCGTCTTCACTGCTGCATCGACATCATTTTCAAAAAGGACATTTTGTCTGGTTTCAAGGTTTGTCAAAGCTGAAGTGCCTTAATGTTTGACTAAAGGATAAAACCAGTTGCTGTCTTTGAATGAAGCATGAATGAACAGAAGAGACCAAAACACCGCCTCTGGCACCACCTACTGGCCAACCGTGGTCAAGTGCTGCTCATTCAGAAACCTGCAGAGCCGAAGTCCAATTCATTTCACAAATGATGAAGCCCCGACTTGATACGTAACCCCCAACCTAACATTATGTTCCTACCGACAGGCCCAATAGAAGCATTTTCTCATTTCTGGATTAAAAAAAAGACATCACAATTCATCGATAATACTGTAGAGCAAAAATAAATCACTATGGCACTCTGTTAAATAGTAAATTGTCTTTATTAGTGGACGTTTAATACTAATACACATCGCAAGTGCTTAGATTTCACTTATAAATAAAAACTAAACTAAATAAAATATTAGAATATGCACATTTAGGCTTAAATTATGACAAAAATTGCACAAACTACAATTTTCACAAACATGTGAACATGCAGCCGACAGACACAAAGACAGACATACAGACAGAAACAGAGACCGCAGAAGTCATTCTGTCGACCCCTCCCCTTCATACTTTTCAGATTCCAGATCAAGTTCCCAACCTCTCACCTGACCTCTGATGCACCACGGTGGCATTAAATCTGGTCCCAGTGACACAAGGTCCTGTAAAGACTCAGCTGTGAATTTCACCAGTGTTGGTTTTATTCATTTTTCTTTTTCTTTATTACAGAAATGAGAACAAACGTGTACATATCACCAAATAAATCTGACTTAAATCTGTCGGAATTCATGCTCGTTTTTACTTTTAGTATTCGCAGTGTTGGTGAGGACTGACCGCACATCACTGGGATGATTTAATGCCTCAGACTACATTCACATACCTGAGCACTTCATTTTCACATTCAAAGAAGCGCTCCAGATTTATCTCATTCACAGCGAACAGTGAGCGAGTGCGTTTTACTTTAATTCTCCTGGATTACAGACACCATTAGCTGTGTTTGATGTATTTAAAATCCTTCGACATAAAAAAAAAAAAAAAAAAAAAACAACAATCAAGGCAATGCCGCTGACAACATGTAACATGTTGCTTGCTTACGATGTCTTCTTCATTTGACAACAACAAACAGTAAAAAAATCAGCTTCCTTCATTCAAAATAATACTAGCTTGAGCTGTGCTTTACAGATACTAAAGCAGTCTAAATACATACGTATCTGAAAACAGTGTAAGCACAGAAGAGTGGAGAGAAGATAGTGATCAGAAATTAACCACAAAACCACATTTATGTCATGTTTTGCTATAAAAGCTGAATACTGAAATGCATTAAATAATTTAAGTTGATAAAATGACATTAAGTTACATTAAAATATTTAATTTTCAACCAGAATTTGGGGGGAGTCTTACTCATCTCCAGTGGGATCTGCAGGACAGATCTCACATTTGGGCCAAGCCTGTCGGGGATCGTTTACTCCTCTTCGTCCCTTACTTGGTCGTTCACTTAATTGTTCTCCTCCTCTTACTCATTCAGCCACACAAGCTGAAGTTCAAGTCCCACATCTGCGGCGCTGATTCCCAGACAGGAACCAGCTAAATCTGCAGCCACACGGCCAGACGTATCCATTTTCCGCTGTGGAATTGTTGTGACACATGTCTCGTTTTTCCCACAGCGGCTGCTCTTGATGTTTGACGTCTGCATTTAGCTCAAGTGAAAGCTGCAGCTCTGTCCAGATAAACTGTTATGTCCTGCAGTCCACGATGTACACGCACTGGAGCAGAATAATTCAAGTGTCTACAAAAGGTAAACTGTGGTTCCTTTATCCAAAAATGGGATGATGGAGAACAAAAAGGAAATCACAAAATCCAGTGTTTATTTGTAAAAGTCCTGATTTTATTTCCGTTTTCCTGATGCATCTCTTCTGCAGACTTCCACATTTCTCTTGTTACATCTCTGTTCAAATGGTCCACACTTCAGTGTTACTGCCGTTACAGAAGAGGTCTTTTTTCCAGCTGAAGCTCTCTGGTTTCTTCTGAGTCTGTGGCAGAGCTGCTCATGTCTGGTGCACAGAGATTAGTGGAGGACCGGTGGTAGTGAGCTGCTCCTGCAGACGAGGAGTAGAGCTCCTCTGTTTTCTACACGTACTCCTAAATTGCAGCCTGTTCTTCACTTGCCGTGCCGGTTCGTGGGCTGAGCTCCGGGGCTGGACAAGGAGCCAAAACGTTTCCCGTGGCTCCTCCAGCGCTGGCGCAGGACAAAGTCATAGTTGGCGGTGGTGCACATGGCATAAAATACATTGGCTTTGTCAGGAATCTGGAGCTCTGAGGCAGAAAGAGAAATGAAGTGATGAAGTGGTGTAATTTACTTTCACTTGATCCTTTTCTCCTCTGTCTACTCTGCCTGATTCTATTTCAGGTAGTGGATTTCTCATATTTCACAGTGATTTTACTTCTATTCAGAGATAATAGTAACATCTGTGAAAGTACTGAAAGTGGTAATCATCAGCTTAGGAACCTGGACATGGTTAGATAACGCATTTGATTGAATGACAGGACTGAGGCTCTTCCAGTTCACTCATAAACTAACTTGAAATACTTAAGACTAGGAGAAGTGGTTTAATTCCTTAAATGTGACGTTTCGAGCACACTCGCTCTTCTTCACACTTTTAAATCTATGTACGGAGAAGCCATCTTAAAATACCCAACATCCCTCGGTGCGGCAAATCGTGTGATCAGTTTCCCCGAAGGAAATGAATTGATTCAATGTCCCAAAATAAATGTTACTATGACATGAAACAAAAGTTATTTACAGTACAGGCAGCACACATAGATGATGACGGCAGGATGTAGGTATGTCATGCAAAGTTTACTGTGCTCCCAAAATGGCGTGCTGATGGTTTTATAGGTGCCCCTTCATCGAGCAGCCTATTCACAGGATCACACTGCTAGTGAGAAGGCCTGAGATGTCATTCACCTTTTCCATTGCAGAGCATCTGGTAGAGGCTGAAATCGTGGCAGCTGACGTCCTCCATGTTGTGCTTTTCAAGAGCTCTCTGAACCACCTGAGGCGTGTGGTCCTGACTGGTCAACTAGGTCAACACAAAGACAGCCACGTGTCAAATCTACGCCTCTACATTCAAAAAACAACACATATTCCTGCTTTCAATACTGTTTTCATCTTTACAGCTACCAGTGTTACAAATGAAAAGAGATATTTACAGGAAATCAAGGACTTTTAATCAGATGAGCACTATGATTCTGGAAATCAGTCACCATCCAGAAAAAATACTGGATTTATTGCTTTATAAATCCTAGTCATTTGATGAAACACACCAATCTTTTTCCACAGGAGGTTAAGGCAGATCATTAAGCAATACAGACTCTACACTCTTCTGCTTTCTTTGTTTTTCCTTCTGCTTTTCTTTTTTCAATCAACTAGTTCAAAGTGTGCATCTAGCTGCCCTAAGACAAACCACATTACAACACCCTGGTCCTCACCAGAATGCTCTTGTAGACGTTTCCATTGCTGACACACTCCACACTGACCCTGATGATACACGAGTCAGCGACCTGCTTGTTGTAGACGGGGAGCGGGGTCTGAGGAGAGCAGGTGGACGATGACGACTCGGGGCTCAGGACCAGCGAGGATGAGCTGAGGTCCGGATGAGACGAGCTGCAGGAGGAGCTGGAGAGACTCGGAGAGGAAGAGGACATGGAGAAGTCCTCGGCGACGTTGTGAAGAGAGCCTGAGAGAGACTGACGTGACAAAAGAAAGAATATTATACTATTATACTAATATACTAGTTTCAGTCAAGTGCCTGTTTTCTGAACACACCATGCACACTATACACACACACTATAGGATTTTGTGTTTTTTGCAGAGAGACTACCAGGGCTGTACCTTGATTTTGAGTCGGAGTGGAGAGGGCTGTGGAGCAGACAGGTCCTCCATGTCTGAGCTGCTGGAGCCAGAAGACGACACACTGATCTGGTCGGCGTGGGTTTTCCTGAGGGCGCTGTCACTGACTGTTCGCAAGCTGGACACACGCAGTAATGACGAGAATACAATGTTTATCTTTGTAAAGTAAGCAGGGTTTAGTGTCTAGATTTTCTTCACATTGCATGATGACGCATCATTTCCACATGGACATCTATCACAGCACTATTAAAGTTATGATAAAATAGCCCTGGACTTACGAGGCCAGCTTTTTCGTGAGCAGACGATGGCTCCAAGAGTTGGGAGAGGTGGGACAGGGGTCAACTGGGGGCTCCAGGTCACGGGACAGCTCATAGCTTTAGAAGACAAAAATCGTCAAACTAAGATATGATATAAATGTCTTCGGTAAAAAAAAAAAAAAACATGTTTGAATTACTGTGACGTCTCGCTACAGTGTTTGTGAGTGGGCCTCACCTCTCCTGGTCCGTGAGCAGTGTGTGAGTCTGCAGCCACGTGATGATCTGAGGGTTTACTGGGAGGCTGTAGTGGGAACAGGAGGCCTGAAGCTGCCGAATCTGAGACAGGATCTCAAACTCCTAAAAGAGAAAGCAGTGAAAGAGAGCACACATTAAAAGATGGAATAGATAAGAATGAAACAGCATAAAGAAAACTTTCATATCTGTAATAATTTGTAATACCAACCTGCCTGGACATAACATTTAATACGTTTCAGCAGCTCTAACAGCTGCATTTTGACCATCGTATTCTGTATAACAAAGTTGGTCTGTCGTCTCTGGCACAGAGGTGTGATAAACATCTTCATCTTTTCATCTTTAAACCTCTTATTGGACATTCAACTCCCTATAAAACACCTACGCCGGGCTGAAACAGAACCAAACTCTGCTCTACAAACTGTCTTGTGCTTCAAGTCCCATGAGTTTATTCTGAACTTGGGAAGACTGCTTTCAGTTTTTGCGCACCAAACATATGGCATTATCTACAACGAAATGACAGGATTGATACTGTCACTACCACTGGACAATTCAGGACAATGATTTCAAACCACTTCACCTCAGCGTGCAATTGTGTTCACTGAGTATTTTTACTGGAAAATGTTTAACTTTGCGTATAAATACCTCTGTACAACAATGCAAATGAAGGAAACTGCAATGATTTTTGAGGCTTAAATAAAGCTGTGTTTGTAAGAATAACAAGATAAAAAGTTGATCTTGTTACTGCTTTTATGTGACTATTTAGACCAAGATCACTCATCTAATTTAATATTTGGGAATTTTAAACTAAGCTAATTTGACTGGTTATCACATACTGCACCATATTATTGCATATTATTATTATTTTCATGGTTTAATAAAAAGGGCCAACTCCCATATTTTATAACCACCGAAATATGTACTAATTTATTAAAATGTATTACATATTGCATTCATGCTGTCTATTATAAAATATGGGTGTTATGGAGTCTTTACATAATGTGTTATTATATAAACGCTAAAAAATTGAGGACACTGGCAGTCATTCACATGAGACACCACTAGGGGGCGACACTTACCCGTCTGCGCTTCTCAAAGTTGATGAGTCCACCCTTTGGAAAAGGAAACAAATAGTGTGTGTTACATGACATCATAGTCAAGTGCAATAAAAAAAAGCAATGTAAAAAACAGGCTAATGTTTAATGTGCACTCACCTCCACAGTGTCAGTCAGCGCTGTATCCAGCATGGTGAGGACAGTCAGGTAAGTGCCCAGGTACGGTACAACACCACTGCTCAAGTTCTGACGACATAAAAATCAAACCGCATTTACATTTGATACTAAACTGTGATGCCAAAATTATAAAAGAGAATCAACTCCACATATAACAACAGAATATAAACAACCTGATTGAATTTCCTGCACGTTTTATACATTTGCAAGTTGGCGTAAGCTTCATTAGGTTGTTTTTAAGGAACAAGCAACGGGAGAGGATCTGAGGTCACTCCTGGACGCCACTCGAAACACCATAAAAGTAGTTTACGTAGAAACATACACAGCCGAGTAAAAGCATTATCTATCACTATTTGGACAGCATGAATATGGGGATATAAAACGTTTACACTCAGCCCCACCCAGGCTAAGTTAACTACTAAAATGTGGGAAACAGTGCACACACGTCAGGTTTGATATCCTTCACTTGGTGTGGGTGGGGTGGGGTGGGGGACTAACAGGCACGTGAGCTGAAAATGCCTAAAGTTTTTCCATTGAGAATTTAGAAACAAGAAGAAAGGCGAAACTTGAAATCAGGTGCTTATTTTAGGAAAGTACACGTGACTTTTAGGGAAGTAGGAGTGATGATTAAGGAATGGAGAAAAACAGACCTGTGCTTTTCATTTTTTTTACTGACTGTCACAGCTGAAAGCGGTCTTACCATTTGTCTGGGACAGAGACGTGGTAATTTAGAGCCTGGCGTCGCACTACCATCCTGCAGAAAACAGACGACAGACCTTTTAGCTCTGAAACAATAGTATAACTCTAACTGACGGTATGTATGCATGTATGTGAGCCTCAGTGCAGGCCAAATGAGAACTATGTGTTTTGTGGATTACAGTGTTTTCTATGCCCTCGCGTGTGCACTGTTTGTTTGCCTACAGAATATTAAACAGGACAGCAAAAGTAATAACCGCTGATTAGCACCGGTATCCAACTAGACTGGTTGATTTATGGTCCTTTTTGTTTGTGTTGGCCTCTAACAATGGGTTGTTCATTATTGTGATAGAACCTGGACTGCTGATAACGGCAATATCACAAAACACAGTACACATTCATATCATGTGTTTTTCATAAGGAACGACTCTGAGACAGAAAGGCAGTTGGACTGGAGAGTGAACATTAACGCAGTTGCACGACTGAAGTCAAAACGAGAGATCGGAGAAAGACATTTCATTTAATATTAGAAACCGTTCACACGCTACACTTTGTCATGTTTAAAACAAGGTCCTTTCAGAGAATCACACTGATGATTTCACATTTTATAATTTACGCTGCTATGAAAAATTACTTTGCGCTGTTTTCGCAAAGCAGAGTTTATGAGCTCTGCAGAAAGGTTAAACAAGCCTCATGTTAGATGTTACACAAGCATGAAGAAGTCAAACAATGCTGCTGTACTGCATACCAACCATTACTGCAGTACTTCAGTATTTTGTTGTGTTAACAAGGAGATGAAGAGGTGGAGTGCAGTTTTTTTTAAGTCAAAGTGTAATAAACTAGTACATTTCTTAAAATAATAACTACAGATCTTTTCATATGTATAGCCATCAGTCCACACTTGAGTCTTTATTTCAAAAACACATGGTAGTTACCTCCACTAGGATCTCTCTGCTTGTCAGCACACAGTTCTCATCAGGGAAAGTCTCACACAGGTGGTCGAACGTGGCCATGCTTTCCCTGGAACAAAACACATCAAGCTGCTGAGACAAGTTTTTGTTGTGTGAAGTAAATAGTCACCTTGTGCAAGACTCTGCGATACCCCTTGTCAAAAATAAGTAAACGTAGTCACTGTTCAGACACTGACAATGGACTGACTTTTAGGAGAGCAGGAAACATCTTGTTCAACATTTAAACTTTTGAAATGACCAAAACGACATTTAACAATTTTTAATGAGGCCATTGAACTTTTTTTTAATGTAAAAACCATATCACAATCAAATGATTAATCAATACAGACTTGAGTATTTTAGGTGTAGTGTGTTGAAATGGTTTGCTGACCTGCTGACAGCGGCCCAGGTCTTCTTGAGGCGATACACAGCGTTGGACTGCAGGGCTGACAGGATGGCCCTCAGTGAGGAGAAATTCTTAAGCTCTCTGCACTCCTGCAGATGCAGAATATTGTTTTGTTGTAACAGTGTTGAATGCATTCATGCCACTTAAATGTAAACCTTTAATGTCATTTGAAGTTTACTTTGCGACCCTGACCTGTGCGATAGAGATCCACCTTTCAATGATGCGCGCTCTGTGGCCGGGGTTTGTGTGCGAGAAGTGAGGTGAGCTCGGGGCAGGGGAGGAGTACAGGAAGGCCGAAGAAGAGCAGGGTGATGAGTTGGGAGAGGAAGACGAAGGGCTGGGTGAGGAAGGGCAGAGGAGCGAGGTGATGACACGGTTGGTGACAGCGTTGAACTGGGAGATGGTGGCGCGGACGGTGGGCGCCAGGTTTCGATTTTCCTTCTTGTCTCGCTGTGACCAGATGCAGCCCAGACAGTGGAAAGGCTCCACTCTGACAAACAGCTCCTGCAGGAAACATGAAGGCAGTGAGTGCAATTCAGAGACCTCCAACAGTAACACAGAAATGAACTTTGAGATTAAGCAAACCTACAGCATCCAATCTGGTGAGCTGCTCTGCCACTTCTCTCACGGGGAAGCCCATGAATGTGTTTTTGTCTTCCTCCTTAGTGGATGCCTCTCCTCTGTCCTCGTGATCTCTCTGGTCCTGCTGCAATGATTCACTGCTGTGCTCTGACGCAGACGGGCTGCAATCTGTCATACACACTGAATCATAAAACTGTTCAGATGGACACTCGACAGAAAAACACAAACAAGCCTGAAACTCTCAGTCATTCATTCGGGATAACAGAATAGATACAGGGGCTACAAAATGTCCTGGAGTCATTGTCCGGATGTTATGGTGTTCATTATCCCAGTGTTTTAGATCATTAA
>JAPQRN010000001.1:14477069-14493269 GCA_037367275.1 Coranthus polyacanthus
GGGTGGGGGGCTGGGGTGGGGGGGGGATTTCTTAAAGACCTGTGATGTTGCTGTTTAAGCCTTGTCTGAGTTTAAGAACTTTCATGGACATCCCGTTTCTTTTTCACACTGATAATCATGTTGTTTTTTTTTCTTTCCTCAGTGGATATTGGAAGGGAATATTTTTCACAGCTGTCTCTCAGAGTGACAAAGATCTGACTGAAGGAGAGATTCCCATGGTGCTAAAAATACACTGAATGACAGATCACTGCGGATGGAGATGTGCAAACCGTGCACTGCATCAACAGCACTAGTCCTGTGGAACTACAACATTGCCTTAGAACCAAAATGTACGCTATCGGAGGTCGCTCCTATGCTCTTGCAGCACGGGTGTCTTTGAGGTTTTTCGGCAGCGTATTAATCATTTGTTTGAAGATACTGAATGGTTTTATTGTTTAAAAACGAAAAAAAAACAACCAACAAAAAAAAAAAAAACATGGGAAATATAGTCTGTGTGTGAGATAGAGTGTCTAACGGTGCATGTGTGTTTGTGTGTCATTTTATAGCTGCTCTCAGAGATACATGCACACGTCAAAAGAATCACACCTCGTTCGTGTGCGACCATATCTGAAAACTCACTTCCCCTTCTGTGTATTTGAGAGAAAAGTGCTGTCAAGTCGACGGAATATCAGACGCACGCGGATGCCGCATCGTTTCGGTGTTAAATGCAAAACGTGTAAGTGTGTGTTTTAGGAGACTCTAGAGAAACAACGTGCGTGTATGTTGTTGTAAGACGTCTGTTTTTCCGTTGGATCATCCATTGCTGTATGTGCCAAGCTCCACGTGAACCCCAACCCAACCCCGTCCTCCTCCCTCCGATCCACTCTCGTTTTGTTCTCTCACTCTCTCACCTCTGTGTCTGTAGTTCAGAGACACTGACATGACGTCCTCTGCATCGGTCATTAAAATACACACAGGTAAAACAACGTGTGTTTCGTAGATTATTATTGCTGTCCAATTTGTGTTCATTTTGTGTGTCTTTTTTTTTTTTTTTTTTTTTTACTTTTGAGCGGCAAATGCTGATCGACAGTAACAATAACAAGCATAACAAGTAGAGCTAAGGTGATCAAACTGCCCTGATTATGCAGACATTTTGGGGTCAAAAGGTCAAAGTTCAAGGTCACAGGATCAATTGGTTTCAACCCCTATACAGTTAATATAGGGGTTGATAAAAAAAAATTAAAAATAAGGGTGGGACTGCAACACTTCACCTTATTGTGTGTTCCTGTTTAATATATATTGTGTGTCATATTTTAGAAAATATAATTCTATCTAAAAAAAATCTCATATGAAGGTGTGGAGTTCAGTCCAGTTTACCAATGGTGTTCATGTTAACTAAAGAATTTATACATTATTTATAATAATTCACATTAGTTAATGCTTATCAAGCGTAAACTAACAATGTGTTTAATCATCATTTAATGGTGCTCATGTTAACTATTAATTAATGGTTTCAAGATGCTGTTAACCTTAGTACGAGACACTTTAGTTTACTGTTAATTAACTGTTAGTTAATCCTTATTACTGCGTTAACTAATGATAATTAATGAGCTGATGATGATCATTCCCATTATACTGTGGTGTTTTTGTCCCCATGATCGTATTTTCTCTAAAACGAGTCACATATTTATAACGAATGGCTTAAATTATAGATTTAGATCATCTTCATTACTTAAACAGAGATAATAGACATGAAAAAATAAAATACTTTCACTGATATATGTATCGAATGTTATCATGTTCAGCGCATGGTTTTCAACTTCCACAGAATCTATAAACCATGAAATGATAAAAACATCAAAAGATGATTTAATCTTGTTACAGACGAGGCTAATCTGCCTCTGATTAGACGTTTAATTCAGGTGAAAGTAGTTTTGTTTTTTTTACATTTTCGTTCTTTCTTTTCTCAGTAATATGTACGTTCTCATAGTTCCACTGAGTCCATTTTCAGGAAGTGAGATTCAAGTTTCTTTCTACAGGAATTCAGCTGCAAAGTAAAGTAAAATAAGCTCCAACTGAATGTTTGTCCAGTCAAACATATCTGACAAAGATATAAACGTTACAAAAACCTACAGCTAACGTAGCTTTAAATGTTCTCAAGGAATTTATTGTTGTACTTATAACAGGGTGGAAAACACAATGTTTTTTTCTTCATAATTATTATTTTTTGAGCCCCTGAGCTGGACCAGTATGCGTTCCTCAAAGTTAAACATGTCATTGTTCTGATAGAATGATAAAAACATTTATTTAAACACTAGTGTCTAATGGCCCAGATAACTTACACAGGAAGAATGTTTTAATTTGTATGTTTTGTATCACAGTCTTTAGGAAACATGAAATGAAAGATGCTTAAAAAAAAAGTCTCAAGGTCCATGAAGACTCAAATAAAGTCTGATGTTATTTCACTACCTATACACTACCCGACCCTTTAACTTCCGACATGTTTTAACCTAAAATGGAACAGAAATCTAATGAGATGTTGTTAAAAAAAGGGAACAAGTAACGGGTTAACAGCGTAGCTTTTCTGTAGCTGTGGAAGTAAATGAAGCCTTAAAGCAAATGCAAACAGTTCTACAGGTGTCGCGACTTTTCTTCATTACTTATATGAAAACACGTCTGTCTGTATAAAAGCCGTGTTAGAACAGACACCTCTGAAGCATTATCTGGACAACATTCACTACAGGAAGTGACATATTACTATCGTAACAGCGAGAAAAAAGGCAATTAACAAACAGATACAGACGACTATAGAAAACTGAGGTTCAATTCAATTCAGCCAGCAGTGTAAACATGCAGCTGTAATGTTTCAGTTAATTTAGCGGAATCTGAAATATTAAATTTCTCCAAATGCATTAAGGTTTGACTGTTTATTTTGGATATTTCTGACTCTAATTGCTCTTGCAAGCTGTGAACATATTTTGACCCACATATTTTGACAGCACAGATTGGGAAGGTGAGGACAAGCCACTTACCTTTATAGGATCAGTTTAATGAGCTTCAGTAGTCACACATTTGGTGCCACACACACACACACACACACACACACACACACACACACACATCAGCTGTTTGCTGTCACTGTCATGCCACAAGTTAACCACCAGAGGGCGCCCAGGATGAAGCTTTTCCAGAGAATGGACAGTGCTTTCAAACAAAGGTACAATAACAAAGTGTTTTTAAGTTTCTTTGCCATAAAAATAGGTGTTAAATCGGTGATTTAGATGCTTGTTTTTCAGTGAGAGGATACTGAAGTCAGCTTGATTTTTTTTTTTTTGGTTGTTGAGAGCAGCACTGGTATAAAACTTTCCTTTGTGAACTGTTTAGAAGGATTAATGTTGTGTGGGCTGTGTCATTTTGACATGGTCAGCCTGTGGTTTCACAATAATCCCTCGTTTTTGCAGCAGCATGTTCAGATCTGATTCAGCGGTCACATTCTAGCTCCACCTATCTGTCAACATGAGCGGCGCAGTTGGACTGAACGAACCGTTAATAAATATTTATTAAAGTGGACAGTTTTAAAAATGTAATATGTTCTGGATGTTTTTGAAATCAACACCACCGAGACATGTGCCAAGAATATAATTTAAGCACTAAACTTTGAAGAAGGACATGAAGACAGACGGTAACGAAAGGAAGGAGCAGTGGAAATGTAGAATTTAATTTCTGATAAAAAGTGGTAACTCTTTATATTAAGTTACCCATATTCACCTCCAACTAGTTGCTTATAACAGCAGCATTCTGGCTCTTTATTAATCTTTATAAAGCACTTACTATGAACTTATTCTGAATGACCATATTCTACAACTACAAAGCTGCACAAACAACAGCTTTCCCTCAACAATCTCATAATTGCTGCTTATTGATAGTAAGTAAGGCCGTTGTACATGACTTACGATCTTAATATGCCTTGCTCATTATGGGCCTTATAAGGTGACATTACCGCAAGGATACGTACTGTCCCTAAACAGCACTTAAGAGGATTGGTGGTTCTGAAGCAACATAATGACGATGTTGTAGAAACAACACCAACACTGTGACATCAGGTCAGGGTCCGTTAACTGCATTAGGTATGAGTTATAATGGATTTACTGGGTGTGAAGACTTCAGAATAGGGAATCTGTGTGGGTTAAGAAGTGTCATGAGCAAGACCTGAGGTTAGAATGGGGATCATATTCTGAGTTTGAAAGACTTCATTTAGAGTTATTTGGACGCCATTAACACTCGTAGCTTTTTTACGTAACAACGGAGCATATTTTTTAAGTGCCGTTAAGGGAAAATGACTATAGTTGTGGAAGTACCACCTTATGAGGCCCGTACTGAGTAAAGCATATTAAGATTATTAATTCAGATACAAGAACTTACATATTTACTCTCAATAAGCAGTAAAAATAGAACATTATAGATTATAGTTAATGGCCTAGTAGTTGTAGAATATTGTAAATGTAATAAATAAAACACTAATAAGTGCTTTATAATGACTAATAGAGCTATATGGTACTAATATGTATATTAATAAGCAACTACTTAATGTTTAATATGTGTACCTTAATATAAAGAGTTACCAAAAAACTTAGAAAATAATAATATAAAAGGCTTTTTTTATTTAACTTACTTTATCTTACTCCTCCTGCTATATGTGTAAGTGATATCAATATCACAATAGCAGCGTTTACAGTGTAGTGCAACGTAACACTTAACAACTACACAATTTTCAGACCATGCACTGAAAATGTGTCTTAATTTCACTGAATGGTATATAACCCCTTGTTGTTTCAGAAATACATGCGATATTCTTGTGAAAATAAAGAGAATCTCTGCTCAATGACGCCAAAAAACTATCAGCACTGCAGCCAAAGATTCTAAAACTGAAGAATAAAGATCGCAATCTTCAGGTGTAAACGTGCCACGGCCTTGGAAACCAGAGTCTGTTGTGTTTGAATGGAGTCCTATGGGAGAAGTGGCTCAGTTCACTGAACACATGACTACTTTCTGAAAACGGTCGGTTCCGTAACAATCACGTGATCTTTAACATCTCATCAAGTGACAGTTGGAGGTGTTGCGACAGACGAGGTCCATTTACGGCAGCTCTACAGTCTGTCATGAAGACGAACCATGGACCAAACACACGACTTTTTATACCTCTTTTCTTCTTCATATCATCAAAACCAAAGATAAAATTAACCAAACTCACCAAACACGTCACTAATCTCTTTCATCACATCTAAGAAACCCACTCTGAACCACAAGACAAACTGTCGTAAAACATTAGGAGAAGGTTTGGTGACGTCGGGGACCTGATACGCTAGATGATTAGCCACAAGCTAGCGTTACGTTCTAGATTGCAACCTTGATTCTTGTAGTTAGATGTTAAGAATTCTGTAACAAACGGGAAATAAATGTATAGCAAGAATCTACAAATTACAAAGATAAAACTATAGTTGTTATATTAATCCTAGACTTGAGAATCCTATCGATATGTCTCAGGGATTTGAAGTTTCAGTATGTGCACGTGCTCGTGTTACGTTTGTGTTGGAGCCAGCCATTGTTGACTCTGTTTCGAAGCGTCTCATTTGCCCACATCCATGATAACAGCCTGTACACTGACTGATTTCTGTGCAGCGTGGAGGTTTTTCTTTGGAAATCCTTACGCTCCCCAGTTCTTCCGTGCCTTTCTTCTCCTCCTCTACACCAGCAACAGTGTACAACACTAGTTACCGTTAGCTTAGAAATGGAGATAGCTAACAAACAACTGGCTCTCGACACAAACTTCATGTTAAGACTCCATGTGTTGTTCTGTTGTGAACACGTGAGGGGTGAAGAGCAGCTCATTTTTCCCAAACATCATTTTGGTCACATAGCATCTTTAATACCACCATTATAATAATTAGGATATCAAAAGTATCGAGTATACATACATCATTTGCATTGCGTTACACAAATCTGAGTTGATTTATGTTTTTATATCTTTCATTCGTTGTTCTCAGGATCAACTTTTATTGTCTCGACATTGTGCTGATACATTGAATCGTCCTGAAGAACTGACGCTATTTCAGGAAGGAGAACATTTAATTGGACATGTATCGTTAAGTAATATAAAAAGTTTTTGATATTTCCAAATGTAACTTGAATCCTATAGTCTACTACTTTCCAATACCAATAATCAAGAATCTTGATATAAGCCAAACTAGAGTCCATGTCACCAAAATCCAAGTACTTCAGGTAGGTTTCTTCACCTCCAGCGGTCGCGATGTTCTGTCTGTCTGTTATTTTTCTTCTGTTTTTTTGCAGTAAAGTTCTTGAAGCTGTGGGAACAGTCTCTTGAAGCCATGCCAGTTTTTGTAACAGTCCCAGTTAACTGATTCTCAGGAGTCTGATGACGTGTGTTTGTTGTGTATGTGTGTGTACTGGTTAAGGAAAGTGAAGACCAAATGGTGAAAAACCTCACTTCCTGTCTCCTCCACCACCTGTACAGTCTCAGTCTGTGCTGCCTGTCAGACGCTGGTGATGGAGGCTAGGCAGTTTGATGACTTCTGGAGTTTCTCAGGCTGTGTGGTGGGGGGCTCTGGGATGGCGCGAAAGCTGAATGGCAGTCCGATACTACTGGTGCCAATGTGGCCTGGGCTCAACGCTGGATTCTGCCGTCTATTGCTCTCCACTATGCTGGATGTGTTGGATGCAAGGCTTTCACGTGTCCTGCACATAAGACATGCAACAACAAAGTCAAATATTCAGTTTCTAAGTACATCGTAAAATAAAACCTCCAATGATCAAACAAAAAAAAAAAAAAAACCCACATAGTATTTAGCCTGTGTGGTGCTTAGCTACAAAGAGGATTACCACTAAAATACAAAACTATTTTAAACCATACATTGCAGACTAGAGATGGATAATCCCACATTATTAAAGCTCCAAAACCAGATCAGCTGGAGATACAGAGAGGAAAATGAAACCAGAAAAGGATGAGAAAAGGAGGAACATTTTTTTTTAAAGAAAAAGGCACATAAAGGACATAGCCTAATTCTTGTCCTTTGAAATTATAAAACAGCAGCAACAACAAACCAAACAAAAAGACAAACACTCAACCCAGGGTCCAGTAACACGCTTTTACAATTATTAACCACAAAGCTTAAAAGTTTAGTACTTTTTGACAGTTGGTACCATTTGTCACAGGTGTCTTTGGCTGTTACCGTGGAAACACAGGTCCGACAGCCCACCGTTTAAGCTAGTGCTAACTTAGCCCGCGGTCGGGTCAGGTGGCTAACGTTTGAGGTCTAAAATAAGTCAGTCATCATTTTTGTTGAAACGTCTAAACTGCGTACACTCATCTAATAGCAAAATGAAGATAATAATAACAGAAAAATAGATAATAGATTGCCGACAAGTGTAATAAAATACGCTGACTTGCTCTGTGGAATTGCTAGCACAAAGTTGTATACAGTCGACAGCTGTCTGCTAGCATTCAAGAGACAATACTCCTTTTACATCATTGCAGGCATTTTGACAGCTCATTATACTGTAGTTGAGAGACATTCAAATAAAACGACTGAGTAAGAATAGTTTACTACATTGTTAAATAGCGAGTGGATTCAGACAAATGCTCCAGAAGATGCTAGTAGATGCTAGTAGTGCTAGATAGCGCCTGATTCATCTTGAAAACGACGGGTGAGGGTAAATGTAAATTATGATTTCCCATTATGTGCTGGTTATTTTAATGATTAAACATGTATTTTGCTCAATAAATGTGAATAAAGTAATAAAATGAATCTAGTAAGTAGACATTATTGACTTGGCTAAAGTAGTACCAGATTTGTCTTGAAAACTGCAACTATTTTTCATTATATGTCGGTTGTTTTAACAATTAAACAACTACTTCTATTTCTTTTTTCTACTACCTCAATACATATGAATAAATTAATAAAATGCCAAATAAATAGCTAAGAAAACCTGAAATGGGCCTATTTTTCAACAACTCAAGGTTATTTATTTCTTCATTTAACTTTTCAGTTCAACTTTTAACCACAAATTGTTCCGTTTATTTATGAAGTATGACAAAGAAAAGCAAATTCTCAAGTACATGAAGCCGCAACGGGCAAAAGTTTAAAAATTTACTACAAAGAATAAATGCCTAACAAAATCGCCTTTCTTTGGTGACATATCTATTCATTTTTGCAGCTCTTTATTTATATGCAAATATGTTGGCCCACGTAAAGAATTCATCTTATTTTTGTTTTTTATATGTGGATATTTTATCATTATCAGACAACAGATGGATGAAATGCAGACAGGAAATCGTGGAAGAAGACATGCATTTTAACTTAAGAGAAAAACCAAAGTGAAGTTGCAGGCTGAGAAACTATAAAAGGGGCTAAAAGATGCTATAAAACTTTATAATCCTTTATAATCCTTTCATCTGTTGTGAGGATTCACCACAACACATGATTCCTGTCATTTGTTCCAGCTGTTTTCTATGTAGTCCAATTTACTTTGCATGAATTTATCAATTATTTATCTGTTATTTATTACACTGATTTGCCATTTGTCACTAATCGGATGAAGGACAGATTCTTAAGCCTGTGATTTCACAAATAACAGTTTCAAACAGATAAATCATAATTAAGTGAGGGCCAAGTACTACTGATTTGGAAATGTACTGTTGTGCTTATCAATATCAATATTTAAATTAAACACACGTTAATTGAAGTATTTACTATCTTACGCTTTACATAAAGTCACAAACCAGGGTTGTAATCAGTGAGCTGCTATAAACAGTTTGAAAAACCAGATCCAATGTCAAGTTTTCAGGCAGATTAGAAGGACTAATGCTGGACAGAATACATGGACAAAGTCGGAGCGAGAAATAAAGGTCCCCAGCTGAACTCACAACAGACGACTACAGCATGGCATGTATCTTAATCACTAGGGCAATATATAACCAACCGTTAAATTGTATGTTAAAACTATTATTTTGAAATGGGTCATTGTGCCAAATTAGTCAGTTTTAAGACTAATAAGTATACATTCAGGTGCTAATCTGTCCATGCTTTTACATTTGAATTAGACGCAGGCCGATTAATCTGTGCCCATAGAACATTTTACAATCAGTTGGCACCGATGACTAATATAAGGCTTCTAAACTGGAAATACTGACTGATGGCTAGTTTGAGGATCAGTGATTCAGATGTATTTAGTTATTTATTACCTTGACTTGAGCTCAGTTCAACAGTTATCTGGCTTCTAATAAAGTGAAACATAGTTCATCAAAGATATGCATAATGCATTTTCAGTTCATTTTTGGGGAGGAGAGGTGGGGAAGACACCGGACGATTAAATGGATATCGGCTTTTTCCTGCGCCAAACTATCGTTATTATATTGGCCTTTAAAAATCCACTATTGGTCACCTTCTAATTTGAATAAAGTTCAGGGTTTTCCCTAACATTACAAGGCTTAGGTGCAGCACCCAAGCCATTTTGGGCACTACGTAAACCAAATTCATGTAAAACCAATGTGGAGAGCATCAACGCTAACTAAAATGACTTTTCCCAGATCTCATGAGTACGGGTGGTTTTAAGCTCTTTGGAAGTTTTAGATGATTTTCAAAATCTTTGTACAGATGTATGATAATAAAAAATGGTTCAAAAAATGCTAAATTATATATTTTTCTGTTGTTTTTTTTTTAGACACAAAATTTTCTCGTGGAAGGACCTAGACTCCACAACCACGCACCTAAGTCTGGCAAAACTTAGGGAAAATGCTAGATCCCAAACAGCACCTTAGTCCTCTGAAAACCAAGGGAAACCTGTACATTTATTGCATTAATATATTTACTTAAGAAAAAGATGCAAGTGCTTCTTCCACTTCTGTTTAAGTTCAAATTGTTGACAACTACTGCACAATAATACACTCAAAGTGAACTTGTATCATTATAAAACTACAGGCAGGAGACAGATTGAAAGAAAAACCACCATAAAGTGTCTTAGTAAGATTTCTATGCTTCTTGGCAATGATTCTACGAGAGCTCAACACCATTCTTCCAAAAGATATTCTCTCATTTGGTGTTTTGACATTGGTCCAGATAGTGTCTGTGAAGGCCATAGCGTATGATTGACATTTCCATATTCATCAAACCATTCAGTGAACCCTCGTGCCCTATGGATGGGAGAATTGACATCCTGAAGAGCCCACTCCCATCAGGTTTCTCCTTTCATTTGCCACCTGTCTGTACATTGTAGTGTGTTGTTGTTGGGGGAGGGGGTGGGGCTTCAAATGTTCACAGTTACCACATTGATCATTGATCATATCTTGTTCCCTGAGTGCAATGATGTTTTGAGTAATGCTATAAGGACTGTGTAAGTCAATAAATGATTTGACAGCAATGGAGACATTTAGAAATCTAATGCCAGTTCAAGACCAAACATTTTAACTAGTTTATATAGTGTGTACACTTTTTGTACATACCTGGGGGAGTTGAAGCCACTGTCCACTGTGACGCTGCTGCTGTCAATGCTGTCCAACCGGGCAGAGTGGGCTGACTTCTGGCTGCTGCTGTTCTCTGTCTCCTTGGGGCTGAGTAAGGTGAGATTGGTCTCCAGTTTCCGCTGCAAATCATGGTCCTTCTCTCGCTCCAGGAGCCACTGCATGGTCCCCTCCCCACCACCACCACTACCGCCACCATTCCCACCCCCTTCCCCATGGTCTTTGTTGTCCTCTGCTGTTGCCAACTCTTTGTGCGAATCCTCCTCTGCCTCTTCTTCTTCCTCGTCGTCTGATACGTTATAATAGTCAAAGGAGGCTGAGGGGACTGTTGGCTCTAAGCAGCCCTGTAAAACTGCAGGTGACGCTGAGGAAGTGGCTGAATTGGAAGGCTGCTGGGGCTCAGGATTGTCAAGGGCCTCGGTTGATTTGGCATGTGAGGCTTTCCGCAATGTGCCGGACTTGGTGTAGCTGCTGTCCACATAGCCTGTGGACAAGGCATTGTGTGGAGGTTTGAACAAAGTGTCCTTGCTGAAGATCTCTTTCCTCTTGATCACCAGACCACCTCCTCCTCCCCCTCCAGGATCTACATTGTGTTGATGTGGCGTCAAACGCGCATTTTGCACCGGCTCCGGCGTCTGGCTTGGCGTCAGTCGAACTGAGCCGCTCTGTCCCTTTGCTGCCGACAAATCCTCTTTGTACTCCATCGTGTGAGGAGAGGTGAGGTGAGGCGTTTGGCGGTCAGCCGGAGAGCCCTTTCGGAGTCCCCCTGATGAGGTTAATGTGTCATATTCTGATTTTGCCTGAGGCGAAGGGGCAGTTAGGATTGTTTCATTTGATGTATTGCACTGGAAGTACTCATCTGTTGAGGGCTTCGGAGAAAGTCCCATTAGCTCATTGTAAGTCGGCAAGCTGTCTCTGCTTTTGTTCCTCTCCATTGTACTCCGGATCCTTGACTCATCTAAACTCCCCTTCCCCAAATCAGGCACATTAAAATCAGAGTGGAACTTAGCAGCAGAGAACATGATCCTTGAGTAGTGGGAGGACTTCTGTGTGGCCCGCAGGGTTCCGTCATCAGTATAGTAATGACTGCGCTCCTCCAGAGGGGGCTCAAAGTCTTCTGGTGCCCCCAATGACGGGCCTTTAAGAGAGTTATCCATGGACCGAGACCGTTCTTTAGCTTGATCCGATCTCTCATGACGTGACTTCCTGTCCTGATTGTGACTGTGACTTCTTTGCACTCTGGACTGGCAAGTCCCACGGGAAGGCTCTGGAAATGGCATCTCTGTCCGTCTCTTAGCAAGCTCCCCAGAAACATCCCACTCAGGGGTAACAGGGCAGTATGATTCAGTAATGTTGGGATTGCTGTGGACCAGATATGTCGTGCCTCCACTTCGCCTACGTTCCAAGGTGTACATGGCCTCCCGTGGTGAGCGAACTAACGAGTGGCTAAAGAAGCGGTAATCCCTTTCCATGAACACGAGGTCCCAGTTTGAACCCTCAGACGGGTCTCCTCTGGAGGTTCTAGGTTTGCTGTGTGAGCGGGATTTACCATGTGGTGCCCTCCTGTGGCCCCTCCCCCTCCTACTGCGTGCGCTGTGCTGAGCCGAGGACCCTGCCTTGTTCTTCTGCGTACGCTCTTCCTCCAGCCTCTTCATCACAGCTGTGTGCCTTGCAACATTCTCCACTGTTAGGTCCGGGTTGATTCGGCGGATAATCTCCATCTCCACCTCGCGGGGAATAGGGGTGCTTGGCACATCCTCGTCACGAAGAGGCCACTCCTCTGGGGGAAACTGGGCTGAGAAGGTCGCCAACTGCCTCATTTTGTCCTTCTTGAAACTCAGTCTGAAGAGCCTGAGTCCGAACCTTTTGGATTGCTTCTCTCCAGTTCCGCTGCCACTACCACTTCCTTCTTTCTTTTTGGTCAGAGTGTCCGTTTTATAAGGGAAAGAAGTGATGCTTTTGCTCTTATCAGCTGATTCTTGAGGCGGCGGTTGCTGGATGGGAGGAGAAGTGGCAAGTGGGGGATAAGGGTACGATGGCGGATCACCTCGATGCTCCTTGGCTGACGTGCTTGGTGGCGGTTCTCCACTATTGTGATCCTTGGGAGGCTTACTTTGATAAGAATCACCTCTGTGCTCCTTTGGTGACTTACTTTGGAGCGCTGAGGCGTGAAGTCTGGACGTGTCTTCACGAAAAGAATTGTATGATTCATTGTGATTCTTGCGTGCAGGCCTCTCTCTCAAGCAGCCAGGGGTGGATGGTGTGATGTTGCTGGACTGAGGCGAAGTGCATTGCTGAGGTTGCTGCTGCTGTTGTTGTTGCTGTTGTTGCTGCTGCTGTTGTTGTTGCGGTTGACGCTCTGGCAGCCGATCATCCAGGTGATACCACTTGTTGTTGCTTCTGATGAGGGAGGGTGTGATAAAGTAGGTCTGGGGAGTGACAATGAAGTAGCCCTCTGGAGTTGGGTAGATCTTCCTCTCTCGCACCAGCATGTTCAAGGTATGTCGCAGAACCTCTGAGCTGGGTGTAGGCACGCCTGGAAGAAACACAAAGTAGACCATGATGAAGTTGTTTTTTTTGTTTAAAAAGTTAAAGA
Organism: Coranthus polyacanthus; assembly: GCA_037367275.1. Lineage (NCBI taxonomy): Eukaryota > Metazoa > Chordata > Actinopteri > Kurtiformes > Apogonidae > Coranthus > Coranthus polyacanthus. Next base: position 14,490,179 of record JAPQRN010000001.1, read on the forward strand.
ATGTGACAATGTGAACATGTTCTGCTTTGTTGGAGCTGAGAAAATCACATATTAGTTTTTGGTACATTTAACTGTAACATTATTTATTATTTTAATTTTATTTTGACTTTTTGTTTTCAATTTCAGATTAGCTGTAATTAGATTTGAAAAACGGTTTGCCAGTTTAGTAGCTACTTTTTGAACTAAGAAAATTCTTAGTTTTTGTTTAGTTTCAGTGTTAATTTGAGTCCTCTTTTTGTAACGTGGGATATTTGTCAGGGGTGAGATTCAAAAAGGCCAGAAACAACTCAACAAAACCTACTTTTTTAAAAATGTATTCACTCAGAAGAGATGAACCATCCACAAAACACAACTATAAAAGATGTTATCACATCTAGTTTTCATTATTTCAATCTTGTTAAAAAATAATAACCACTGCATAAATGAAAAAAAAAAAAACCTTGAGAAGTCTTTCTCTTTGTCCAGTAAAATACTGGTGAAGTCTCAAAAATCCTCCGCTTGACATGGATAATCATTTGTAACAACATAACATATGCAACTTGCCATGATATCCATGAAATTAAAGCTTTCAAACTAATGATTATGATTAATGCTGGTGTAATATTATGTGTATTAAGAACTGACTGAGGTTCTTCAAATAACGCAATGAATAAATAGTTTATATAAAAAGACTGCATGACCACTTATTGCATTTTGAATTATATACTTGACAAATAACAGGTACTTTTATTTGATATGTTAAATTATTTTTCTCCTTTTTTTTTTTTTTTTTTTACAAAATATGAATGTATAAAATATAAAAAGGTAAACAGAAAACACTTTTCAACTATAGTTGCGAACAAAATGAATCTAAAATATCAAAACCAAACATAGGTTTACTGCCTGCATCTGTGCCAAATAATGATAAATATTGCTGTAAAGAGTGTGACTTGCGACACAACTAAATAAATGATAGAGCATAATATGAAACAACAGATGGTCTATTTTAAGAATCCCAGCTCATAACCTTTGTCCTGCACAGCCTTGTGTTGCCTGACATTACATCACCCCTGTTAGGTTTTTACACAGAAATGATGCAACTTATAAGTTCAACTCGCATCCAATCTGGCATTGTAGAAGTGGCGAAGCAAAGATGACTATGGAAGATATGATTCCCTTTATTTAGAAAGAGGATCATCAATGAAAAAATGATAACAAGCATAGATTAGAACACAATGTACCCAAGTGTGACGCACATACACAAAAAGATTGATCTAAATCATTTTTATCTTGTGTAGTATTTAGAAAATGTGTTATTTTCCTGACAACGCACGCCACATAGTGTATTCAAAGACAGTTTCTGCATGCCCCACTTTAAGAACAAGGTCAGAGGAGCGTACCTGGAAAGCTGGCAGTGAGGTGCTCCACCAGAGCCTCCTGGTTGACCGGCTTGTGGGCAGAGTTCATAGCAGAGATAGCCAAGCACAAGATCTCCCCCAGCGGGATGAACTGTGACTGGCTGATAGGTGACATACTGATCGGAGACACGTCACCTACAGGAGGAGGAGGCACAGACACTACTGTTAGATCATGAATGAACAGCAGGCGCAGCGTGTGAAGCTATGATGTAATGGTCAAACAGCACCCCTCCTCTCTCTGCTTCCTTAGCCTCTCGTTCCTCCTGTTTCTCGTAGGTTAGCAAAGCAAGGCAGCTGCTGCAGCAACCGTAGTACTGCATGAGATCACCTGAATCGTTGTAACCTCGTTTTTTTTTAATCACATCATCTCACAAACAGGACAGAAATCTTACATAATCCTTGAATGCATCTCTGTTTAAAGGCAACATAATTGAAATTCTACTTGGTATTTCTCACAGAGAGCTTACATGCAAGAAATTTGCTGATGCCTTTGTTGAATTAAGCTGGATTTTGTGTCAACAGAGCGATGTAGTGAGTAGTGAGATCATCCTACAAGCAGACGGGCCGGCCTCAAGCCCCTCTGAGAGCAAACATCTGCCCAGATGAAAGGTTGTAAAGCAACACGCTGCTGAATCCACCGCTGCGGCATCTGAGCTGTAGTGTCACTGTCCACTGACCTAAATCTGGTCATAAGTAGAGGACTACATAATATGAAGTATAAACTATTAAATCAAAGCCTCTAAATTTGATTTATAATTCAACATCTGTGCATGGGTAGTCTACAAGATACAGCTTGTTTGATGGATGACTGATTGTTTCAGAAGTTCAGTGTCATTCACTGTGCGTAGCTGTTGTACCTGTGCTGAGATCTGTGCAGGACCCTGCCTGCTCACCAGTGTGTAGCTCAATGGTCAGTTAAGCAACATGATGACGTTATCTCTGCTTAGTATCGCAGGCCCTTAAGCTTTATGTGGCTTTGCGAGGTTTTAGCAAACATGAGAAAAGCTGGATCTGCCAGTGAATTTGTACAAAAAAAACAGCCCGTCTTGTATGTGTTTTTTTAACTTAGCTGATCAAAAATTTCTATTTTTTATTGTTGTATGTTGGTTTCATCTAGCCTCTCGAAAATAGGGCACAAGTACTGAGATTTTAATGCAATCATATATAACTTAAATTATTAAGTAAGATGTGACATTTATTCAAATAATTTGTGCTAATGCTATGTTCCGATTTCACATCATTTGGTAAATACAGACGGCAGCATGTTGTAGAAAGGGCAGCTCTTAGCTGCTTGAAAATACGTCTGCTACCTCAGAATCCAACTCACTGCTAACTCCTACCAGCTGTGCGTAGAGGGGGTGGAGCTTCTGGCTGTGGGAGTGTCACACTCACCTGGCGCACGATAACTTGGCGGGGACGGAGAGAAATGAGGAGGAGGAGGGGGAGGAAGATGCTGTTTCTGCTGCACACGGATGTCTTTCTCACTACGGGAGAGATTGTGCTCCAGCGGGCGTTCTGTAAGCTCCGAGCTGGGCCAGGCCCGCCGCAGATTGCTGCTGCGGTTCTTCTTCATCGTGACCCCCTTTTTTTTTTTTTAACCAGGTGGTCTTCACCCCCCGGGGTCAGCGCAGCTTATTGAGAAGAGATGACAAAGTAAAGGAGCTGGAGCTGGAGAGGAAGCAGACGGACCTACC
>JAPQRN010000001.1:14503015-14523768 GCA_037367275.1 Coranthus polyacanthus
ATAATAATAGCAAAACCCCATTTTTCCTCAAATGAATATTAACAGAAAAAATAAAAACATCAGATGTTGAAAAACAATCTAGAAACAATGAATATTCTGTTATATTGAATTTATACAGAAAACCACAGGTGGTCTAAGAATTATCTCCAGTATGTTAAGTAATTCTATTTTGTATATAGAAGCATATTAAGTACATTTTGTTGTAAGTCGTTGTAACTGGTATGCGGTTTGCAAAACTACCACGAAGCTGGATTAACAGCGTTCGAACTTTTCTAATTTCTTTTATACTGACTCTCATCATAACGTACATTGGTTTTCCAGTATGTACTGTTGGAAATCCAAGGCATACAGACCATAGATGCAGAGTTAGAGGGTTTCTGTGATACTCACATTCAAATACAGGCTCGGCTCATTAGCGCCTCCACGTGGATTTAACGTGGAAGTTGCAATGTGCATTCAGCCGCACATACATTGTACATATGAGAGTCTGTGATCAGTGGTGGGACAGGTATGCACATCCTTTCCTTAGCCTAAGTAAAAGTACTAATAGCACACACTGAAAATACTCCACCACGAGTGAAAGTTCTGCATCTAAAATCTAACTTCAGTGAAGGTACGTTAGTATTTTCAGCAAAATGTACTTAAAGAGTATGGAACGTCAAAGTAGTAGCAGTTAAACGGTCCCTGTCAGTGTTTTATTATTACATTTGATGTTGTTGAATTCATACTTGTGCTGCATTAATAATCATCTTCGTGACGATGCATTTTCCAGCTACTGCGAGAGGGTTTTTTTTTTTTTTAAAGGAGGTTATCTCGCTTAAGAAGGAGGAGAAATTTAAAGGAACATTTCATCCTTCGGTTAATCACAAGCATTCAAAACCACTGGACAGGGGAATGAAAAACTGTAATCTGAAAAGTCACGAGGCTGTCAGAGAAATGTAGAGTAGAAAGTAGTATAAAATGGAAATATACAAGGTTGTACATAAGGTTGTTCAGCACTTTGCCTATAATTATGTACAGGAAACTGTTTTAAACTCTCAGACGACCACTACTAGTCAGCCTCAGTGCATTTATACAGCTACTACAGGAAAGCAGGGAAAAATCCACCAAAAAACAATATTGTATGGCCTTATGCAAACAATAGGCCTACAACAGCCCCATCACAGAGCAATTACTCACGTATTATTGCTGATCCTGTATAATCACAGTACTTATACAACTACAGCGTTTTCCAAACACGAATAGGGGAAAGTACTGATACTAAGGTGGAAGTGTTGAAAGGTTAAAAGTGTGAATGAAAGCTGTAAGTATTAAACAGACTTTTTGTTGTATTCATTATAGCCATCATATACGTAGCTGCAGTTCGTAGAAGCTGGTTTAGGTAAAGCGCTTCAGTCCTGGCAGTGAAGGAATCCGAGGCCCAGTTCCATTTGGCCCAGGGCCTCGGGATCTGGTGGCCCAGTTCTTCTCACCTCCAGGCCAGCCAAATCTGGCGTAATCCTGCCTGTTTACGCTCAAGACAACGAACACAAATAGACCTTTGTAACTTTGGAATACGTCTGTCAGTCAAAACGATCGGAGCGATTTCACATGTATTCTGCAAAGACAAAATCATTCGTTGATTTCACGACGCACAACAATGAATAGTGCGGTTTATTTTTCAGGAGTTTAACAATATCACAGTGGAATTGCTTAGAAAATTGTGCCATGATTAAAAAAAACAAAAAAAAAAAACAGAAACAGTGATGATAGAAAACTTAAAAACCTGATTAAAAACCAGATTGTCAAACACTAAAATATTATTTAATAAAGTCTGTAAATATTGAATCCAATGAGTTTATTTCAACATTGACCTCTTGTGTTTTGTCACACAGCGTTGATGCATGCTTTACTTACACGTCTACAAATTCAGCTCACAGGTCAGAAGTCGACCAAAAATTCATTTTAAGGAGTGAAGGGAATCTAAATCAAAATGTGCCTCAAATTAAAGAAATAAACTGGTTTTACCAATTTACTTCTAACATAATCTGAAGCTTGTGCCAGCAGTAATACGAGGACATCCACAAGCAACAACACGTCACTCAAAAAACCCAGACAATGAGAACATCCAAACCTGAAATTTGTGCTTTAAAACACACTCACTGAAGTAGCTCCTGAATTTGCTCGACAACATTATTTATATTCTTCAACGTTATCCTCGGATTTACCTCCAGTGCAAAGGTTTCATCCTCCTCGAAATAACAGGTTGATTATCTGTTAGGTTGTTCAGTCCTCATAGCAAATATCTACAGTGACTCCACAGTATAAAGTGTATAAAAACAGGCACAGGACCTACACACAATCCCTTCACAACAGAGTTCTCATTGGACAAGTTGAACTATTGATATCAAAGTCAATGCAGCTGGACCATCTGTGGTTACATGATTAAAATAATACATCAAACTTCCTATTGAACTGGCTTAGAATATTTCCCTGAAATGTTTACCGTGGAAACCATAGCTATAATAAATGTTTATTATATATATATGGTGTAAACAGCAAAGAGGCATGGGCGATCTTGGAATTACTAGGTCATGTACATCAGGCATGATGTGAGGAAAACCTGCGATGTGTGATGACAATACGACTTGTGGTAAATAAACAAGTAACATCACTGGATGGAGCCTCATCTGATTGGCCCCAGTGGTGTGACAGCATGGCCCATGTATCCAAACATTTAGGAGTCAATGCTATGATCATAATGTAATGTAGGAAATCATAATTGTTAGCCTATTGGGCTAAGAATCCCATAAATAATGCCATATATGATGCACTACATAAGTATTATTACGGTATCACATAAACCTCATAATGCCAAGCTTATGAAATATGACAGCACTTCAGCATCACATTACTCTCCCCAAAAAAAAGTGTAGACTGAGGTTTCAAGACATTTTCAGTAAAAAAGTTGTAAACGAAAATAATTCCCAATCACCCGCCTTCTGATCTCCATCACACACAGAAGCCTTTCGTCTTCAGACGAAGGCTGGCTACGCTGACATCTTATGACGTACAGACATCAAGGAGAAAAATACATCTCTTTGGTCAGCATTGACACGATGCACGGGATTTGTTTCTTTGCATGAAAGCCTGGTGCATTGGAGACAGACTCAAACTCTACTGCCACCTTGTGGTTAACACGCGTCATGATGTGCAGGAGCTCCAATTCTCTTCCATATTTGCTGATCATGTCACACACAGACTGGATGAACCAGGACCCAGTCATAGTGTTCCTCCAGGAGTAGTAACCTGTAGATAAATGGGTAAAAGATCAAAATGAGGGATTTAAATACAACATTTTATAGGAAAAAGCAATTATCCAAGTGTGAGTACGCGCATCAACCTGGAGCTGTGGAGTAGGCGAAGAGAAAGTCTGCTTCCACAGGGATCCTGGTAGTCTCGTCATCTACGCTGTCTGTTTCAATGCCTGCATCCAGATCAGTGCCTCTGCAAGCCTACCCACAAGCAGAAGAAGCACCGATTACTGACGGCTGAGTGTTTTAGTTGGTGCAGGAGAGAAAACAGTGACAAACTCTGACAAACCTGGACGAAGAAGAGTTTGGGTTTTCCAGCCAGAGATTTACAGCGATCGCCCCGAAAAAGTGATGTGAGGTATTTAAGCTCTATTGATCCATCTGTGCCGAAGAACACGCCTTCATCTCCATGACTCAACAGAACACATATGAACGAGGCTGAGCTGCTGTGATCCTCCTTTGAAACTGGGGGGGAAAAAAAAAACATTGTAAAAGCTTTATTATATTTCTCTGACACAGGCTGATATCCTGCCTAAGAAACAAATGAAAGGAGTTTTGTGTTTGAAGAGATTTTGGGTTAATTTGTATGAATGTTCGTTTTGCTTACCATCCACTAAAACCTGCTTCATCTGTTCGACGGTCTGGTCGTTGTAGACCTTCACTTTATAACCCAGCTTTGCAAACACTTTCATTGAGTTGGCTGCATCTACGTCTGTGCCATTTCGCTGATTCATGCCTTTAAAACAAAACAATGAGGACTGTTACTTAAACGACAAAAAAACAGGACTACTTTTAATTGAGAGTGACATACAGTATCGTAGGTCCTTGATACTAGATGTACACAATGTAGAGGAGGTGGTATACAGGACAGGTGTGATATAATGATATACACTGTGTAATGATAGAAAAACATCTGTTGTTTCATATTATGTGCTATTGTTTATTTTATTGCTTTACACCAGTATTTTTCCACCATTTGGATGATGCTTTGCATTCTTCCACATGGATGCAGCATTAAATTTGCACGAAGGCAACATAAACAAACATGGAGGACAGTGAACATGACACGGAGTAATACTAAATAGGACCAGTCAAGACAAAATGAGAAGCTCAGACCTAAAACACTGACTACTTTTGTCATGTGGTTGTGGTTTAGGTATGAAAAAGTCTGAAATGAACGAGCAAATGTGACGTTGCAAATTATACCACAGACCGGTTAAACACCACAAACTTCCTTTACCACCTACACAAGAATCATGTCAAACAGTATGGACAATGTCTTTTGTTTGCAACTATAGGTTAAACAGAGTGTTTTCTATTTACCTTTTTATGTTTGATACATTCATATTTGGTGACATACTTAATTAAAAATGTGCACAATGGTGCGACATAAATGGAGAAAAGTAATCACATGTATCTGTATAAATCAAAATGTAACAAAAAGACCTTTGCTGCCATGTTGTCATTTTATATAAACTCTGCACTTGTTTACAGAAAATGTACTATATCATGACATGCACCATTACCTGGAGTTGAAATGACCTTAAAGTATATACTGATTTACAGTCTGTTCATTACACTATATTGCATTACTTTTTACTTCTTGTCTTCACCATGGTGTAGGTACACTGTCAAACCAGACCTTAAACAGGAACGTTTCCTTCTTCTGAAAGTCCTTGCCTTGATCTCGTTGATTTCAGTTTTGAGCTGACTTTAGGTGACAAGTGAGTTGCATCTACTGAGCACATATATCTCTTCTCACTTGAACAGCTGAAAACAATTAAATGAATTTCGCAATACAGGCCTGACCACTGTGTTTACAGCAGGTGTACTGTATAATGTACTGGGAACATTACGGTCTGTTGACTGAGAAGTCATGTGTACTCAGTACTGCTAGACAGGTTTCTCATAACACAAAAATTTTTAAAAAATGCCTCCAAGAGAGATGCAAACAAGCATCAAGATATTCAATAAGACAATATGTGTAAGTTTCAAAAGACTGATGTATCCGTTGGTAAATTACACTTGTTACATCCTCTTTCACACACACGGGTGAAAACAATATCCTGTTTGCCCTCAGCGAATGTAGATGACTATGATACAGTGGCTGCGATGCTCTTCAAGGTTTCTATTCCACATGTACTGGAGGCTCTGTGAATAGGAGCAGACACTGCCAGCTTTTCAAGCTTACATCACACAGTGCTTATATTTCACTCCGGACAACAACTAAGGTCAGTGTAAAGTTCCAGTCAGTATCTCCAATAACTGCAGACATCGGGCCTTTATAGAAGCAAGAGCTGCACAGACACTCCTCTATAAAACCTCAAGTGGCCACACTTCCCGAAAAACACAATCAACAACCAAAAGACATATGCCGTTGCTGTGATGGCTACCTTTCTTAGTAATATCTCTACCCAAAAGCAAGTTGAAGAATTGACTTGTATATTCACAATCTGTGTCAAACTGAGAAGAGGAACTTATCAAACTAAAGTGACACATGTCAAATCATACAGCAAGTCATGCGGGTACCTGAACTTCCTAATGACCACTGCACAGGGAGCTGCCCACATGGAAAATGTTATTAAATGCAAGAGAGCACACACACCAACATAAGAAATCTGGAGGTGCAACAGGGCCGCATTAACTTGAATGCTTTATTATTTAACAAAAAAATGACCGTTTCGAATGCAGACAAAATTAAACTACCACACCTGATCGGAGGAGCTTGTGTAACTGGGAACTGGATATGCTACTGCTGCGATCACGCAAGAAAATCTGTTGGTAGCTACAGCCCAACCCCTAATGAAAGTTTTAACAGCGTTCATTTTAGCCAAGTGACTGAAAGAGCACAGGTGAACATGTCATTTAAAAATGGCACGGCTCCAACAGGTCTTAAAAAGGAGGTAATGAGTTTCAGTACCTGACTCACTACAAATTAAATGATTAAGTTAAATGACAGCGTGCCTCATAATTGCCCATTTTATAAGCATACATATTTAACTTAGGATTATACAAAGTGAATAAAAGCAAGAAAGCAAGTAAGATGTGACATATTAACTGTGTTATTTACTTACTACAGACTAAATGAGAGAGGAAGCACGACATAAAAGACTGTTAAAGGGGGTGTTAAATCTCGGTGGTCACATACACCAGTTTCATCTTGAATGTGCAGCTTCATTAGAAAGTACCAAACTGAAATGATACGACTGCGCACCTGTTCTTCTGTCAAAGTTCTTGTTGTTGATGATGATGCATTGGCCGATGCTGGGGAAACTCAGGCTGTATCTGAAGCCGTGGGAGCCGGGCTTGGCATCCACCTCCATGGGAGGAGAGGCAGGCACGGAGCCCTCCGACCTGAAGGACAACAGACAGTAACAAACAACACCGAGGCTTTATTAACCCACAAATAAGAGGACAGTATGTACCGCACGACGACGGAGGGTGGGGGTAATGAAATGTATGCAAGAACGAGAAGCGTTAACGACCTGCTTGTGAGCTTTGTTCACCAAGACATAAACTATCTAATGCTAAGAGTTTACGGAATTACAGGCAGCAGCCAGTGTATTATAAATACACGCCGAGGGTCGGCAGTTTCCTGGTCTTTGTGAGACAACAATGAACCGCAGTCGATAAACATCTCCACTTAGCTAAAGTAACCGTGACTCACTGCTGTCCGTCGTCTCGTCGTGCGTCTGTGCGGTCGCCTCCGGGTCCGTTTACCGACATAGTTTGGATCCAGCGAAGTAACCACTAAGCACACACGCAGAAGTCACACACCCCGTACGACCAACAGCACGTCCGAACCGGCAGGTAGTCCTAAAGCTAAAGACGCGAGTCCTAAAGCTAAAGACGCGCAGCTAGCCGTAGTGTGGCTACAAACAAAGATGCTGATGTCATGCGGCCGAGGTACGTTCGTTTTAGTCTCCCGCCCCTCCCGCTGAATGGACCGGAAGCGGAGTTCGGAAATACAACTAACGCCCCTAAATTGTTTTTTTTTAAACCAAGCACCAACAATGACGGCTGTATTTTTACATTATTTATTTCTTTATTTCTTTCTTTTATTTCTTAACTTTACTGTTTTAAGAGTGATGGCAAAATAGTGCCTTTTATTTTTAAAATAAGACACTACGCTGTGCTAGTGCTGTGTTTCCATGGTAACCACCGGTGGAAATAAATTACACGCATAGAAAGAGTATCACTTTTACTATTCATAACAGGTACAAAAAAGAAGGTATTATTATTCTGAGATATGTAAATGTTTTTATTATTATCATACTGCATTTGCATTTCAACATTTTACTTTATATTTACCATTCTGCTTTTATTTTGATACCTAATAAGTTGCTGACAGTGCATATGCACCTTTGCCTAAGTAGAATTTTATGCACTTTTCCATAATATGAGTGAAAGTAAAATAGATGGTGACAAGTTAATGCCACCTGCATATAGTGTGTATTTAATTAAACATTTTTATTAACACTTTTATTATTTCAAGAGTTAGGCTAGTCATACAGATGAGGAGTTTCCTATTATTTATTTATTTTTATTTTATTATAATTAAAATGATTCTTTATATTATAGTTAGTGCTGCGTTTCTGCAACCACTGCTGGAAATTATTACTTGTACTGTACATATCAGGAAAAAAAAGTATAAAGATTTTACTTTATACCTGCCATCCTGCAAGTTCTATTATTTTGATACTGCTGGACTTATGCCTAAGTATAATTTTGGATTCACTTTTTCATAATATTGAAAGTAAAATAATAATAACAAAAAGAGATGTCAAAATGGGAAGAACGTCATGCAAGGTACCACCCAACATATGCACTTGATTTCCAGTCAGCCGTTTAATACTTCCAGCCTCTAACACAATCCAGCTAAAAAACACTGCATTGAAGGACAAAAAGGTGAAACATACGCTCAGGGCAGAAAGTCAGGACATATGTATGTATTTACTTACATATGTGTCTGCCATGGCTGAACATAGTTTAAGAAAGGTTTATACAAATCTCTGACACACATAACAAATCAACTCGTTATCACTCAAATAAAGTAGGGGTATGTGTTATAATGAATGTTTTCATGCCAGACTTTTGACTTGTCACGACACAAACAGCACAGGTGGAAGTTAATAACAAGGTGGGCTCTATTGCATCAGTTTCCCAGCAGGCCATGCCTACAGGCAAATCTATACGATAACGGGAAACTGCATCTCAACGGAATGCAGTCGTTACGGATACTATTCCACCTGCACTTTACCTGCAGTGACAACAAAAGACTGTAGCACTGTACTAAAGTGCAGCATCAGCTTCTTTATCGCCTGATTTAGGAATTGTGACAAGCTGTGGCGTCGCAGATTACAAACAATCTTCATAGTGCAGGGCAAACGTCACAGAGAATTAAAAAAAAAAAAAAAAAAAAAAAAACACTAGGAAAAAAAAAATGGAAGACACCTAATGGAAAGCAAGAAAAAAAAAAACATAAGGTGGAAAGATGGGGCTACACATTTAAAACCAGTTTCTAAAACTCAAGATTATACACATAAAAACAAAAAAAAACAAAACAAAACATGACAAACAGAACATGTAAACCTGTTCTGCAGTGTAATGTCAAGATGTTCAACCCACACTCACACTATATACGCATTTCAATTGTGAATGAACAGTAGATGGAAATATAATTTAAAATGAAGAGTAAAACTAGCTGATAGTGACTCTACACTGAGCTCAGACAGCGAATCCAGTCATGAGTAAACAAAGAAACAAAAGTGCATTAGATTCTCTCTCAACACTACCAGTTAATATCACACATATTAATTACTATTTTATATATTTACACAGTAATATTTCCAACAACATATTTTCTTAGCTCCATTTCAGTGTTCTCCTTTTAAGTACACTTGAATGTAAAATTAAATTTAGATTTGTTTTTTTTAATGCAACCACGCAGTCCTTGCACTCCAGTGACAGAGATCATTTTTTTTTGCAGTTTTCTCACTTCAAACTGTCTCACATCTCATCTTGTGCCACATGTGATCGCACAGAGGCACTCTTATTGCTCTTAGAAATGTACAACTGCAGCACACGAGGACTAAAATCTGGATTAAAGCTATGGTTGAAAAGTTAAACCAGGAAGACACAAGACCTCGCTTCCTCACAGCTCACCGCGCTTCACTAGGTATTATCAAGCCAGACGCCACTGTTCTCTGTTCTGAATTAAATCTCAAGTGTTCAGAGGGTGAGCCTCAACATCTACGGCAGCAGAACTGAAATAGTTGATCCAAGTGTGAGTCAAAGCACAAACATCAACTATTAAAGTCTGAAACTTCTTCGGCGGAGAAGCATTTTACCTTGAACACGGCGAGCAGAAAACAATCACGTATGTTTTTTCCTTCCTGCTCGCAATATTGCCATCGCGGTACTTAAAACAAATTTGTTTGGTACAGTCCTTTCACATATTCTCGTACAAAGTCTGCGCTGGACATTGAAATGCCACCATGTCTGTTACAGTGTGTAGAAGTAAAGGAACTGCAGCTACATCAATATACAATTAGAGTTTATATAAACTGCACTTCATCAGGCTAACATATTAGACTGAAAAACAAAAAACAGACCACTTGACTATGCTTTTAATCATATGATAAAGCTATACTTAGCTGCTTACAATTTGCCATCTTTTCCTAGTATCATATAACTTTCATGAATAATCTAAATGCCCAAATAAATTCACAGCTTTTGAAATTGCCCATTTCAATGCAAGTAGAAAAAAAAGGCTGTTGTGAAAATGGATTTGTGAAAAATTAAAGGAATAACGTAGCACCGTAAATCACCATAATGTCAAAGGCAAACTCTGGATCACACCTTTGTTTGTGACTTTTCATTTATTGTACTTGTCAAAAATAATTGTTCAAATAGATCAATAATTATTTCCTTGAGAACAATTCATAGATATCACACCTGTTTCTTTTTTGTTTTGTCAAAGCCACTCAAGCCTGTGCAATTTATACCTCGCGCAAGGTCTAAAACTGGTAGATTTATGTTTACTGTGTAAAAACTGTTGGGTGTTGATTCTTTTGGACTTTTAGTAGTGCTGCGTAAGTGACTAGTCTGAAGCAAGAAAGAAATCATAAGCAGGGATGCACAACAACAACGACAAAAAAAAACAAAAAAAAAAAACGCATACATGTAGAGTACAAGTTACGTAAAGGGTCTTTCTATTAAAGCAAACATTGTATATTTGATTATTTGGATGAATGAAGTGGATGGAAGTAACCCGCTATAAAATGAAGCTAAAAGGCTGTACCATAGAACCCTGGACTGAAAAAAACAGCAGTGACACCGATATAAAAACATCAGTGTCTGCGAGGCAGTGAGAAGACAGTCTGAACTCTAACCAGCTGTAATGTTACTACAATGCTACATGTGCATTGTGTTTATGTTCAGACTGAGGCCCAGGTCCGCTTGAGTCTGACAAAATCTCAGCTGGAACAGGAAAGAAGATGAAGAGATGAAGCTAAGCAGCTGTTGGACTTCCTTCTTTGCTTGTGTTGTTGTACAGGCGGAGGGCCACCTCTTACTTCTCATCTTCTCATTCATGTAGGCTGGACTCCACCTGCCTGTGATCAGAAGATGTCAGGGCACACGTCCCAGCTGCCTTGGTCCTTAGCCTCCCAGTAGCCTCCCTTGTAGACATGCAGGGTCTCTCCGGACGCAGGGTCGTCGATCTTCTCAAACCACAGTGCTTGGTAATTATCCGGGTGGGCGCCTGCAGAAAATGGAAATCATTTGTGAGCTTGTGGGAAAGCTACAAAAGAAACCACTTATCCTCGACAGCATATCATGCTTAAGTCAAGCTGATATGCTCTCAGGTAGTTGAGAGAATTAATGTCACAGATCAACTGGTCTTCAGCATAGATATACACTCTCATATGACGTACACAGCGCTGCCATCTTACTAAGGACTCAATCTCAGAGAGGTTGCTGAACGTGCGGCAGTGACATTACGTAGAAAACAAAGCTGGGAATGTAAGTCAGCTGGAATTACCTTCCACGTGGACGAATATCACCCAGTAAATCAATATATTGTAATAATAGTGTGTGGTATGGTATTCTTTAAACACATTTTAACTAGGTTTGAAGTTGGCCTACTGTCTTAGCTTTACCTAACATCAGTCTGGCGTAACATCTACGGTCTTCAGATGCATTTTACTCAAACCAAACACAGGTTGCAAACTAGAGATAAGTGCTCAGTGAAATCACCAGTTTGCTCCACTGAGGTTTAGGACCAGTGTACTGTTTAATGACAAACACAATGTCACTCTAGTAAAAGGTTTATTGAACCTATTCTATAGACAACTACAGCCTAAAGCTACAGTCACCAAATACCTAGACAAACACCTACAGGACAAAACAGGGGACAATGGAGTGCAACACTAATGGTACTTGCTTTTCACTGGAGTTCCATAAGGACCTTCCTTGCCTTCCACTAAGAGAGAGCAAGTTGCAAAGGATGTAAGGAGGAAATGATTGAAAATGAGCTTAATGTAGATTAAATTTAACTACTACAAAAAAACAATTGAGCTATGTTTAGGTCATGATCAGAATACTTGCTTAAGTAAGGGAGGAGTGACGGTCCATAAGGGGCTGAAAAAAAGAAAATTAAAGGATGAATCTCTAGCAGTTATAATAGTCTGAAGACGACTGATATAAAGATGAACAGAGAGTGAAATGTGAGGGGCTACTTGCATGCGACAGGAGTGAGAGGGGGCGAGTCCTCTGTGTCAGCTGAACACCAGCACAAACAGATAAGTAAACTCAGAAGCAACTCAGAAACAATCCAAAACCTGCACAATTCCCAATTCCTTTTTTAAGCACTGTGTGTAGCATCATAAACCACATATGCTACCTGAACAAGCAGCGGCTCAGTAATGAGACCATGACTGAGACGGACTTCAAACACATGCAACTGTAATCATAGCAAGCCTTAACATGTTTGCTTCCGGCTGCTTCTTGTGTCTGTTGTGTTGTCCTCTCTTGCTGCTTGCACTGAACAGCCCGTTTCTTGTTTGTGCTATTATATAATTATTATGTAATATAGCAATGTAATTGTTGCCATGAAGCAAAGAGGCGATTTCCTAATCCATGCACCTTCATCGTAATTGATTTCCTATTCAGAAATGAAAATTGGAAAAATGGGCTTTTTTAAATTAACAATGTCTGTAACAATGTTTTAATTGAGTCATCTTCCTTTTAATTTTGTCCTCAAAACACAATTCTGTGTTGTTTTTCCTTTTTACTGATTAGGGATTCAACGATTGTGAAGTCCTGGGCTGATACCAATATTTCAAACAACAATTTGGCCAATAGCTGAAGCTGATGCTATTTTCTCTTTGTTTTTTTTTTTGTTATTCCCCCTTAGACAATTATTGGCTGTTGATAGGATCTGTGGCCATGTGTTGAATCTTGAATAAAGATTCAGTGTGATTTGTTATTTTCTTGAACGTAAAAGAAACAAAAATAGACAATATGTGTGGCTTCTTCTATGAACTTCTTGTCCTAACGTGAGGAAGTGTGACTGAGTTTGAAGACGTGCTAATGGGTGGTGCAACAACATATCCCATCAACTTTTATAAAACTTAGGTAGATTCTGTCATATGTTTTGTTGTAGGCCTAAATGCTGTCTTTAATTGTTCATTTGAGCACAGCTTTAGGCTACTGTTGACAGATTAGTGGATGTGATATATTACAAGAGGATGCACTTTGGAGCCAATTATTTCAATGTTTTTGGAAAACTTTAGAGTTTGAGAATTGACATGGGCATGGACGAGGTATTAAGTTTGATAAAATAGTTCAGCATTTTTCTGTGCTTATTTATAGACTGTCAATGTTGTAGCTGTTATTAATAATGTTGAAGGGTTCATATTAACCCTAGATAGGGGGTTCTTTACCAAGAAAAATTAAACTTGCAAAGGAAAAACATAAATTTAAGCCTTTTTCTGTAAATGCATCTTTTTTCCAAACTGTGGCACAAAACCATTTTTAATTTTTTTAAAGCCCTGTTTTTCATTTCAAAACAGGAAATCGACTGAGACAAACGTACACAGATTATATCCTGCTGAAATCACACTTGCTCAAATGCAGTTTCTAGAAGCTCTCAGTGATGGTCCCAACTCACATTTCAAAGTACGTGTGAAAACCATTTTGTGTTGTCAAGCGGGCATTAAGACATTGGTGGCTTCTGTGGCCGTGTCATTTTTCCCGTCACAATGCTACACAGAGCACCTTTCAAAATCAATGCTTTATGTTAAGCAGTGAAGTGATACTTGCTTTCATCAGAAACCTCACTTGCTTGTGTGCCAGTCTCCCCTGCATCAGCTGGATGAAACAGAAATGGATGAAGGGATGGTAAAAGGTGAATGACAAAATGTAAAAAAAACATTCCACACCTTCTGCATCTGTCACACATACAGTCGATACATACATGTGTTTTGCTTCTAGAGTCTACATAAGGGGCAGACCAGGAGTGGGAAAAAGGCATAGAGAAGAGTACTTGCTTTTCAGGGGTGAGTCATTGATTGAATCCTCAGTGACAGCTTAGAGTTAAGACAGAGACAAGCAGACAATGTATACCAAGACAGAGACAAAGTGGACAAAAGATGAATGGACAGAAAAAGAGACAGAAACACAAGACATACAGGAACATCTCTCTATTTTCTTTGTTGTCTTCCTTTTCTTACCTTCCTCAGGTGAACTGGCAGCCTTCACCGCCTCCCTCTCCCGTTCTCGACGGGCAATGCGCTGTTTTTCTTCTAGCCTCTGTTTCTCTGCGTTCGCCTCATCCCATCGGCCATCCTCCATTAACCGCTGGTCCGGCCGGCGTCTGCTGTCTGTTGGTGCCACTCCCTCTTCAGGTTCATTGAGTGTTAATGCAAGCGAGGAGAAGTAATACATGTTCTCTGCCCCGTCCCTGTAAAGTCATCACCATGAAAAAAAACAAACATCTGAGGCACTGAAATACTTAGCATCTCCATCTATCTTTGGACATTTATTCCGGAGCACATAATCTTCAAAAATGTACATTTCCATTCACTTTCAGACCAATTATCTCATTACTAAACTTTTAATAAAGATAAACTTACGGTAAAGGGTTCTTTCTCCAGATTTCTTTGGCTTTGAGTGTCTGATACACAGTCCTCTGTTTGCCTTCAGTGCCATTCTCGCCTTTACTGCTCTGCATTATCCTGCTGAACTCCATCTTCTCATCCCAGGTTCCTGACAACACGTAATGGGCTTTCCCATCCTGATCGGTCACCACTCCTGTTACCTGAGATTTAAGTTAGAAATGTAGCAGGTAAGTAGCTGGGTTTCACTGAATCTACAGCTGTATAGTCTCAGGACAGTAAAATGTTTTTGGTTTTGTTTGGAGAGTAATCAAACCACAGTACAAAAAAATCTCAAACATGTGAGTATGTGCTGTTAAATGTACTATTTTGTAACTCTGTTTTCACATACAGTAGATGTTATAAAACTCAACAATATTAGCAAAGTCAACTTAAAACCCACCTTTCTCGGTACGTCTCTGGAGAAGTAACTGTAGGGTGCAAATTTCAGGTGACAGCGGTCTCCTGTCCTGTGGTTCACCACATCTATCTCCCCTGACTAGAAGACAGGATTAAGACCACATTTTTACTGCTAAGCTTTCTGTAATGTGGCTTTCAGACACAACGCAATAAAGGTACCACTTCACTCTGAAACTCATTATTTCCAATAGCTTGCCCTGCACTGTGACAGTTTGTCACTGAATTGAGCAAAGCACATGTGCAGCACACTGTCCAATTGAAATGACATCCAACCAGGCACAGAAGGCAAAATAGAGGAGATGACACATATGCATATGTGGCTGAATTCCCTTATTTATAGCTCTACAGACCAAATTAACATCTTCATTGCTGGCAACAGTACATTGTAAACAAACCAGGTGCTTCCTGCTTGGCAACAACAACAACTTTTGAAAACAGTTTTTTTCTGTGAGCACAGCACAAGTTCCGTTGTGTCTGAAAGGACCATAAAGACATGTATCTGTATGTGATGTATCTTTAATTATCAGCTAACTATCAACTTTAAAGTTACCTGGTCAATCCACAATTTTCCAACAATAATGTTGTGTACTGTTGTAGTCACTTTCTTCCAAGAGTAGTGATTGTTGCTCTTGTCAAATATACACTGGATAGAACCTGGGGATACAAAAGAAACTGTTGTTTAAGCTGGCAGTAGTCTTTTTATAACCTTCTCAAACAGATTTTTACAAACATCTGAAAAAAAATAGGTTTTTACTTTTGCGGGTTCATGTTCTACCAGAGTAAATGTTATTTTTTCCTATTCCCCACATGATGCTAAAGTATATTGCTGCGCTCTAATTGATTTCTAAATATGTGGACACACACTCACCCAGAGGCATGATAGAGAGATATTTTCCTCTAAACTTGCTGGCCAGGGTAATTTCTTGTCTGAGGGACCAGCCCTTTTCAGAGATGGCATGATGAGCTGCGGCAGGTGGGTGGTGACTCACCTGAAAACAGAAGAGGTAGCAAAGTCAAGATTAGACCAGGATGGCGTTCTTGCTCTTTTAAGACTTACTGAACAGTGTCTTTGTAACATGTTGAGAAAGGATTAAATAAATAAAAAATTAAGGACAGTATAATTTAGATGTGGTCTACAATGGTTTGTGGACAGTGCAGGCCACTGTCGCCACTCTTAAGGTGCCCACAGACTGTGAGACTCCAGATGAGAGGAGTGAAATTCCAGTAGTCTTATACGTTTATTGCCAACCACGCTGTGCAACATGGATCTAATAAACTTGGGTACGACATGTATGCAGACCGTGCGATGAGAACACCTACAGAATCTCTGGCTGTGACGCAGGTCAAAGTTCAAGAATTAAATGCAAACAGCGCACATCGTGTATCTGCACTGCTATAGTGGTCAACAATGAAGCTGAGCTAAAGACTGCACTGTTTGGATTGCACAGTAGTGGTGTTTATGTGTATGGAAAAAAACTCCAAAGTCGTGCTGGAGGAAGAAAATGTAGACCTGGGTGTGACTCTGGAAAAGAGGCCAACTAGAGATGGCAATTCTACAAAGAAAGCTTGAAGTTAGTATTTTCAACATGCATAAACTTGATCAATGCGTCGTTTCAGGCTGACTTGTGAATGTTGGTTGTTTAGTAGATGTAGGTTGTAGACAGGCATCCTAAATTTCTGGCACTCAGAATTTTGCCTGAGGTTATCTTTGGTCCCAAGTCTCTACAACTGTCTTTGAACTTCTGTCAAAGTGCAACCATAGGACCGTTTTACTTTTGCCCTGACCAAAGATATCGCTCCATTTTGGCTTAAGATGGTTGCTTGTAGTGTGTGATTGTTCCTTGATTATACTGTAATTGTCATAGCATGTTCATGTTTTAACTGAAATCTTTCTCTTTCTCAGAAAAGCTTTCTGGAATGTTTCTGACATACTTGTTCGCAGAGGGAGCGGTAGCCACACTCTCTGAGCCGATCGAGCTCAAAGGTCTCTCCCAGCAAAGGATTAAAAGGTTTTCCTGTGCGGTGAACAGTAGTAGAGTAGGACGAGACTGTGAAAGCAGCCACGTAACACATCTGCTCCAGAGAGCTCTGACATTTTGCTGCCTTATCCAGCAGCTCATAGTACTCCAGGTCTTCAGACAAACGTTGCAGCATTGAGAGAGGCTCATTGAAATTCACCTGGTTGGTACAGAGTGAGAGTGAAAAGAATTAATCAAGATTACTGATTACACTATAACAGAAACAGTTGATTAGATAGCACACTGAATATGTGCAGGTTTCTTACAGGCATTGGGATCTTTGAGAGCTCCTTTCCAATACAGTTCTTCATGATGCTCCACAGATTGAGGTAATAATTAGGCTTGTCAGGGATACGAGTCCGTCTTTGTCGAACTGGCTCTAGCTCAAGGGGCTGTGGAGACTCAGGATTAGACGCCAAAGACAGTTCATCAAACTGAAAGAAGAGAAAGAAAGCGTCAGGTCATTGTGTGGTTTTCATGTGCAGAGGAAAAGACAGTGTAACACAAATCAGTATGTGCCAGGAAAAAGAGTTTTAACACACATTTACCGACTGATCATCGATTCCAGTCTCACTGCTGATCCCACTAACGTTGCTACCAGATCTCCTGGTGGACGCAAAAACAAACACATTTAACAATAAAAAAAACACACACACAGAGCAAAATGTGGCTGTTACTGAACAGTGTTACTGACCTGTGATACTTGGGATCAGCAGGAACAGTAATGAACTCTGCTGGATCTTCCATAGCATCAAAGAACTCATTGTCATCATCTTCATCACTGGCATCACCTTTTCCTGAAACACCACCTAAAGCCAAGACGAAAATGAAAATGGAAAAATTCATGTCTAAAAGCTAAAAAGTACAAGGCTTCATTCTTAGGAAGAAAGTTTAGAATCCATGTATAATTTGTTCTTTTCAAATTCTATTGAGAATCAAAAATTAGAAAATTAAAAAACATGTTTTTTTTGTATTCGTTTATGAATCTGATACCAAAAAACAAATCATGGTTTGTTTTTTGTACTTTTAAGTTTTATGTTCAATTCGAAAATAGGAAATGAAAAAAACGCTGAACTTGTTTTAATGTCCAATTTATTCAATTTGTGTGATTGGGAAGTTAGTATCTTGTTAGTTTGATGGTGAGTTGTTTCACCACAATGTTTCTAGTTATAAAATAACACATCTGTGCAATTATAGACAAAAATAAACAAAACTAAAATATCTGGAAGATCCTGATGACTTCTGCGATTGTCACGTTGTCTTACTTAGGGAACACAAAACAAGTTCCTCTAAACAAGATGAAACTCTCCGTGACTTCTTGACATGACTAGCAAAACTGAATCAAGCTAAACTAGAGACGACCAATACATTGAATTCATTCAGTTCATCAAGTCTTTGCTTTAAATGATGTGAAAAATGTTTAAATTGTAAAATTGGGACTAATGCTTCCTCTGGAGACTCTTCTTCCTCAAAATTCAAAATGCAAAAAACTACTTTTGAATCATGTTTTGCTTGAGTTTGTGTTGAAAGAAAAAAAAATAGAATAACTAATCATCCACAACACTGAAAAAAAAATCTGGATTTCATTTTTTGGCCAAATGAAGAATCAAACTTAAATCTAGTTCAGCCTGTGGTCCGTTTTTCAAGTTCCTATTTCTGACTTGAACATAAAATTGAAAGTATGAAAAACAAACTTATTTGTTTTTTGGTATCGGATTCATAAACGAATGACGTATTTCATCACTGGTTTGTTTGGATTCTCAATAAAATACGAAAACAACAAATGTTAAACAGATTCTTCGGTCAGGTTTTAAATTAGCCTTAGATGATATTAAAAAGAAGGGGTAGCTGGGAATCAAAGTCTACCTTTGTTAGCTAAGGCAGGATTGCTGAATGAAGAGGGCAGGACTGTAGCTCCTCTGAAAGCCCTTTCTAAGTGGTTGTGCTGTTTCGCCAGCTGCTCCAGTGTCTCCTCCAGTCTTATCCTCTGGTCTCTTTCAACCTGTAAGGCTTTCTGCCAGCGCTTACTGTGGTTCTGGGCCAGGGACAGGAAGTCTCGACACGCCTTGTGGAGCGCGCAAACACAAGAGCAAATGCATCACCAACTCAGCAACAATGGTGTGTAATTATCAGTGATTTAGATTTGTGTGACTTACATTGATCATGGCATTAGAGGTGATTCGGAACAATGTTGCCCTCTCTGTAACTTGTCTGATCTTTTCCCCCATGTCCCCTCCGGCGCGAAGCCCCTCCAGCTCAGACAAAGACCTGAGGGAAACCAGGCTACTGTTAATGACAACTAACGAGTGAGCATAAACGAGGTGTGAAAAAACATTTTAACACGAACTGAAATCAAAATAAAAACAAAGCTTTCAAAAAAAGATAACCTACTGAAACTGGGTTGTGTGTTTACAAAATTAATAAACTACATTATAGAGAAATATCTTTATTTTCATTGTCGTCTACATGAATTGAACCTCTAGAGTGTATTGGGTTTTTGATGTTTTATCTCAGACTGACACCATCTGCATCTCACCTCAAAAGCAGAATGTTTGTAACATTTGGCACTTAAGGTTGCGTGTGGTGTAGTCTATTGTTAAACATATCTGTGCTCATTTTATATCTACATCTTATGCACTGCTGTTGTTGTGTCCTGTTGTCTGATCAATGGCACAGACACATGTCTTTTATACCTGTCTTTTGTGGATGGTTATTCATCTGTCCCTGGTGAATACATTTGAATTCAAAATAATATGATGTTTGAGTTTTTATTGCAGTACTTTTTCTGACCTTTTTAAACAAACATCCCACATTAAGAAAAAAAAGTCAAAACTAAATAAAAATAAAAACTAATGAAAAATGCAAAACTATTATAACCTTACATTAAAAGAATGAATAATGAAAGACAATACAGAAATTATCGTCACTTTTCTGTTGCCATTGTTTCATCAGAAGTTGTGAAGTTTGATAACTCATACCTCTGGAGGGCAGATCCATGCTTGACAATGAGATCGTTGCAGGTGGTCAGGTCTTCCACTTTGCTGCTTAGTGTGCGTAGTGTGGACTGGATTTCTGAGTTACGGCCCCCTCCACCCTGTCCTGAGGTAGGGGGCACTGCAGGGCAGTCGTCACCTGAGTCGTCTGAGGAGAGGGCAAGAAAGATTAAATAACCCAAAACAAAGCCACGTCATGAGAAAACAACTTACACAGACAAACACAGATTATGTATGGCAAGGCAGATCCTGTATACCATGGATAAATTCCCTATGAAATTTTAGATTTTATCTCAGTCTCTTTTTCTTCTCTCTCACCAGATTCAGCCTGCATGCGGACAGCTTTTGCCTTGGCAAGCTCCAGAGCAGTGATCCAGCGCTGGCGTTCCACTTCAGAGCTGGCCTTTAAGTGGTAGGTCTGTGCCCCACCATTGGAAATAACAAAATTGCACGAGTCTTCAACAGCGATGTTGGCTGTGGCCAAGTTGATGGTGCCTCGGCATGTGTGGCCCATCTCTGCCTGGGTCCTGGAGAACGACAATAGATACGCTGAATTAAAACTTGGCGATATTGCTAAAAATGTTATGGTGATGAAAATGTTCATATCAGTCAATATTTATTATTATCAAAATAAATATAACATCAAAACTTCTTTCAAGGGCTGATCTTTGGTCCTGAATGAAAACTGAACAAACCAGAGGGTCATTTGTGTGTTTAAAATTGTGGTTCTTTATGACAAATAACACATGAACATTACTCACATTTAAAGGTAGAACATCAAAACAATCGATAAAATGTTTGTTCAAAATAATATATGAATAAAATTACGTAAAAACAACAAAATAGTGTTTTAGCTGACAATGTAAACAA
>JAPQRN010000001.1:14532305-14570956 GCA_037367275.1 Coranthus polyacanthus
TGTTTTCAAGGCAACCATAGTTCATTGCATGTACGTCTGGCCCTGTAACTTGTAAAAATATTCACACATTGATATTTGCTGTTGATCAGGACTGGGGTGTACAGCAGAAGAAAGCTAACCGATCTTCAGAGAAAAACAAGAAGAAGCTGTCGGCTGCAGTGGTGGAGAGCCGTCTGACCAATGATATCTCACCAGAGTCCACTCCAGGAGCCGGCCGCAGGAGAGCACGCACACCTCATTCCTTTCCCCACATCAAATACACAACCCAGATGTCTGTCCCAGACCAGGCAGAGCTGGACAAGCTGCGTCAGAGGATCAATTTCACAGACCTGGATGAGGTAGAATGCTGCTCTACTCCCATGAGATAAAGAATTTGGCTATGTGTGGCTATTAACTACTATCCCAGTGCATAATGTGGCTTGAGTGACATGCTGGTAGAGATATGAATACACAGACAGTATTTTGTGAAAAGAGATGTGACAACAAGCAATGACAGGTACAAACCAAGTAAGCTACCGACTGCAGATAAGTTAAAGCAATGTTTTGCTGACGAGATCCTTTGGTGATTGTTTGTGTTCAACCATCATGAGGATGAGGAACAAGCACATAAGCTCTCCTTTCTGCACACTGCTGATTACAGGCATGGGAATTCCTTGATTCAGAGATAAATTGCAATGCGGACATCATATTCTAATTGAACCTTGAGGCTAGTGAATATTCACACCTCTACTCGTAATACACAGTATAGATGGATTTCTGTCTTGTTTTTGTAATTTTAAGTACTGTGGTGGTGTTTAAAAGATGCAGCTGTTTATATTATAGACCGTTGTGTTTTTTTTTCTTTCAATGCACTTGAAATGGAGACAGATTTGTCTGACTGCTTGTATTGATTGATGAAAGAATAGCCTTGTGCACTCAGTTGGAAAATTGTGGATGTGATACATTGAGATGCATCAAGAATCTTTGTTTGAATTAATGACAGGTGAATCTTAATCAAAACTGTGAATCCAGTGAAGATTCACACCTACTCTACTGCTGATAGCCAGTGACTTTTGAAGTATTCCTAGATTCTTCTCTTAAATACCCACTGCAGTCACGCTTTAAAAATACTCTCCATTCAATAATATTTTGAGTTTAATATGGTTTTTCTGCTGAAAAAGTTGTCCAGATGTACAGATGAATGAATGTGAGAAGATCCTCCAAGTATCAAACTCTGCACACAAATCATTCTGCACAGTGAAAGTCAAAGATTGCAGTGAACAAACATTGAAACATGCTGGTTTTAGGATGGAGGGGGACTTTAAGGATTATCACACTGTCAAACAAAATGCAATGTAGTATTTCCTGTTGAGTGATAACATGCCAAAGCACTACACAGCAGTCCTTGTGGCCAATAGAGGAGGCAAGAGCAGAATATTTTTCATAGTTTTGTATGGAGGTGTTTGGTTGACCTTGATCTGCAGCAGAGTTAAAGACAGGAGAAGATGATGGAAAGGATGAAACATGTAAATACTGGGGAGGCTTTTTTAAGTTAGATATTTTTTTTCAGTACAGAGGTTGCATTGTTTTTTCTATGGTATTTCATACTGTTTCTCAGTTATAACTTCTGAATTTACTGCTGTTTAATGTGTGCTGAAACTCTGAATGTAAATGCTTTTTTTTTTACTAAGCGGAGCATTGGTAGTGACTCCCAGGGTCGTGTCACAGCCGCCAACAACCAGCGCCAGTTAGCTGGAGAGAACAAGAAGCCCTACAATTTCCTACCTCTACATGTAAATACGAACAAAAGCAAGGAGCTGCTCCCTCCCTCCTCCTCTGCCCCAGCCACCCCAGCTATCACTAAGGAAACCAAGAAACAGAGCCCAGGACACAGGGATACATTAGCCCCTGTGGTTTCAACTAAAGACACACCAAGGCTCAGCCGTGGTGGCATTGACAGAGAACTGCCCATGGTGCACAGGGAATATGGGAGAGGAGAGCCAAGAATTGACAGCAGCCAGGTAAGATTTTGTTTTGGCTTGGCATTTTTTTTTTCTTTTTTCTTCTTTCATGATTAGCCAATTGTTTGATATCTTGTAGTCTGAAGTCGTGCTTTAAAAAAAAGCTAAATTGTGTCACCCTTGTCTGTTAGGTATTGTTTGGAATTTTCCGGTACTGGTGCCTAAACGGTGCCTGAACCCAAAAAAGTATAAAATGATGTAAATTAACCGTTAACAGTTTGAAGTTCATTTAAATAAATAAAAAATAAATTCAGAATGCCTAACAAATTCACATAATATACTGGCTGTCTAGCTTTTGACATTTGTGTTAAAGGTGACTATTAGTTAACAGTAGGCTGCTGCTGTCTGACGTATCGGTAGGTACAGGTCACATAGGAACTAGGACCGGGCAATATCGACAAAAACATGAAGTGGGTAAAAAAAATAAATACATTTACAAGCATCACAAGTAAAACATTCTAAAAAGATTAAAAAAATATATAATTCAATTTCAATTCAATTCAATGTGTAAAATACTATAATTAATAATACAATTATAATGCAACTTATTTCTTCATTAAATTTGCCAAGCAAATATTTCATGTGCCTTTTGCCAGATTTCTGTGTCACATTTGCACATAAGAAAACCCTGATGGCTTTACAAGTCACATTTATGGCAAATGTTGACTTTTCACTCCTTTGTCAAAGTGGTCTAATAATAACATGCCAAACTATACATGACAAAATGAATAGATAGTCCATCATAAATAACTTACAGACCTGCAGTATGTGAAACAAAGTGTTTTCACCAACATTGTGCAATTAGGTAACAGGTTAAAATCATAATATACAGAAAATGTTTAAATTTAATAAAAAACAAACAGCCGATTGTTAAAAATTATGAAATGAAAATAGGCAAATAATGTCCTGTATTTTTTATGTGCTCTCCAATGTTTTAACTGACGAGTTTCTAACAAGCTAACTGGACACTATGTTTGTGATAAACTGCATGGCGAAGAGACGCAAGGTTTTCCTTAACAAAATATGGTGACGTAAACAAATGTGACAGTTGAAGTTGATGTTCATGATGTAGTAAATGACCCAGTGCTGTATTTTTGCATGTATTGTATTTTTAAGTTCAGACTGAGAGCATACATGTAGCACAAGTTGGACTGTTTGATATGTAAAACTGTTTTAAAATTCTGTGCCATGCCATTCTTACTTGAGAAAGTACCAACTCTTGATTAATTATCTGCAAACGTAACAATAACACAGCATGCTGTTGAACCCCCTTTTCATATGTTACGGTTACGTAATGCAAAGTCCTGTTAAAATATTGGTGACTACAACTTTTATGGCTTTTTAGAATAATAACTTGAGGCAGTTTCTGTTCATGTGCAAATGTGTATCTGTTTCACTGCACTCTGAGAAGCCAGAACTAGGATAAAAGGGAGGGAGAGTGAGTGCAGCTGAAAGTCGGCTGTATTTAGGGCAATTTATAAATATGCCGTCCTTGGTGCCCAGTGAGTTTTGTGCCCTTGTTTAGCCCAGTCTGAGCCATATAGCTACAGATGCCTGCTCACCTTTCCTTTCCTCTTTCTCTGTCTTGTCTTCGTTTACATTTCTGATACTTGCAGCCTTAACACCACCCTCCTCTTTTTTGTGTTGCGGTCTCAGGTGGTGAGTAAACTGGTCCAGATCCGGGAGTACATCAGTAAGGCCAGCTCCATGCGGGATGACCTGGTAGAGAAGAATGATGTGCCGGCAAATGTGGAGCGCCTTTCTCATCTCATCGACCACCTCAAAGAGCAGGAGAAGTCCTACTTACGGTTCCTGCAGAAAATGCTGGTGAGTCTGTCTCTTTTGAAATGAAACACTCTTTGCTTTTGTTGCTTTAGAACAAGGGATAGAATTTGTGCGTGTGCTTTTTTTGCATAAATGTTTAGAAGCCATTTCATATCTGAAATGGAACCAAGGAAATAGTTTTCCTTTGGGCAGCTTGACACATACATGTTTTAAGTGGCTGTTTTTCTCCTACCACCAAACACCTCCACGGTCATGTTTGATGTCATAATAAAACTAGGACATGCCATGCTTCTTTTTCTTGCTGCTGTTTTTTTGTGTTTTCTGTAGTGATGCCCCATTTGTGAAATTCTGGACAGATACCATTGTTTGAGATAACGATTTGGCCAATAGCCAGTGTTAATACCAATGTTTTTATTTTGTTATTTATTCCCCTTTTGTGCCAGGGAAATGAAGAAATATTTGTTATTAAAAAAACAAAAACAAAATAGAATCATAGGGCAATCTCACTGGTGAATGAATTACTTGCTGATAGGCCAGTGGCTGATATTGGCTGATATATCAGTGCACCCCTAGAGTTGACGATAATTGTCATATAAATAATTGTGATTATTATTGTCTATTCTGTTGACTTTGCCTTTTGTTATTAAAAGAAAAGGTAAACATGTTCAATAAAAATGGACAGGTTCATACAGCCATTCTGAGCTTTGAGCATCTAGGGAAGGATGTTGTCTTTATGTGATTTTTCATTCACGTTTTCATTTATTGGACGAAATAAGTGTTTACTTTATTCGCCCATTAACTACCTTTGAGTCATTTGACGTCTGTTTGTAAAGGCACGGGAAAATGATGACGATGATGTGGGGACCCTGGACTCTGCAGTGGGTTCAGGTTCAGTGGCAGAGAGCACTTCTCTTAACATTGAGGTGCGCTCTTCTGATGCCTCCAATGCAACGGTGTGTACGTTTAAGGACTGCTTCTACAAACCCATTACACCCATTACACTGTTATCGGATCGTTATTGTCTTATAATTCTGACACTTTTGCTTTCATCATTGGTTTTACATGCACAAAGTATTCAAGTTTTTGCTCTAATTCCAAAAAAGATAATGGGCCTCATTCACAAACTTTGTGTATGCATTAATGTGTGCTTAAAGTGTGCATATGAATGTTTCACACACAAATCTGGGATTCAGCTATATTTGTGTACTTGAATTTGTTTGGAAAAACTTTTGGCGAGTTGGTTTGTACACAATGCACAGAGCTGACAAACAGGCAAGAGGCCGTGTGTTGCAAACCACCATAATAACATTCCTTATGTCTTAATTGGAAAATGGTACATTCACAATAAGACTTAATTTAGAATATCCAAACAGAATATGATTTTTACATGACCCTTATAAAATTCAGAATGTTGACATATTCTATTTTTAATTTCATCAAGGAGATGAAGTGTCTCTTTATTCAGAATAATAATTGAATATTATTGTACCTGTAAACTCAGTGATTGTGTCAGTCAATCACTTGTTTGCTTTGCCTTGTTTGCTTTGTCATTCCCTAACAAGCCCCTGGAAGCATTCTTGCTGAGTAGCAGTAGTGCAGTATTGCTGTTGCTGCTCGATTTAGGGTTTGTAATAATATCATGTGGGTGTATATTCTGTAGGGCGGTAGGCCAGAAGCTGTACGAGCTGACCAGAAGGAAGAGCTGGAGAATTTGCGTAAGCAGCATGAGCTGCTCAAGAAGATGCTGGAGCAGCAAGAGCAGCTCAGGGCTCTGCAGGGCCGACAAGAAGCGCTGATGGCCATGCAGCACAGTGCAGAACAAGCACTGGCTGTGATCGAAGACACTGGTGAGACACACACACTGTCAAAGGCATATCCAGAGTAGTTTTATGTAAATTGAGGGAATATCAACTACAGCACTCTGTAGTGGCTTTTTCAAAAGAAAAAAAATATATATTACATTTGACATACATTTTTTGTAGCCATGCATCAATAAAAAGGAGCCAGGAATCCATTAAAGTTTATGCTGTAATTTAAAATGTCAGTATCACAATTTATGCATATCCATCGTCCTAATGTTTTTGCTGTTTGGTGTTGGATCAGTTGTGACAGAAACCACAGGCAGTGTGTCAGGCCTGAGCATCACGTCAGAACTGAATGATGAGTTGAACGATTTGATCCAACGGTTCCACAACCAGCTACATGACTCTCAGGTACAGTACACACTACATCTGCAACCATAATGTCCTCAAATAAAAGCATAATGGCAGAGATGCAGGGATTGCAATAATCTGGATCAGTTCTGGCCAGTTGATTGATTTATCTCTCAATAATTGCATTTATAAACACCCCCCTGTAAGAAGGTGGACAAAGAGTTATGCAGTGCAAATTATTTCTGATTATTAACAGTAATAATTGTAGTATTATGTAAAAATAACATTTTGAAATATTAATTTATCTTCACTATTTAAAAAAGCAATCCATAATTTGTGCTCTGTAGTCCAAGGCAGTGCCAGATAACCGTCGTCAGGCAGAGAGCCTTTCCCTCTCCAGAGAGGTCTGCTGGTCAAGGTCTCCCCAGGCCGTGGGTCCACCTCAGCACAGGCCCCTCCTGCACTCTGCTTCTGGTCCTCACACTGGTCTGGATGCAGCAGCTGCTAGTGCCAAACTCACAAAGCTTCAAGAACTCCAGGACAAGAAACAGACCATGGACAAGATCCTGCAGGAACTACATTCACTCCGAGACCAGACTTTAAACAACAGCTCTTGTAAGAAAAATTTTCAAAACCTTTTTGGAATCATTCTCTAGATTTTTACTCTTAAGAGTTGATGACCTGTATGTGGTTCCCCTTCAGGTCGAGGTTTATCAACACAATGCAGTCTGAGTATGGCTGGATCTTCAGATTGTCCCTCTGCTCTGTGTTCTAATGGGGCCTCAGCCTCCACTTCCTTCCATCCGTCACTCACACAACACCAGGACAGCTCCAATTCTACAGACAAGCTCAGGTACAAACACAACGCACAAGGCTTGAAGCAGCTGAATAGACAGCTCAAATATCAGCCCGGCATTGTAGTATAGAGTGGTGTAGAATAACAGTACTTTTAGAAAGCTTGATACGAGTTCTCCTGTGGACAAATGTTAACTGTTGTTTGTTTAAAATGCTGTGCCTCCGCTAGTTACAAGGTGCTTTTCTATGTTATTACAAAAATATAGTGTACAAATTAATGTATTTGTTCTATTCTTGTCTCTCTGTATAACCATACAGAAAGCTAAAGGAGGTCCACAAACGTTTAAATGAGTTACGAGAATTGGTTCAGTACTACGAGCAGACTTCTGATATGATGGTGGATGCTGTCAATGTGAAGGAAGATGATGATGATGAGGAAGAAGAAGAGGAGGATGAGACAGAGGATGGGTCTATGTTTGAGGCCATGTTTGACTCCGAGCAGGAGAACCGTCAGCCTATAACTAACATAAGGTATATTTGTGTCAATAGATACATAAATAAAATACTAAAATATATTTTTATGTGCACAAAGGATGGGGAATTTTTATATTTATAAGTCAGTTCAGCAGTGGCTTTTAAAATAGCTAATTATACTGAAAGAGTGCTTGCAGGAGGGGTACAAGGTCACATTGTGTTGTCAGTAGGCTCACGTTACAGCGTGGTAGTGTGTGTCTACTTTAGATCATGGAGTGTGTATTTCAATTACTGACTTTGTGATGTTTGTTTTTCCTTTATCTGTGTAGAAACCCACAGCGCAGTGGGAACTGGTCAGACTTGAACAGCCTGACCAACGGCCGCAGTGTCAGAAGTAGTACCACAAACAACCGTGATGGCAGACTCAACACAGAATGTGAGATCAACAACCGGTCAGCAGCCAACCTCCGCAGCCTCAACATCCCATCAGCCATAGGTACATTTATGCAACCCTATAAAAAACATTTCTGTATTAATGAAAAAATGTCTTCTTTTCAAAAAACTTCTTTTCACAGAATATTAATGAACTTTTGATAACTTTGTTTCCATTTAGCATGCCAGTATAATAGGGACACTTCCTATAATCAAGTGAAGGATGAAGATGAGGATGAGGACTGTCTCGATAATGAGGAGGGTGCACAGGCTGTGGCTGCGGACAGTGAAGCATCAGGGTCAAGTCGAAGAAGCAGTCTTGGGAATGATGCAGCTTTTGCTCAGAAGGTCCATCGGCATACGGCTAAGCAGAAACTGCGGCAGCTGCAGGAGCTGGTGGCCATGGTTCAGGTGAGACAGAGAACAGCTTGAAAGTATTAGAAGACTTGTGAAACCATCTTTGAGTCTTAATTTGTGACTGTCAGAATGAAAGATAAAGCTGTTAAAGCTCCTGTGTGGAGGACTTCAGCAGCATTAAAGTGTTTTAGACTAGAACAGTTTAGGGCTGTCATAATAATTGGTGGTGCGAATTCTCCAGTCAGGTGGCATTGAAGCATAGCAGAAGAAGGAGGCACAATGAGATGATGTGATTAAAACAGCGCCAGTCAAAGCTCAAATTGTGGAAAATGTGGAAATAGTGATGAAAAATGTTTTTTTTTTAGTTTGATGCAGCTGTTTTTATACAGGTGAATTGAAACCATTCTAACAATTATCCAAATGATTGCAGTCAGCTCAAATAATCGTGATCAGGTGATTATGTAATAATTGTGACAAGCCTAGAATGTTTGAGGTGGTATATATGAGTTTGCATCAAGGTACAGAGTTAATTGAATTTTTAATTGAACACACTATAAAAAATGTATTTCTGTCCATATATAGAGTGACGACACAGATGGTACAACAGCTAATGAGGATGAGACTTTACATCAACAGCCAAATAATACCAGAGCCACTGGACCCGGGACACTCGGGTCTGGATCTAAACAGAATCCCAGAGATCTCACATTGTCAAGCCAGGCCAGGTATTGTATATTAAATAAGTGGGGGAAAAAAGGCTGTTGACAATCTAACAGTTGATTCAAGTGTGTTCTGAATGCTCTAAGAGTTTGACCTGGAGTTATTTGCACAGGGAGAAACTGTATGTAGAGAAGCTGCGTCAGCAGAAGCAGGAACTGAAGCAGCTCCACGAAGAGCGCCAGAGACTCATTGAAATCCAGGGTAAGATCCAGGACCTGCAGTGGGCTTGTCCCGATCTTCAGGTAAGTTAACACACAGATATGCACATTCATGCTCTTACATGTCAGGTAGAAGTTGTTTTAAATTTGAACTGGCTCTAAATATAGTATGTAGAATTCTTAGACTTATGGGTTTGATTTGAAATATGCTCATGAATTCCTGAAAGTGAAGTTACACATCCGCCTACATAAGCTGTTACGCATGCATTACAGTACAGTATATGGATTTTTACTGAAAGTATGTCTGAGCCTTACATAAAGGCATGAGTAACGGTTCCACATAAAATATCTAAAAACAATTAGGTCTGTGTTATATATTTGGACTTGTGAACTTATATTAAATGTTTCTTATAATGTTCAAATCTGTAATTTTATTCAATATAACAGCCCATTTCATTTGGTCACCTGTTAGTGGTGTCATATCCCTTTACAGGGAAACTGTAAACACTGCATTTATATATTATTCATTATATTAGCTAACATTACTTCTATCATTAGAATGAAATTACATATTTCTACATCCATACTTTTGATAGCCTGTTAGGAAGAAGATTTATAGCTTTTATTGAATTCCTTTAAACACAAGAGTTACTTATCTGTATTAAATTTCCCTTTGTATTTCTTGCCGTTGCTGTTCTAGTCATCTTTGTCCAGCACAGTGAGTCAGCAGGGCTTGCTGAGGAAAGTCCCAGTTGCAGTTTCAACTCCAGCCGCCATCCAAGTTTCTTCTTGCTCTGGAACCAAAACCAACTCTGCTGTTCTCAAACCCACTGCCCCGGAGGCAGCAACTTCTTCAGTCACTGACAATGAGGTGACAGAATCCAGAATCCACTCTGCAGACCAAAAAACATTGGACTGTTATTACACACGTCAAATTCAGTGCTTTACAGATCATATTTACCTTTCGTCTCTATTCTTGCATGGCTAGCAGCTTTGGTCAGAGATGCGTCGCCACCAGATCTTGCGGGAAGAACTTCGACAGCGTAGAAAGCATTTGGAGTCTTTGATGGCTGAACACCAGAGACGCAGCGGTTGCAGTGACTCTCCTCATAGAATTGATGACCAAGAAGGCATAGCTACACCCTCTGTCAGTAGGGATGAAAGGTAGGAGACATTTTTTCACAAAGGTCTAAGTTACAGTTTAAATATATTGCATATTTTATCATCTTTTCTCTTCTGCATTGCTCATGGACATTGCATGAGAACACTTCTCACTTAGTAGCATTTCCTTTTAGATAGATACGAACTGATCATTATTTAACAAACGGCAACATTTATTAAAACATTGTGCTGATGTGTCATCAGGACAATGGCTACTTGGGGTTCCACTCCCTGCCACCTTGATGATGATGATGAGGTGGATGATTATCAGTCAGGCATGGATGCAGAGGAGGAAGAGGAGCAGGAGGAATGTGCAGAGAGCAGCACTGATGATGATATCCATATTTACTCATCCGGCAGGGATCAGCGCTCCTACAGCAACAGGAAGAATCAAGGAAGGTCAGTGTCAATGCCAACAGAAGGATTATATGAACATATATTGCCTTTTATAGTGCCTAAATGTGCTTATTTTCTGTTTCCAGCAACCTGAAGCCTCCCCCAACCTTCTCAGGTGAGGGTAATGGCCATCTGTCGTTTAACAGTAAGGTTAATACCAAGCAGCAGTCTAGGAGTTTGAATCAGTCTGTGAACCAGCATGGAGGTACACGACGGCAGGAGAACCTCCGCTGGGCATCGGATCTCTCCTTTACTGAGGGCTCCTGTCACTGGCAGGAACAGGTCAGCCAGCTGCAGATACAGCTGGACTTCAGCACCAGCATGTGTCAGACTCTCCTGCAGGACCAGCAGGTTGGTTTACTGAGCACATACACACACGTGCAGAAACCCTGTGCTTAAATCAAAGTGGACTCCAATTCTGTCCAGTGTTTGGATTGTTACCTTTTCATGTTTAAGACAGATTGAAACTACAGGTATAGGAGTGTACCTCTAGGGGTACAGTTAAGTATCAGAACATTGTGTTTTCTTATGTATATGGTGATGTGTTCTTTATACTATTAAAAAAAGTATAAAGAGTAGTTTAACAAAACTGGAATGGAAGCTTTCCTCACCAAACTTTCAACCGCTGGAAAAGTTTGAAGGTTACTTATTATAGGGTGATTTTTATTTAGGCAGCAATGTTTTAGATTGGATTCACATGTATTCAGTATGCTTCAGAATGATTCCAATCTGATAATTAATGCCTTTCCTGTCCTCTCTTATCTTCTTCCACAGACATTGTCATATATGTTGCAAACCCTACTGACGGGTCAGTACAGCGTGTTACCCAACAACGTGTCATCACCCCAGGTCCACCTCATCATGCACCAACTCAACCAGTGTTACACCCAGCTGGCTTGGCAGCAAAACAATGTACAAAGGTGAAGGCAACAGCATATTTAACTATGTGACTTTGTCAAGCTGTCCATTTCTTTTCATTTCCTGTATTCTGTCATACTTTGTTTCTTACAGATTAAAGCAAGTACTGAATGAGCTTCTCCGCCAGCAGCAACAGCAGCAGCAGCCGTCCTCTTCAACAGCAGGTTGGCAGACACAAAAGCAGGCTTCATCCCAGGAATCCAGCTCCTGTCCCTCAGTCTCTCCTGGCATCTTCCCTCCCTTCTCTTCTACCCTGCAACCTCCAACCAACAACATGCCAGCATCTGCCTTATCCCCATTTCCTCCCAGTATGACATACACATTTATTTTTTGGTGTCTTTCAAAGGATGTTTTTCTCTTTTTCTACAAAGTAATATTTATTGTTTATAGAGATTGTTTATAGAATGTTCATTTGGGCAAAGTAAAACAAAGGAAAATTGCTGAACTCAAATGAAAAAGCATTTACCACCATTATGTCTCCATTGTCTCTGTTTAAGTATAACTATTCTGCACTCTGTCTGCAGTGCCGTTTATTTCAGATTAAAAGTGGTTAATGTTAACATTGTTCAACAGGCACACTGACAAGACTACGTGCACTGTACGTGTCTGCATTGATTTTTTTGTTTGATCTTGTGAAAGGGAGAGTGAAATGCTGATTATCTCAGAATGGCAATTAATCAGCCCGATTAATTGGGCAAATGATTCATCAGTCTATTTCTCCTGCAAACAGTTAGTAAATCTAGCCCATAGTACGATTTTAAAAAAGTCAAAATATTACATGTATGTCTTTTTCTTTCCTTCACTCTGCAGGTTTTAACTTATATCCGCTCTTCCCTGCTGCCATGGGTGAGTTCCCACAGGGTGCTGCAGGGCAGGCTACCCCTGAGCACCAGAAGCAGCAGTTAGACCCCAACACTTCAATCAAAACAGAGTACATGAGTTTCCCTCCTCCACTGCAGCGCACTCCTCTTAACTCCACTACAGAGAGAGGGTATGAGCAAAATTTTAATTACTTTTTCAAAAATGTTTTAAAGAATGCACTTCATGTATTTCTTTTCTACATGACCCATTCAGGCCTGTCGGTTGGTTTAACACCTCATACGCAAACAACACTATCCAACACCGTCCTTCTAAAACGGATCCCAGAGAGTCTCCCTCTTCCTCTCCGACCATCGCCCACCACCACCACTCTCAACCTCAAGACTTTGACCGGGCCTCACAGGAGAGCTTCAGCAGCATGCCCGATCCTGTCGATCCTACCACCATCACAAAGAGTTTCAAAACCGGGCGAAAGGCCTCCGCACAGGCAAACCTGGCCTCTCGAAGCAAGACCCCCAATTCGAAGAGCCGTCGCAGGAGGAACAAAGGACACAACAAGAACAGTGAAGGTATTAAAGTGGGACTGAATCTATTCTGCTTTGACAGTCTCTTTAAAAATTACCGTCAGAAAAATATATGCACTGGCCAAATTACACTACTGAGAAAATTCTCCTAAAAGTTTTTATGTTCACTGGTTTGTGTAATCCCAGGTCAGGACAGTGACAGTGCTAGCAGCACTGCAGACGTTGGCCAGGAGAGGGCAGCCCTGTCTCGTCATAAGGATCAGAGTCTGCTGGACAAGCTGACTCAAGAGAAACTAGACAGCAAAATGAAGCTGGGACACAAACAAAATGACCTCTCCTCTGGTAGGGATAAAGCTGCTTGAAGAGAAAGTCATGCACCCTCTCATCCCATCTCTGTGTTTGTTTTTAATACGTTTAATTTCTGCATTTTCCTAACCTTGCATATATAGAGATTTTTTTTTTTACACTTATAACACCTTGTCTTTTTGATATAATTTTCATTGACTTTTCTTTGCACATTTGGCATGACCAGACATATAATTTTGGTTAATTTAATTTGTTGTTACTTTTGAATTTATCCTACTCACAGCCTATGCTTGGAGAACACCCTTCCTCTCTAACAGAATTGCATGCACAGAAGCACCAGGTAAACTTGTAAACCATGAAAAGCTGAGCATCATTTTTGTTTTCTTTTAAGTCACCTGAACATCTTGTGCATAGGTCATTGTAGGCTGAATCTTTAGTTAACATGATGATCAGATCATGTCTATATGTAAATTCTAAATCAGTGAATCTTGACCCTATAGATGCAAGTAGTGACTTCTCACTGTTTGAGGCACTGAGGGAGACCATTTACTCTGAGGTGGCTACATTGATATCTCAGAACGAATCCCGACCCCACTTCCTCATCGAGCTCTTCCACGAGCTGCAGCTACTCAACACAGACTACTTACGTCAGAGAGCACTGTATTCACTACAGGTAAGCGGAGGCTCAGGGATGGATGTTTGAATCTAATGGAGGATCTCTGCATGGTGGCCCCCCACTGCCAAGCTGAAGAAGAAACTCATATCATTTTGATTTCTCTGCGTAATGTCTAAAAAGTGAAATGTTAACATTATCTTCATCTAATACGTGTAAGTGCAAGACACATTTAGTGCTTGGTTGAAGCCTTTTGAAAATAATAAATATGAAACCCACTGCACCTTGTGCAAGAATATACTCAAGTTAGAAACTCTGGGTGTAAAGGCTTTAGAGTTGCATGGGAGGACAGAAAAACACCTGCTAACCTCCTGCTATCAGCCAATATTGTTCTACATTCACATTGAGAGAACCACCAGTCTAAGTCTAATTTTCCTTCATATCTTTCATATTTTTTTCCCAGTATGGGAGTGAAATAGGTCATAAATTCCATTCATAACGTTCTCAAAAAGGACTTAAAAAGTATTCAGGTCAACTTGTTGAAACGTGTAGAAACCGTGATGCAGATATGAATAGAATTAAAATAATCCACAGCTAAAGTAACTTGTCTGTGTTTCCTCTAGGATATAGTAACCAGGCACCTGACAGAGAAGAGTGCAGCCGAGGACCATTTGCCCCCCCTCGGTCCTGTGGCGTGGGCTGCAGGCTCTCAGTCTGAGCTCACACCCAGTGAGAGTCTGGCTACGAGCGATGCAGTAAGAAACACATTACTGCTGCTCAGCATGGCATTCTCACACTTTTCTATTCTTGTTTTTCCTCTCTTTTTATATTGTATGTCTCTTTGGTGTCAGTATTGAAGCATTTGGCTGCCTTGAAGGCTTCCTCTCAGTCTTTATTGTTATCTCGCCTTCGCTTTTAGTCCTTGCTTCCTCCTCTGCGTTTCAATATATCATTCATTAGTTTCTTTGTCAGCCTTGTCTCCTTTTATCCTTCTCTGACTTGTCTCTTTTCATCCTTCCATGTCTGTCTTTATTCTCTGATTTTAATTCCCCCCCCCCCCTTCATTGTGTTTGAATTAAACCTGACAGCAAGACTTAAGAAGGCTGTCTGTTAAAAAATGACCCTCATCTCTCTATGTCTCTTTTGCCAGATCAGACATGTGTTCTTTGTTCTAGGCCAAGGTCCCTAGAGTTGTGCTAATTGGAAGTCAGGCTTTTGTCTGTCTAAATAATGCCTTTGTTCAGGAATGATGGATGTAATGTCTAATTTTCCATGTTGAAAAATGACAAAAGAAACCACCATTGCAGTTGTTTATATTATATGCTGGTATTTTCACTTGCGTTAATGAATCTGTGTATGGAGTTTAATCAGGGCACATTTGTCACTTTAATCATGATAAATGCTCAAAAATCTGACAATGGTGCTAGATCCCCATTTGAGTTATAATTATGTTGTGTGTGTTCACCACAGAATTGTCATCCTTTTCAGGAGGTGGTGGAGAAGAACTTGAGGCTTGCACAGGACAAGAAGAGAGATGATGCAGAATCTGTGGGCAATGAGAGCACCATGTCTACCTCCTCCAACCTGGAACCATTCGCCAATGATGACCTGGGTATAGTTATTTACATAGAGACTAGCTGAAAAGAAATGGGCTGAAGCTTTTAAAATCTATCTGAAAATCGCAGGCCAAAATGCTTCACTTAGTGTCTTTAACTATAGCAGATTTAGTTGCCCTTTTCTATGTCTACCAGCAGGGATGTTCAGGGCTTAGAATGGAATATAACCACGTTTATGCAATGGGATCAATTCTATGTGACTAGGTCAAGTAATATTAAAGGTACAATTTGTAACGTGAAATTCAGAAATTATTAATTACTATTAATTGGTCAAAACAAACATCCTCTTGATATAACCCTAATACCACACGTATGTAAATTATTAGAAAATAGTGAAAACTACCTGCTTTAAAGGTAAAATTTTTGAACTACTCCAGCTATCACCAGAGGGGGGGGGCAGCATTTTACCAGAAAGTAACTCAGCAAACATAGAAACACTGTCAGTAGCATTATACTATTAGCTTTATAAACCTTTATAAGCTATTGTGGCTGAGTTAGGAATTGCACCTATACTTATGAAAGTCAAAAATATTTGTAGTCTTAAGTTAATTTTAAAAAATATTGAAATTAATATTACAAATTGCACCTTTTAACTTTTACGACTGGTGAAAATTGTAATCTCACAATGAAATCTGAGAATGAGTGCTTGTGTATCATAGATTTGATCCTGAAGTATAAACCTGGTAGCTGATGTATTAATGATTCCTGTTGCACTACCTCTCCCTTGCTTCATTGGTTGAAGATACTCTTTCTCTGTCTCTTTTTGACTCCCCTGCTCTCCTGTCTGTGCTGCTCCGATAGGCAACACGGTGATTCATTTAGACAAAGCTCTGGCCAGGATTAGGGAGTATGAACGCATGAAGCTTAAAGCTGAGTTTAACCCCTGCAATGGCACCTCTGCAGATGCAGGTGGCTCTGAAGCCTCAAATGCTGAACATCCTTCTGCTAACCCTGCTGAACCAGTGGAAGGTACCCGATCACATAACCTTGCCTGAGTTCACCTTGTGCAAAGACCTGAAGCAACACAATCACAGCCCTTTGTTGTTTAAATTTGCAGCTCTTTTGTCACTTGTCTTGTGTGCTGTTTAATCAATAACAATGTTTTTATTGTTTGTGTAGGAGCAAGAAGTGCAGCTGGTGATGTGCGCTGCCCTCAGATTGACACTCAGCAACTGGATCGTCAGATCAAAGCCATCATGACAGAAGTCATCCCTTTCCTCAAGGTAGGAGAACTAACACGTACCCCTTTTCTATCCAGGGAGTTTGATGCTTAGTTCAGAGCTGGTGTCAAACTTCAAACCTGTTCTTCGTGTTTCGACAGCCAAAGAACTGGCTCTCAGTCAGGAAAACCGGTTCCAGAGTGGTATCAGTTTGTTTAATAGTGATCTAAAGAGAGATCTAGAAAGTTTGCAAGTGGAACAAACTCCGAACTGGCACTAGCACCAACCTACAACAAGGATTAGGCTTGTGTTAGTGGAAAGGGAAAAACAAGTTGCAAGGTGGATGGGAGTTTATCATATTCTTGGTTTGATTAGGAAAAAGTTCAAAGGCTTAAACAGAGATGGAAATAAAGACAGTATTTATTTACATTTTTGCAAAGTATTGTATGTAACAATCTGAATATCAACAGCTCAAATAAGAATGAACAATCAATCACTCTGTACATTTTGTATTTTCTTTTAACAGGAGAATATGGATGAGGTGTGCTCCCTCCAGCTGTTGACATCTGTGCGCCGCATGGTCCTCACCCTCACCCAGCAGAATGATGACAGCAAAGAGTTTGTTCGTTTTTTCCACCGACAGCTGGGAGGCATCCTTCAGGTATTACTACCATCACTGCCAGGTTCCTCAAATGCAGCCAATCCGAGCACATCAAATAACAAGCAGCCTTTCTAACATCTGATTCCCACTTCTTTCTTCCCTTAGGATTCCCTCAGTAAATTTGTGGGCCGTACTCTGAAGGACTGTGGCGAGGACCTTCTTGTGGAGATCTCAGAGATCCTCTTCAATGAATTGGCCTTTTTTAAACTCATGCAGGATTTGGACAGTAGCAGCAGCCTCGCGCTGGCATCCAAACACAAAAACAGGAAGAAAGCCGAGCAGCCCAGTAAAGCCAAGCACTATCTCAAGGTGCATTTTTTGGCAGATAACAAAACAGTGTTACTGAAGAATTAGTTTTATGTAGTGTGACTTATACTAATCTGACACATCTGTTTTAATTTCTTCCATCAGGAAAATACAAGTGTTGGAGGTGATAAATCCGTTTCTCCAGCATATTCAGATGAAGACAAGGTAAATTACTTTTCATACTAAGTTATTCCTCCCAGTTCATGTCATGGATTTTCTTAAAAAAAAAAAAAAAAAGCATTCAAATTTCTATTAAGTTCATGGGAAAATAACAAAAAAACATCACATCACTTTGGAACATTATTATTAACATTCATGTGTTTTTGTAAATGTGTCCACTAACTTGGAAAAGCTGGAGCACATAATAAATAAATACTCTCAAAAAAAAGACAAAACTAAAAGTCCACTGGGAACCAACTAAAACCATTAGATCTGGGAAAAGTCACTGTAGATGCTCTCCACATT
Organism: Coranthus polyacanthus; assembly: GCA_037367275.1. Classification (NCBI taxonomy): domain Eukaryota; kingdom Metazoa; phylum Chordata; class Actinopteri; order Kurtiformes; family Apogonidae; genus Coranthus; species Coranthus polyacanthus. Next base: position 14,550,125 of record JAPQRN010000001.1, read on the forward strand.
GATTTTACTTTAACTGGATTGGATGCTGCGCCAAAGCCTTATAATGGTGAGAAAACACTGGCTCTACTCCATAAACGTTATCTCTCAATTTTCTCACCTCTCTGAACTGGGTTGAAATTTGTACTGAAGATTGGAGAAATCCTAAGGATCATTTGCAACATGTTTTCATGCAAATAGTTGATGCTGAAATCAAGTTAATAAAAAAATAATAATCTTTTCCTCAAAAGATGATCATTTTAAGCCTGTCATACAATATTTAATTTAACTTTTTCCATCTGGAAATAATTAAATTAAATAACTGACAGTGAAGTAATCAGCGCAGTTACATTTATATTGCCCTCTCTTTCAGGACCAAGATGATGCCGAGCAGGACGGTGACTCTGCTCTGCAGGCCCAGCAGGAGCTTTACCTTCAGACGGAGACGAAGAACAACAAGAGCAGTGAAGCTTCAGAGGCTGAAGAGGAAGATGAGGATGACGAGGACAGACAGGGAATGCCTCTGTCAATCAGTAAGTGGATATCTTAAAAGGAGTCCTGTAGAACATTTTGACTTGTACTTGAAACTTTAATAGTGGACATCCAAAATGTTTTTGATCATTCATTCGAACATAATTTCCATCACAAAAAAAATAATACTCCCTTTGATAATTTAAGGGGTTTGGATTTTTTGAAGTGGGGTTGCATGAGGTACTTGTCCATAGTGTAGAACCTGCAGTAGATGGTGGTCTGCACACCCCGTGTGGAGAAGCAGACAGGAAAACACCTAAGAATATGAATTTTAGGCCTTAAAATGCCTTAAATACAAATTTGACAGGTTTTTTATTTTATTTAGTGTTTGGTTTGAAGTCTGTCACTAATATGCTGCCTTTACATGAGGAGCATCACCAAAGTCAGGGAGTGAAACTGGACATGAAACAGCTCTTACACTGAATTTATGGTCTTAATTCACAAAGTTATATAATGACTTCAGTTCCCTGACTATAATGAGCACCTCACACAACACTTCATAGAATCTGAGATAACCCTTTAATCCTCTTTTGTCTTATATGATTATACACTATTCATAAATGCATAGAGTACATGTATGCGTGAATGTAGTATGTCCTTAATCCTTTGTCTTGCCTTTGTTTTAGGTCTGTCCAAAGCAGAGACCCAGGCCTTGACGAACTACGGCAGCGGGGAGGACGAGAACGAGGAAGAGGAGATGGAGGAGTTTGAGGCTGGACCTGTGGACGTCCAAACCTCCTTACAGGTTACTGCTGATGGACAGGTGGAGCATGAGGTCAGTCAGCCAGAGATTTTTTTTTTCCATGAGCCGTCATAGCTTACATTACTGAACACATTCACTGACCTGTATGATTGTGTCCTGCTTAAGGGGACAATGCCGAGAGAAACCTCAGAGACCAAAACTGAAGAGAAGAGTTCAGAGCATGGAGATGGTGAGGGTTAAACTTTTCCTTCCCACCAGTAGAACGTCACATAGTGACTCTTTGTCAATCTATAACCCTCACTCTCCTCTTATAACCTCCTGCTTCTTTCCTAGCTGAGACCAACAACAGGTCACCAGAGCCTGTTGATTCCACAGTAGAGGACCGTGACATGTCGGAGTACCAGAGGCCTGAGGAAGAGGAGAGTAAAGCTGAGGCTGCTGCTGCGTCAGAGAACCCTGCAGCCTCCCACAGTCAGGACGTCCCCAAGGAGCCCACCACCACCAGCAGCCCTGACACGGACTCACCTGTCATGATCAGTGTGGATGTACGTTCAAGGCCCAAAATATGACTTCAGCGCAACATCATCTCTTACTGAAGTGCATTGCATTTACAAAACCAAAAAATGAACTTATCTGGAAATGATGACATCAGGATGTCTTAGTTAAGAGAAGAGTTAAGCCCAGTTATCAATCATTGCTTCATCGACATTGTCATGTCCTACTTTGTTCTGTGTAGTAATAATACTTGGTACATTTATTACACAATTATTCTCCAAATTTTTTATGCTAATTAATAATTAATTAATTTTACATATTTGAAATGAGAAGCGTCTCTTTGTAGTTATCTTTTTTATATATCTTGTCATAATGACATAGTTACTCATAAATTCGGATCATTTGTGAATGCACTGTGCTTCCATATCCACAAATACAAATCTGGAAAAAATTAAGAGACCACTGGTTTTACTGTTTAGGTATGTGTTAAATGTAAATGGAATGAGTTTCAGGTCTGGACATTTGGAGTGGTCTCTTGATTATTTCCAGAGCTGTATGTGCATATAACAACATCAGAAGCTGATTTGTTTTCTATGACTTTAAAACATCACATGACCTCATTACTTGCCCTTTGATTGGTGCAGGAGATGGGCTCAGGTAACACCAGTCAGAAGTCTGACGAGGAAGACTTTGTCAAGGTGGACGACTTGCCTTTGCAGCTCACAGTCATGTGTGAGGTGTGTAACGGCAAACTAGTTTAACCATGTACCTGTGTAATCTATAATGAAATCTAAGTGATGTACTGTTCTGTGTGCTGTAACATCAGGAGGAGCTGCAGAAGAGAATAGTGGAGGAGCAGCAGAATAACAACCTGTCTGTGGAGATCCTCAGTGGGAACACTGAATCACTCACTGGACTGGTGGGAAACGCACAGGCACTGAAGGAGCCAGGTATGCCATACAGCTCATCACTTAGGATTACTGCTTTGTTTGTATAGCTGCCTTCTACACTTATTCTGTGGTTTACTAGAGTACAACAAAAAGTGTGTAGACGCTTCATTTCCAGTAATTGAAAAAACATGAGACTAACACTAGAAATGTAGTAGTAGTAGCAGTAGTAGTAGTAGTAGTAGCCTATATATGTGCACACTTTATAGACTATATATGGAAGATTTGCGTTTCCTCTTGTGCTCGTGTTCAGTTTTGTGCTGGGAGCTGGTCGTTTGTAGATATCAACTAACTCCAGTTCTAAGCTAACGACTGTCTCAGTTGCCCACATCCATAACAGCCCGTCACTGATTTATACGTTGAAGACTCGGCTCAGATTTTCTGCTCCTCTAGACACGATTAGCTTAGTCCACTGACATCAAAAACCAACCAGCTGCCAACACAAAACACAGAATCCAACACTACCTTCACATGAGAACAGAAGCACGTGTGAATCTTCCATGAAGTGCCTTTAAAATATGTGTACTGTGGCTACAAGGCTACAAACAAAAAAAAAAATACTTTCTGCTAAAATACATATGTAATATGTAGATTGAAATCTCTAATAATTCCCAGGCCTGTGCATATTAAATGTCTCTAAATTTACTGTAGTTGCCCAGAATCTTGTTGCTGTTGAACATTGGCAGTGAGACATTCATGAATTTTGAAAGACGTGTTGATTTTGTATCAAAGTGATGCCAAAGTATACACAGTTTAGTTCATAGTTGACTGATTCAGTGTTTTGAAACAGTGGACGTGATGTTGAAGCAAGTGTGAAAATGATTGCTAAAAAAACCCAAAAAACTGTAAACCAAGCTACCGTCTCACGTTACTACATGTACATCAGTGAAGCTATAGGCAGTTTTCCTGTTCATACATAAATATTAAAATATGGATTTTTTTTTTTCTTTCTTTTCAGAAATCGTTGGCTCCCCGAGTGTGTAAAGAAATATACAGCTGTCGCAAAGGCTACAGTTCAGCAACACTATCCTTAAAGCCTCGATCTGTTGAGTTTGTTCTTGTTGATTCTTAATCTGCTAGTTTAAAAGAGCATCGGCTCATAATCGTGATCACACGTTAGGAGTGACACACGGATAACTAAAGCTCTAAACATAATTAACACTGACTTTTTTTTGGTGAATGTTGAATGTGATTGATGATAATCTGGGCTGGGGTTATCGCTCGCTCTCTGCGCTGCTCATTTACTGACAGTTCAGCCTCTGTTTGAGTCTTTCTCGTACTGAACCTCCTGCTCTGATCCGCCTTAGGCTCTCTCTTAGTTCTTGGTTCTGGGATCAGTTTGACATTAATTGTGATTTTTTTTTGTTTTTTATGTTTTATTTGCCTCTGCCTTGCCTTACCGTTGTACAGCTCGTCTTTTTCGGCACTTGATTCTTAATTATAAGGAGATTACAGTAGAATGGAGGTTTAGCTGTAGACTGGCTGACATGAGCTGATGGAACATTTTTTTCTTTTATATCAGAGCTCAATGCTCAGACTTAAATTTTATCTCCTCATACACATTTATATACTGTTTCGTTCAGTTTCGGTTCGTTTCCCCATGTAATTAAAATGCTGACTACAGTCATCAGTTTTAAATAATAAAATGCTGGACCTTTGAAAAATGGTGATCGTGTGTCAGTTCTTTAAAGTTTTGACATTTTCATTAGTTTTTATTCAGTCTTTCAGCTTAGTTTTACAAGTACTTATTTATATTTAGAGGAATTTAGTTTGTTTTTTCAGGTATTATGAGTAAAATCTGACTCATAGAAGCTGAAAAAGGAATAATAAAGAACGCATGAAATCATCTGTTTTATAAAACTGACTTGTCTGTAGTTGTAGTTTTTTAGTTCAGTTAAAATTATTTGTAGTCTTTTTTGTTTACTACAACCCTGATGTGTTTTGACTGTTATGTAGATTAATTGAATGACAAACAAGCACAATCTCAACATTTCAGATAATTTTATTATCTCTTTTTTTTTTTTTACAAAAAGGAAGCAGTCACCTCTGAGGTAAGTTTGTCAGTGTGTGAAGTGCTCAGTGGTCATGCAGACACGGGAACTGAACATTTGACACTTTCAGTGTGCAGGCACAAAGTGGTGACGGAACCGCAGTTCTGGTTTTAAAAATTTACCAAACAATTAGACACATTTCTCCCATGGCTTTTGATGCCCCAAAATGTCATTCTTTCTACATAAAGGACATAATTACAAAAAACAACAGGCAAGATAATCAAAAGTTTGTTCCCTCACGACAGAAAAATATTTAGTCTTTTCATTAAAGCTTCATCATTACAGTCTTGTATCAGAATTGTTAGAAAAACACGTTACAAAGTGATGGTTAAGATGAACTTGAGTTTCGGTCATTGGTTAAGTTTTGTCTCCAGATCGCGTATGCTCGTGTGAGTCGCGTCTCGTTGCAGTGCAGGCTTTACAAACTGAGCCGTGTTCGGCGGTCCATGCGTTACCACGGCATGCAGGGGTTTGGGCAGTCACGAATGTACGACTCCAGTGTGCCCTCAGACACTTGCATCAGAGTTGTGTATGTGGTCAACTGCAACAAGCACAGAAAGAAAAACTCATTCACGCTGAACTGTTAAAACCAGCTTTACACTAATGAACTGAGGAAAGAAGACTCACCTTGTTTAAGACGGGTTTGGTTGAGAGCACGTCATACAGGGTCTGCAGTGAGATGTTCTGCAAAACATTCATCAGTCAGGTGTTAAGAAAACTGGAATACAATTGTCACACTTGTACTTCAGACCTTAACTCACGCGCGAGCTGTAAAAATATCAACATGAAGCGTGTGGAGCACTCACCGTCTGTGTGGTCTTGTTCATACACTTCATGGCAGGAGTTCTCCGGTCGTCCAGGAACAGAGGCTCCTTCCAGTGATCGTAGTTGGTCTCCAGGACGTACCACCGGCCCAGCTTCAGATCGATCCTGAGAGACAATGCAATCATTTAGAATCATGTGACAAAGCGCTAAACGCATCCTCAAATCAATGAAATCAGCTGATTTGAAACCAGCGCTGTCATCACTTCCTAGTTGAGCAAGTGGGTGAGTGTTGCACATGACAAATGCAAGATAAGCTGTGTCATTGTGACTCTTGAGCCAATAGAGAAACCACTGTTCCACAAAGAAAAGCCCTAATCAAACACTAAGCAAAGAATTAAACTCTGTCAGACATCTGTTATCTCAGTGAGGTCTTTGCACAGGCAGACCTGCAGACAGGAGACAAATTAAAGGAAAAACCTGATGGAGTGGTTGGTCCCACGATGACAATGCCCTCAAACATGTGGGTATTATACACAATCATATCAGTATATTATACAAATGTTAGGCAAAAAGCCTTTTAAATACACTGCCCTTTCCTCCTGGAATAATTTACAGAAGGACCTGAACCTCTCAGAGCTGGTCGCTTCTAAATTTGCGGAAATCATTTTAGCACTTGTACCTGTTTTTTCCTTGATCTTGAATGATATGCAAGTCAGTATTTACACAGGTATTCACTCATCTGTATTCACCGTTCTAACTATTTTATATGATCTATGTGACTTTCACCTGGTTAAATAAAGGATCTAATAACTCAAGGAAAAGGTTGAATATCTTGTATATAAACAGATAAATGCTTTGCTAAATAAAAAGCTTTCCTTGAAACAACTGTAATTTATATGGGAAGCAAGTAACTGTCAGAACAATGTGAAATACAAACCTTTAAAGCAGTTTTCAGCTTATTATTGAAAACTCCAAAGTCTCCCGAGTTCAGACACTTTTGGAAATCAATGCCAAAGGAGCAACGAAGCTGTTCTTGACGTGCGTGGCGTAACAACACTAACTAACCCACTTTATGTTGGTGTTTGTTTATGCTGCAGGAAACAAAAGCGACTTTTTGCTGCCGTTCAGTACTTACTCTAAGGTGTCGATGGTGAGCACTCTGGACCTGGTGATGATGCAGCCCTGGCCCGTCTGGTTCCCTCCCAGGATGAAATAAGCTGGAGCGAGCAGCTTGGTCTGAGCCAGGCGATATTTGGCCTCCTCGTAGCTGGCGGCAAAGACGGAGGACATATTGTTAGCGGAGTGACTCACTATTGTCACTTTACAGAAAAATCGAAAATCGTGACATCGACTACAGACTTTTATTTTGAAATGAGTGTCACATCACCTCTGTGCAGGTGGAGGGCATACAGCTGAGTCGACTGAGTGATCAAACACTCCACAGTAAATATTAGAGAGAAGAAGTACCTGGTTGCATTTTCCAGGACAGAGCGAGTGAGAAAGCTCATCCACATGCCGTCTCTCTGTCCCAGGATCCACTCCATGATGCCTGCATGTGGACACACTGAAGATGAATGAACTGATCACAAACAACTCTGAGCAAACCAGACATCATCACTCACCAATGTATCCTCCATCAAGGCTGAAACGTTCATTCATAGTCAGGCTGAAGAGGTGCTAAAAAAAAAGAGAAAAAAAAGAAACTCAGCAACTGTCATTGGTGCTGATGAAAACATCGACTGAGTCTCAATTCCTTACAGGCCTGACGCCAGTCAGCATTCCCACATATCCAGCGAAGTTTGTCGACTTGAACACCGTCTGGTTGTTTCTCTTGAAGTCCAAGTTGACCACCAGAGGCTTCAGCTTCTCGCTAACGGTCCATGACTTGTTTTTCACATCCCAGCTGCGAGGAGAGACAAGTTTATTTGACCAGATCCGAGTCGAGACGGTCAAGCCTAAAGAACAGCCGATTGCAAAATGTGACGTTCTTACCCCAAAAATAATCCAAAGTCCAGATTTCTGCCGTGAATAAGGTTACCTGTAAAGCAGAGGTGGATTTCTACATCACTACTAAAACCCATTAATTAATCGGATTGTGAAAAATCCTGCTGCTTCACTCACCTTTAGCGTCTTCTGCAACAACTGAGGTGCACACAGTGAACACTTCATAGAAGATGTTGAACAAGACGATTTCACCTACATTATAGAAAAACAAGAAGAGTTATGTCCTTTTATTCACACACCAAATTGTTTTTTTTAGTTGTTTTTGCAGGGTTGTAATCAACATTTATTTCTCAGTCTCTTTATTAAGATACAACAAGGAGATGTGTTCACAGTATTAAAAACTAAGAAATCTAAGAACTAAATGGAATCAACAGGCAAAGGTCAGGGTCCCGTGACAAAAAGGAGCCCAAACAATTAGAAATGTATGACATGTCCTGAGTGAAACCTGGTGTAATTAACGCACCAGAAGATTAGTGCAGTAAATCTCATATCGTCTGCACAAATACTTCAAGACATGTTCAGTGCAAAGCAAGGTCTCACTTTGTTTGTTTGTTTGTTTCAGGAATTTGTGTTTTTAATGCTGTTATTTCCTTTATATTCCAGTTATATCACGATACAGAGACTGAAAAATGCATATATTCGCTTTAAACGTTGATATAACTTTAAATACTCATGTGTATACGCAGCAGACAACAGGCCGTTTTTTTACGCACCATCACCACAGAGAGAGTCAAGATTGTGTATTTTCTTACCGAGAGGAATCCCCGAATCAGCTGCAATCCCTTTAATTTCATCCCTGAACGGGTTTGGCAGTGTGTTCACCATCAAAGGCTGCAGGGCAAAGCATAAAAGTCATGTAAAACCGTTTATGAAAAGGATGTGCTTGAGTTATCCCACGAGAGAGATGACACTCACCAAAGTAATGTCGACCAACTCAATCAGCCTCCCGCTGGGCACAAAAGCGTTCGCCAAGTCTCTGATGGCCTGGATCATGTTGTCCAGCTTAAAAGAAGGAGTTCATGTTTTAAAAGAGGAGGAGATTAAAATGCAGGCACAAGCGGAGTTTAAAGTGTGGCTCGGCGGCTGTCTTACATCCTTTTTTTTGTCGGTGATCACAGACGTCCATCTCTTGCTGGGGGGTAAGTCCAGGTCCACTGTGTACCAGCTGACAGCTCCTTTGAACCTGATTCAAGGAAGAAAAGCTGTGAAAGTGGACTGAGATTCAAGACACGCCACTGCTTAGACAGTTTTAATCATGTATTTTAACATATATGGGTCATGTCATCCCAACTCACCGGGGACCTCGGCTATTTTCTCATGGATTTTCTTGAAATAAATTCATTTGACAACGTCTGTCGGGTTCGTGGGACCCTGAAGCAGCGCTCTACTCTAAACCCTTCTTTGGTTTTGAAGTTTGGGTTCAAATTTGTACTGAACATCCAACCTCATCTTGTGTCTGTACAGGCTTCGTTGTTTTCTAATGGCACTGGTTGATGAGGTCAGAAATTAGCTTAGAAAAGTATGAAATTGAGACGTAACATATGACAATATATGTGCACTGAAGCAACTAATATTTCATCCAGTTGCACGAAAAGCGAGGTTACATCGTGTAGTGTGCAACAAAACAAACCATTACGAGCTGTAACTCGTAAATGTCCCGAAGCCAATGAAAAACACACTCAACAAGGCTCCACATAGTACAAATACCTACAATCACTGAATGTAGTAGAAGTATTAAAATATCTGGAATGAAGAGTAACATTTTACCACTAAAAAAAAAGTTAGTTAAGTTAGGAAATTCAAAATATACAGTCAAAATATATACATTTCTACACATTTGGACTGTATTTGATTGACTGTATGATCTACAGGAGTCGGTTTTGTTAATGCTGGGCCTAATAACTTCTAAGAGTGGATTATCAACCTTTGAAAATTAAAGATTTTTTTTATTGTTTGGGTGACAAATCATTTACGATGTCAGCAACAACCATTTACACAAATACATGTTGTTCTTGGACGTTCAGTACAAATGTGAACTCAATCCAGTGAAAAATAAGTAATCGGTGAGGCTTGGAGTACATCTACTAATGATGGGTTTTAACTCTGAGGGCCAAATTAAAAAAATCAAAAAAAATCTGAAAAATGGGTGTAAAGATGTATGCCTGCTTAAAGACCAGATGGTAGGAAAGGATATTTTTACACAAACAAAAGTCAAAAACTAGTTTATAATTGTATACAAAAGAGAAAAATAGCACACCTTCACTAGATACTCGTCATTTTTGCCTGATATGTGACTACAGTATTAGTCTGGACATTGTTTTTTGTGAATTATGATCTGAGGGACAACCATGATTTTTTTTTTGTTTGGATAAAATAACTACAGCCTATAATCTAATTTCTACAACCACTGACCAATCTGGTTTTCATGTGACTTCATGTGTGAATTTTTCTTTTTGAATGTCCACCTAGAAACTCTGCCCGTAACTTGATTTAAAAAGGAGAATAAAGAACATAACACCTGACTGTGGATGTTAGTATTTCCAGGGTTCAAGTGAAAGCAGCAGAGCTCAGTCATCAGACTGATCACGGACGTTACCAAACATCAGTGACTCGGCTCACTGTCTGAAGAAGACAAATATGTTCAAATAACTTTACACTGCGGTTACTTACGTAGGGCCCTTTGGAGGATACATATCTGTTCGACAGTCCTCTGTATACTGTGAATAAATGCATATGAACACGGTAAATCAAAGGATTCATGACAAGGACTTCGGGGAAACACCAACAAACCTCAATTAAGTTAGTTGGTTAGTTAACACTCTGCCTTTGACTATACAATGTCTTTCATCTCACAAGTATCACCCTGAAATGTCGCTTACCGGTGGTATGAACTGCGCCCATGTCACGGAGCAAAGAGCCGCTAAAACAAGAAAAACAAAGTGACCCATTTTTGGGAGAACTCGGTCAACGTCGCGTCCTTCCACCTTCGCTTTAAACCAGACGTTTGTTGCTGCGGAAGAAGCTGCTAATGTTTACCTCGTGACAGCGAGCGGACTGACTGCGCGGAAGGGGGACAACAAGCACTGCAGAGGACATGAAACGACTTTAGAGCCGTCAAACGAGAGAGAAACGAGCTGCATGTCGCCGATACCTCCAGAAGACAAACAACTCAACAGGAATATGGTCGCTTTAAAAGAAAGAACATCGGATAAGATAGCGGAGCGTTTTTTAATACCCCCCCCCGGAAATACCTCGTCAAACCAATGGTCTCTTCCATGCGGAAGTGAAAATAATTAACAGCCACTACTCATGTGGTTGATTGAATTTCCATAACACCTGCATGTCTATTAAAACCCCCCAGTCTGTGGTTAAAATATATCTGCTACTTATCATTTTACTTCACCAAGTAACTTTACATTTAGAGAAGTATTTACTAAGTTATAATGTGACCAATCAAAAACTGGATACTTCACTGTTACAAATAGTTCAATATGACCCCCAGTATTACTTTTTCCATTACTGCATTACTTTGCTAACCACCACATTACAGCACATTTTTACAAAATCATCAAGTACTGGCAAACAGCTGCTTCACAGCAAATAAAATGCTGGTTAATTATTTACTGGCCTACATATGGGTCAACTGAAATACATCAACTTTGCCAGGAAGATACAGACACTACAAGACAACAAAAAGACAAACAAAAAGCAATTAGATCAAGTAATGTTTATTACAATAAAAAACAATCATTAAACGTCAGATCAAATGGTCAAATCTAAAAACAAGGACATTTGCAAAGACATCTGCGTCACAGTAAGCTGAGTTTTCACTTGCAGTATCTGTCTGCTTTCATTTTACTCCTCCTGCAAAACACAAGGATTGAGAACATGTTGCACTTAGTGTTATGTCAGAGCAGAGTACACGCTTTCTTCTCACTGATCATCCATCCTGACGTTTTCCACAGCAGACATTTGGACTTGTTAAGGCAGAGAACACATAACTGGTGTCATTAAAAATGGCTGCATCAGCTTCGGGTGTGGGACGGTCCAGTCCCAGTGTCCACACTCAGACTCGCAGACTTCGAGGTGCGTTCCCCGTCAGTCGCTGAGCTCCTAAGGCCGTCCCACTGTCAAGTCATGAAGCGACTGACCGCTTTCTCGCAGACATTCTGAGATGTTGTACGTTAAACACAGGTTTACTGGGGAAGGCCTGAAGCGGAAAAAAAGCAGAGTACACAGCAGCGTGCTGGTACACTGACATTTACAAGGAAACCCTACATTAACAAAGATTTAAAATGGTTCATGAAAGCACCTCAAATGAGAGGAGTGCAAGGATATGATCACACACCATTTCATCAACCATTTATTTTTATTTTGACTTTATGATGCCGTTTTTAAGCCACATTATTAGTATTAAACATTTACTACGACTATTTTTGCAGCCTAAATAATAAATCAATTACTTATTTTATTATAATTTAATTCACTTTTATTTTATTTTGAGCTATAGGTCAAGTGAATTTCCCTGAGGGGATTATAATAAAGTTAATCTCATCTCTTATATCTGGATTTTGCCTCGTCAGGGTAACGTCACATGATGTCTAGCAAAGTGCTGTCCCACTCCTTTTTATATCATTTTGAACCCTTACAGCCTGTGACACTCAACCCCGGACCAGCTGACATCAGTAAAGTCTGGGAGGGTTTAGGACATTGGGATTGCGCTGCTTGTGGATTCACTATAACGGTCTCCAGGGCCAACTGAATGGAACAGAGCCATAAAGGTATTAAGGTTATCAGTAACATCTGCGCTTTGCCTGCTTTTAGAAGCCAAAATGTCTGCTGCGAAAAGGGTCTATTGTGTATGAATTTTGCTTTTTTATTTCACTATGCAATTCAATGAAACCTTTCACATTAGAGCATGTAGAAGTTTAGGATAAATCTGGATGAGTTCTTTGAAGAAAACACAGCATTTGCAGTTTCAAATTTTACAGCTTTTCTTTTGAGTGAAAAGAACAACCAACGGAGAGTGACAATAAAAACATTGTCATTAGATGAACAATGAGCTTATTTTTATACCTGTCAAGCAAAGCTTCATGAAACTTCCCATCCGTTCTGGCTTTCTTTAGCTTGGACGAGTCTTCCTCATTAACCCTGAGCCGACGATCTTGGAAACTCTGAAACTTCTTCCTGTATTTCAAAAAGCAACAGACGCTGTTACAAAAGGATGTGCTAAGCCAAATGAATCACAGACCCAACCGCCCAGAAAAACACCCTTAAAATCTGCTGAAATTTTAACAACATATCCTCTTTTTATGAGCCACTGCAGCTGAGAAGCTTCTTTTTTTTTTTAAATCCACAAAATGAGCCCAAGTACTAATGACAGCAAAGTATTTAAATGTTGCCCCCAAAAGCAACAGGATGAAAAGCTAAGCCTTCCAGCTGCCACGAGTCAACGCATCATTTTATGTGTATTATTTAAATACATAGTAAAGTCAGGAGGTTTATTACCATCCAGGCATTAACAGCAGAATTTGCTGGAATATGAAGGTGGAATATCCTTTTTACTCAGGATTTATAGCTTTAACCAAGGTATGCCAAAAATGTAGCAACAAACCTCATCATCCTCTTCTCATTGTAAACCATCATTAACATTGTATGTTCCAAATGCTCCTGAACAGCTTCAAAACAGTCACCAGTCATTTAAATATAAATAATAATAATAATATCAGCACAAACATGCTATGAATAAACAAAACCATCTCCTGTGATATTCAGTTCTCTCTGCTCTGCCTGTGTTTTATGATTCCCAGGCTGCACTCCATCCTGAAAGGCATTTGAGCCACTAAACACTACATCAAAACACAAGCTCAAGGGCAGCCATTATCAACATGTCAACATGATGAGTCCATTTGCCCGGCATTCATCTAAAACAAATAATAGAGCTGTAACAAGTCAAAGCATGCCAAACAAAAAAACAGCTTCAGACATATTGCGTGGAACTTAATAGGCCACAGACGGGCCGTATAAAACACTCGCAGCGCGGGGAGCTGAAATGTGCTGCTGCTTTGCTTTCCCATCGCAGCCTAACGGCGCACCATCAATTGCATCTTTAAAGCATGAGATTGATGAGGCGGCAGCTTAGAGGTCCAATCTTACACACAGGGATGTGATTTTGTTGTCAAAACGTTGTCGGTGCAGAACGGCAGGATGCGAACATAATGGGGAGGAAATCATTGTCTACAGAGATCAGTACGTGATGCGTTTTCTTCTTCAATCAAAATAAAGTGCTCATTTCAGAGGAGGTTGAAAGGTATAAGTACTTAAACTGTTAACTGTCAAACTGTCATAAAACACAAGCCTGATTAATGATACAATGAGGCAGCGTGAGCACAAATCAATTCCTAAAGTCACTTTCAAAGTTTCACAAGACACAAATTACTGTATATACTTTTTTTTAAAAGGATAAAAAATAATGTTCAGTGCATGAGCAACATAATATTTGAAATCACAGAAGAGCTGAACTCCTGATAAAACGAGTATCAAAAGAAAAGAAGGAATATGAGTCTTTCAAAGATCATATAAGGCCCAGTTCCATAATGCGTGGTCATGTGGAGAAAAGAGCCCAGTTTTAGAGTTTGTTTCAGAAACTGCACAGGGAAGCTGCTGGAGGAAACAATCAGACTAATGCTGCATTCATGTCATATAATTTGTCCCATAAGTATGAGCAGCTGATTGGGAAAAACCTGTGCCACTTGTAATTCAGAGTTGGAGATATCAGGTGTTTCCTCACAGTTACATCAATATACTATACAATAACAATATAATGTAACAGGTACCAAAATATCTGTCTGTATTAACCACGACAAACAGCTTAAGGTGTATAAACCTCATTATCACCATAAAGCTATTAGATCTACAGACAGCTGACAAATTAAAGGTCCGCTTATAGTGATCCGGACAGACGTGACTAACCCATAACAATAAAAAAAAACTAGGTCAAGAATTGAGGGTCGGAGTTGGTGTCAGCTCTAATAACCAGAGAAAGAATTATCAAGACGGGATTTTACCAGAGGAACAGCTGATGGTAACGCTGCACTTTGTGGTAACAGGTGACCTACAGTTCTTAAATACGGAGAAAAGTATACACTATATAACACTACGTTCTGAAACCTGCCACTGGAGATTTGACAAACTGAGTCGAGCCAGTTCACATCGCTGAACCTTTACCTGCAATATTCTAAAACTGGGCTTAACGCATTCTGGCATGTAGTGACATTTATACTGTTCCTGTGACAACTGAGGAAGAAAATCTAAAGAAACTAAACAAAAGAGGCCTCTTACATTATGTTCAAAGTCCAGACACGAGTGGCCCAAATCTGATTTTTCTTGCTCATTTGTGACTCAGATCTGTCTTTTTTCATGACATTACGAACAGCACAAACGATCAGATACATGTGTGATTTTTAGCAGTGTGACTTAAGTCATACTGGACGTTATTCTGGGAGTCAGTGAAGGCACACGTGGACAGCTAACGCCCTGAAATTCTGGATAAAATCTGCACTATTCACATCCCAATCTCAACATTAATAATTCTGACTATTATATTGCACGTCTGTAATTAGATCATCCTGACTTCCTCTAAATCTTACGGACTGAACCTTTAAGACTTTTTTCAAAGCAAAATATGGCAGGCTGAGTAACAGCATCCTACCACACTGCCAGCTTAAAATCTTTTCTTTTTGGAAAATTTCAACAGAAAAATGAATTTTGCAATGAGAAAAATAGAAAAAACCTGAGCTAACACTTGTGAAACCCGCCCCTGGTGTAGGTCCCCGAATTTAGGTTATTTACAACCCATTCAAATTAGAAATGTACAAAGTATTTGACTTGCATGATGTAAGTCGCTTCCTCACAATGCCCTAAATTCAAAGGACTATGGAGACATGACTTCTGTTTGACTTTTAAGCTACATTAAAATGCAGCACAAAAAGTTAATATTAAAACTGTATGCGGAGAGTATCGACTGTGGGTTGAGATTGGGTTGTTTGCGTACTGAATCAGCAGCGTATTTACACACAGCAGAGGGTACGTACACGTAATTGATCTCACAGGACTTCACGTTGCCCCTGTCCTCATCTGCAAGGTCGTCTTTACGTTTCACCTCTCGTTCTGCACTCGATCGGATCTGTTCATCATTCAAGAAAAAACACAGAGACAGAGAGAGAGAGAAACATCCTGTGTTAAATAAACACCTTGAACCCCCTGAAGTGAGGTCACAAGCCTTTTCCCCCTTCTATCTCAGCAGTCAGGTCCCCACAGAGATCGCACACTCAAAATGAAAAGGATTAACATGCAACCTTGTGGAGGAACGCAATTTGCACGTCACCTTCACCATCTCGCCATCCCCTGCTGCCTTGTTCTTGGCCACGATGTCCCCACTGTCGCTGTAGGAGATGAAACAGCTATTTGCTGCCAGGAGAGCCATTTTGCCCTGAGGCCGAACACAAAAGAAAACAGAGGAGGAGGCAGTAGATTAGATATGATTGCGGTGGGATTGGTTGTTGTGACAGGCTTAAAAAGGTTGCCTGATATTTGATGTAAAAGAGCCTCAAGGTTGTGCCAGGGTAGGTTGTTTATAGGTTGCACAAAGCATCCAGGCGAGCAGTGTGTTTCCGTGATAAGGTAGATGCATTGTGCATAATGAATCAGTTGTTCATGACTCCAGCTAAGTGTTGTCTCTCAGAGGCTGACTGGTGAAAAACAGGCGCCTTTTACTTAATGTCTCACCATAAAAAACCTGTATTAAAACCGTCATCCGTGGCAAAAATAAATTTTTAAAATGTACTTATTGTGTTGCTCATGCAGGATATTTTTTCTGCCATTTACTGCTCACACCATACACAGCATACATGAACAATCTGACCAATATTTACAGTACATGTCATTTGTGTTGTCCAGATCTTGGCTCTACATAAAAGCTATATATTATTACGTTTATTTGGCCATCAGCTCAAGAAAAGAACTAAATTAAACATTGTTTTTGTTTACTTTTCTTATCTTTACTTAGTTTGTAACAGTAGTTTTTTCCTTAGCTGCAATAAACCAAAATGAGAAGAAGAAGAAATATGACCAGAAAGGCCATGACCTTCACAATAAGAGCTTTTCAGTTCTGGAATATACGTCTGATAAATATAGGATACAGTGATTCTTATCCGTCCTTTGCATCTAATCTCTAAATCAGGTTAAAAATCAGTCGGACCTGCCGTCACACCTGATTCCTGCACGCTTGTCTTGTCCGTTTTCATTTGCCTTCTGTCGGTGTTCATCAGATTCTGTCCCTTTTGGTTTTTATCTTTATCGTGTAACAAGATTCTACACTTCGCTAACTGTCTGTTTAATAATGTCTTATATCAACGGTTTTCATGTGCTTTACTTTGTTGCTTGTTTCGTTCCTTTCAGATATTGTTTTATTGTTGTTTTAATGGCTCATTTAACATCTGGCCAAGGGACATCAGTTGACAATTAGCCATTTAGCTAACACACGTACAGTGATGTGGATTCATGTGCATTGCCCCTGAAACAAATTAAACATGTTTACTCACATCCTGGAAAACAGGTTCCCACTGTTCCCTGGAGCCAATGGCATCAGAGCGTCCCACCACCAAACCCTCAGAGTTGATCCCCAAATACTTTCCATATCCAGACTTTAAAGCTACCCTGAAACAACAACCACAAGTAATAAATACATGACTTTACAATCAATAAGACAATAATGACACAATAATCTCATCTAATGAGTAATGCATATCTGTTCATCTTTAAGACGGAAGATGTTTAATATAATGAAAGAAGAAGGGATTTCCCATAGAAGAAGACAATACAAACAGACAATACATTGATATATATGCATCTATAGCTGCTTTCTATTTACCTTTTGACATTTTACACATTCATATTTTATAATTTGTTAAATGCTTGATTGGTAATTTACACAAAGGACCTAAATAAAAGGAGGAAAACAATGAAATATGAATCAGTACCTTTTATTTGTCATGTACATGATTCAAAATGTAATAAGAAACAGGCCTTTCCATGAGGTCATTTTATATGAACTATTAATCCATTGAATGTATTACGGTTTATTTGTGGGTGTAAATACAACGTGCAGTTTGTTTTTGTTCTCTCACCTTGTGTCTGAGACCTTAATGGCGGTAAACTGCTCGGGGGGGTCTGGCCCTTCATCATCTGAAACATAAAAAAACAATCTCTACTTTCTCAATATGCTACAGTTGTTAGTAACACATTTCAAGTTGCTTTTGTATTGTTTTATATACAGTACTGGTTGCGTCCTTTCTACCTGTTTAGAAGTGTTACAGCCAGACACGAGCTAATTAACAATCATGTGCTATTGTTAAAAGTGGATAATTTCCTGTGTGTTAAGTTTATCCTTGAGACCTGCTTCATGTTTTACTCATGCATCCTCATTTTTAATAACATGCACCCTCTGGCTACACAGCACTGTGCTCATTTGGGTCCAGTTCACCAGCACTGAGACATTTAAATAAGACACGGGAGGATCTGTTGTGTTGAATTTAAATGCTTTATTTTAGACTCAGGTCTCCTGGGTCCCTCGTGGTTTCATGAAAATGTGAAATCCATGTGATTCAGCCACTTCCTGACATTTACGGTAAAGCTTTACGCAATTTGTTTTGCATCATCCACCACTTGGTCATGAAAGAGCAGATCTTTACAGACATAAATGAGGCAAGCGTTAGTAAAGCATAGGTAGAATGTGACAAAAGGTTTCTTTTCAGAAGGCTGATTATCTCTGGAATATGTCAGACTGTGACCCTGTGCATCGGCTAAGAGAACATCAGTACGTTTCCTCTGACCTACAGGTGAATGTGAACATTTCTGTAGCCTTCTAAAAGGCTGTATAATCCACAGTGTGGTGCCTGTGCAGAAAAATCCAGTAAAGAGGGGGAAATCTTTAATCTCTGTCTCTCTATACTGCAAGCTTGCGCCCTCTTTCATCTCTTAGAAATGAGCTTATGTGCATGCAGAGGATGAGGACCCACTAGGGGAATTGGGATGTTTCAATCTCCCAGCCATTTTCACTGGTTCTCGCAAAACGTGGGCAGAATTAATTGTTCACAGTGTGTTTCCGGACACACGATTTCAATGAGAACCACTCCCTCTGAAGTGCCTGAAGGAAGGAGTGAGTAAAAAGTAAGAGTTAACTCTGCCCTTCCCCTCAACTCAACCCCTGTACAGCCTATTCAGTCTGCGGCCTGGATTTACTACTTAAATACTTGCTTCTTTGTGGAACAAACGCAAACTTCCCCCATCCACAGGGCCTGGAGCCTACAGTGAACGGCGCCTCCAAATAGAGTTTTAAGCTCTTCAAGTTTGTACAACTTTGGGATAAGCGAACAGCTGTATAATTTACATCTTAATTTCAAATGCAGACATGTGTAATGAAATGCATAACGGCTTACGTCCTACATTGTGCTCTTTTTGCATTATTCTAATCCTGATCTGCTTTTTCTCCCAGGTAAAGTACCACTTTTTTCAGAGCTGCAAAAATATATTTATCATCCTGGGTAAGGCGGTGGGATTTAGCTGCGGGGGTGAAATCAACAGCACTGTATTCATTAGAATATAATTCACACTGTGCATCTTTTTACAATAACAATGTATAACACAATAAGGTGTATGCAAAGTTACACATAAACTAATCAAACTTAAGTCCATTTCAATGAAGTGTATCAGATAACAAATCAGTTAAGATGAAATATGAATAAATATATAATAAATACATGAAACCATTTTGGAAGACTGACAATAATAATAATAATAATAATAGTATATATTGAAATACATTTATGCATTTCTGTATCTGCACAATTAATCAAATCACAATGTCATTCAGTGTAATTATATAATCACAAAAGGCTGCAATTTAAAGGTCTGATGTATCTGGTGATGTTTTAGATTCAGTGACACTGAGCAGAGAGAAAACAAGCAAAAGGAAAGTCACTATTTTTATATGTTTTTTTTATACCAGTTGAATTTGTATGTTGGAGGTGAGAAAATACACATTTCAAAATGATCAGTAATCTGTGCATTTTCCTTGATAACCAAGCACATAGACTTAAATCGGAATATTGTGCAAAATATTCACAATATCAGACACAACGTTATTCACAATATAAGACTTTTTCACCAAATTGAGCAGCACTATTTTTGCATAATCATGCTTAAAGAAAAACAAACAAACAGATGTGTGTGTGATTACATTCCCTCCTTGGTGGAAGTAAAAATATCTGAGTAAAACTCACTCTTCAAGACACTACCATGATGTTTATTAAGCACTTGAAAATGAGAATGCTGTAATATATAATGTCATACTACTGAGCAAAACAGCTACATAAGAATTCTGCAGGTTTCTTTTCTTTTCTTTTCTTGTATGACTGTGTAGACTAGAGCTTGACCACTAGTGGCTTTTTAAAGACAGATGAACGTCTAAATCAAAGTAATAAATACCTAAATAAATAGAAGAACTCAAAAAGCTAGATGGGAGTGATTTTTACCTCTTGAGTTATTCTTTTCCGCTCAAAGTCAGTATTTCCCGTTTAGAAGCCTAATATTAGCTACTGAATCTACTTCTGCTGACACCAATAGATTGTAAAACATCCTGTCGCTGCTGATCAATCTGTGCATTTCTAGCGATGACCGAAATGTGTATTTGTGGAAAACCCCAATAAATATATTCCTCAAACAAACAAACAAACAAAAAGTCACTTCAGGTGGATGAAGAACGACTTAATGACCTCAGTGTTTCCTTACCTTTGTGTGGGGCACCAAGCGTGAAGAGCCCAGTATCCAGGGCGTGAACGTACGCGTTGTTCTGCATCTCTATGGAAACTGTCCCAGTAATTTCCCCAAAACTACTGACAGACCACCAACCGCCTGGCAAACAGAGAGACTCGTGTCAGAGGTGAGGTGACACACTGCAGCAACTCTGAGGACAGTTTTTTTTTTAAATAAACTGTAGGTATTAAAGGTGCTTTGAGTTTAGGATTAGAAATGTATCTTCCCTCTGAGTCACACTAAGCTGAAACCCTGTTCACCAAACCGACACTGCATTCTCCTGTAGCTGACATATTACTGCTCACTGGTGTTTAAAAGCGCAGTGATACATGAGCTGAGCTGGAACGTGACAAGAGTGCATTAAGTTTAGTTCAGAGGGTTTGCATGTTTCAGGAAGGTAGTGTGTATATGTGGGTGTATCATTTGTAACAACAACTCCTTTCATGCCAGTGTCGGCGTATACACAATATTCAAACAACAGAAACAC
>JAPQRN010000001.1:14580527-14594934 GCA_037367275.1 Coranthus polyacanthus
AACTTAATTTCCAAGCACAGCATTTTTCACAAAGCAGTTCACCACTGAAAAATCCTGAAACCAACGTTACTTAAGCTCACAAAACAGATGGACTGTCCATATTTATGGCATAATCTTCAGTGTTTCTTCAGTGACCGGTGCAGTGGTGCGTATCAGACAATTAACCAGATGTAGGCTCGTTCAAAAGTTGACAGTGCATTTAAGTAAGTGATCTTTTCAACGTACCCTTAGAGGACACCACAGTGACACACACAGCTGTAAAAAATTCAACATCTTCCTAGAGGAAGTTCTTGTTTTTTGAAACGTTGGACCCAGGCCTTCAGAGCTGAATTCAACTGTCCGATGTGCGGCCCTTTACCTAAGTCAGCGTAGCCCCCCCATATATACATACATGCATACACCTAAGACTGGAAACACATACAGTGTGGGAGCTGCATTTTTTTCTGGATTAAAAAGTGCTATGTTGTTTTTTTTCTCAGCTGAAATAAATCTTTATGTGAGACAAAACTGTTTAACCCCATACGACTCATAAACGCTTGAATATAAAAACAACTCACTGAAATCATTTGAGAAATGTCGACGTTGTCGTGCTTTTTATCCAGAAAAAAACGCAGCTTGAAACCCAAGGAGCCCCATCCTAACCATGGAAGCACAGGAGTGGCAGCATCACGTTGTCGGGTTGAGAGACTGATGAAACAGATGGGAATTATGTATATATTTTATTTTCTGAAGCTAAAACTCGAACCAACATGGATCTCTGAGCAGCACAGTGATGTTTAGTATACTGTACCTCTGAAATGGTAACAACGTGGCGTAAGGTCGACAAAGTAAAGTGTTTGCAGTGGCCGTCACAAAACCCTGACCTTGAATCAATAGAACATTTATGAGCAAGAAGGCCCGCAAACTGAATACCTCTCGCTTAGTGTTATTCACAGGGCGTACTTTACTGGAATAATCCTGCCATGTCGAGATTATTTCAGTCGGCATTCTACACCCTTCTGCTATCTATTTGTCACTGTTTTCAAAGTCCCCCTAGCTACGTTCTGACAAGGCTACGTCTTTTCATGTGGCATTTTCTTTCATGGGGATTTTGCTTTAATACCACGACTTGCATCTCCACATTCAAATGCTCCACCAAAACACAAAAAGCACTATCGTTGCACTCTGCTCTTAGCGCCGTCCAAGACCAATGTGATTCGCTTAAAGAAATAGTACAAACTAGCCAAAGAGAGAGTTATGTTTTCCCTGTTCCAGAGTGATAGTGGCTGGTACCAGACCTATCTGCAGCGTTGGCACGGCGCTAACGGAGTGTGGAGATAGGTCTGGATGTATGAGACTGCCCCTCATTTTCACCCTTACTTGAAAATGTGAAAAGGTCCACACGAGCATTTGTCTTGTCCACTCTGAGCCTTTTAGATAAAGTGGTAATAACTCTGGTCCACACTCAGACATAGATGATGGTAATGCACCTAAACGCTGGATGTCACTGGAAGAAGAAGAAGAAGAAGAAGAAGAAGAAGAAGAAGAAGTAGTTCTGAGCGACTGTAGAAACATGGACTCCACTCCGTCTGCAAAGCTCTCTGTAAACGGCTCGTTGTAAAGAAACAAAAACACCATTCATATTTTCAGGTGATTATGCACTAATGACAGCATAATTATGAGTATTATATTCCATTTCTGCAATTCCTCCTAAATCTCCATTAATCTTTCAAACCGAACCTTTAAAGTGTAAACTTTGGACCCACTGAGAATGTGATCAAATAAATACAATTCTACCTACTTTTATTCTGACAGTCCACATCATTAAAGTTAAATATTTAGACTAATTGAACCAACAGACGGAATATATAGTGAAATGAAATGTGTAGAATTGAGTAAAACATTAGCATTGTTATCCCATGATTTTAGTCCTTACTTTGTCTGATTAATATATTGCCTCTTGGCTTTGACATATCACTTAATTTGAAATGTTTGATGATTGAGTCACAGTTTACCGCTAACACCCCGCGTAAATATGCCGTGAGTCTGCTTATTTTAAACAGAATACTGAATTATGCAGTGGAATCAAAAAGTGTCAAAATAACAAACGTTCAGCCCGCTCTCTCTGTAATTACGGAGCCCCAAAAAAAAACGCGTGGGATTAACGTCCTCTTTCGGGCACATGTTACTCATCGTGGTCGCGGAGGAAATAAAAGATGTCAAAAAGTTTACAGCTTTTTACAGCCTGCTGCCCTCCACAACTGTGTTCAGCGCCAAGATTTTAAAAAAGTACCCTGCCTATATCTAATAATAAACCTTCTGAGACCAGTCATTTTGCAAACCGCAGAAAATGTGCTTTAAAAAAAAAGAAAGAAGTTCTTTACGACTTGAAGTTCACACGTGTGTGCATGTATATTTCAAGTTCAAAGTGACGACCTGCATACATCTCTCTCTCTCCAGTTGATAAGGTTTTGCTCTCAATGGTTAGCGCTCGCTGTCTGCGACTCTGCTCTGTTGGCTTATGCAGTCTTGTTTCTTGCTTCAGAGCACCCCAAATCCCGGCTCCACTCCATCTGTCACTTCCCCCTCCCTCCTGTCTTTACACTCTGCGCTCACCGTCTACACAGGCCTTTCAGCCTCATCTTCACAGACCTTGAGATTGCCTTCTATCAGTTGTGAATGTTAAAAGAGACTAATTTATTACCCAGCCCGGGTCCCTCTGCAGTAGGGCCGAGGAAGCCAGTCAGCCTGCAAGAATGACTCATCCTGCCCTGCAGTTCTGCACATTTTCACTGGGTGGCAGTAGACACACATGACTCTGTGCGCCAAGCACAGGCCACTTAATGCGCAGCCTGACATGCTCCCCACTGATAGGAATTTGACGTGAATTTTAGGCAGCATCCTATAATGAATCAAGATGGGATATTTGAGTTATGCATATTTGTACGAGTCAGAAGAGTAGAAATTCAGCAAGATTTTATTTTGCTTGGAGAGTGAGCGCTTTCTGCTAAAAGTCAAGAAGCGGATCTAATCTAAAAAAGGAGTGCAAACCTAATCTTTAGGGGAGACTACTACTCTTTTATTAAAACATGCTAAGTCTCCATGTGCTGCCATTTTAGCCACAAAAATACACAAGAGAGAGTTTAGCTGCAGGGTAGCAAATAAATTGCCTTATTTATACACTCCGTGGGTGGTTTATTCTCTTCTCCTAATTATTATACTGCTCTTAAACTAATTATGCTCCTTCTTTATTTTGAATTAGATTGTTCAAAGAGTTCTGTAAATCTTGAAAATAGCATAAATTCTGTTAGGCATTAATTTTTTAACAGCCAATATGGTTTGCTAATGTCACTGATGGCCTCCGTTATTTTTCCGCATTACTCAGTGTGGCTGTGCAGCATCAAGTCAAAAAGCCTCTCATGGTGTGAAGGAGTGGCTGAATAATTCACAGACTTGTGTATTTTTAAACTCACCCTTACATTTATAATGCAGAGAAATTTGAATCATATGACACTGACACGCAGTTAATCTTTTAGTGTCTCCACGTCAGTGAATCACTGCCAGTTGGCAAATACACTCTCACACACAGACACATAACTGTACAAAGTGAGATTTGTAGGTCTGTGTTCATTTTATCAGCCTTTTGTTTTTCCAGCAGGAAGACGTAACCTGTTGCAAGGAGTCTATTATCCACCTGAATCTGCGAATCCCCAAAAATGGCAAGTGCAGTGGAAATATATTTCTCAACGAGCATCACTTTGCAGATTTAAAGACACCCTCCCTCTTTTTTAATTAAAACATTTGTGGTTATTATGTGTTATGCAGCCCACAGTGGAGTGAGAGGAGATGGAACGAGATGGGACATGAATCACCAGCTGGATGTGAACCAGGTTTGAACCCACAGTCTCACAAGCATATGGTAATCATACAATAATGAACTGTTGTCTGTTGCATGCTCTCAAGGTATTCTCCCTAACATATTGCACTGGGTCTGTTCTGCCCGGTGGCATTGGCACTCCTTTGTTCCAAAACTCACATGCAACCTCACTACAACCTATGCAACAGGAAGTCAGACTGACGCTGATTTGAAGACACAGGAGTGTGCCATGGCTTGTATCTCTCTTTACAAATCTTCAATTCAACCAAAAATGTTTCAGTGAAGCCTTTTTGTTTTTGCCCTGGTTAAACGCACATGTATAATTCCTGCCGCTAGGGGTCTCTTAACCAAGCGCTAACAGAAGATGTGGTTTTGATTCTTGTTTGGAGTTGTTGTTTTCACCACCACTGCCAATGAAAACCGATCTGACGTGACTCAGGCAGAAATCATGTTCAGAGATGAGGTCGTGCATAAAAGTTTTATTCACAGTCTAATGAAATAGCACAAGTAACATTATCTAGTATAATGTTAAATACTGCCTTAACATTAGATGAGAACATCATGTTACCGTTCACAGGAGCGTGGTGGGTTACATAAACTACTGGTCAGACCTGTAATAAGCAAGGTCGATATTGAAATGTATCAATAAATTAGCTCAATAAATTATGCAGTGTGGCTGGAATACTGCTGTATGACTGTTACTAAATATATTGAATTATATTGTGTTAGTTACACCAACCCTTAGGTGTAACTACCGTATTTTGTTGTTACGTTTCTCTGTCAAAGGGATATGACACCATCGACAGGTGACCAAATGAAACGGGTCGTTGCAGTGACTAAAACATACATATCTGCATATTTCTCTGAATTTGAACATTGTTGGAAACATGTGATATAATATATATACACAAGTCAACAAAATATGTACCATAGGCCTAGTTGTTTTAGGATATTTTACTGCATAAATGTTCACGCTGTGTGGAAATCCATCACCTAATTAACAAACGTGTAGTTTTTTCCTGAGGTGTATGAGTTTCAATATCAGCTCCTGCTTTGGGACCAAATGATTTCAGTGAATGTAGATTGCTTTGCAAATTAGTTGTATATTAATGTAATTTCTACAACACTAGAGGGATTTGAACTGCTGTAAAATTAACGTTCAGGTCATTCAATTCAGTTTTGTTGGCTTCCAAAACACAATAACAATCTGAAATGCCAAAGCAAAGGCAAAACAGGTAACTCTGCTTATCTGACACATCTAGTGTTTCTTGATTTTCATGCATAACATCACAGACTTTGACTTGCCTTTATACACATGCTGCAAGCATTGCCAAGCATTGCCTTACTTTATAGATTTGCTCTCTGAGTGAGTGATGCCAGTTAAACTCATTGGTTAAATCAAGAGTACTGCATGTTTGTTAAAGAGGACTGAAGTATTGATGGGAACAGGCAATGCGATGTTGTTCTCTGCAATCAGACGTACTGCTGTTAGCAAATAATCAGCTGCACTGACACAGTTCAAGTGGAAAATCAATGCAGATTTCCTTGCAGATTTCTTGAACTTATTAATCACCATTTTCCATGCCAGTGGTTGAGGGACTTGACTTACTATGCTAATGACTCTGAAAAAATATGATGTTTATTATTATTTTTGGTTCAGAGCAATATTCTAATTACACTCCGGAAATTTGTTTTGGACACTTGAATAGTTAAAATAATATTTATCCACTCACGGAGTGTGTTTTCCATCTCATATTCTCGTAGCTCGAATCTTATGTCGACACCGCACACACTTGAAAGATGAATTACAACGTGCTACAGTGTGTTTAGCGACAGTATGCTGCAGTTGACTTACTGGTATTGGCAACCAGTCCTTTCCTCCTTGCCCCCGTCCTAATCCCATAGAAACTGTGTTAGGATTAGGCACAAAAGGCACTTTTTAGACACAGATTTGCATGTTTGGATTAGTAAAGCCTTGTAATGGAGGCTTGCAAAAAAGCGACCATCTTGTTCTGACACACACTGAACCAATGCATGGTTGCTTTCGTTTTCAACTACCAGACATTACTCATCTGTCTGCCTGCCAACTCAGATAATTTCTTGCGAGGAGAAATTTGTTCTGTTGCTTGTAAATGTAGGAAGCAGAGGCAAGAGTCTCCCTTTTTTTTTTAAATTATCAACCTCAGTGGCCAATCTCCAGTGTCTTCTACGGTGTCTTCTGAACAACAGCCACTAGATCAAATGTACTCATTTGCATTGGAGGCGTCAAGAAAATTGAGCGAGTGAAGCCTATTCTCTGTGCGGTACCCCTCAGTGACACTCGACCAATTTTTAATACATCTGAAGCGTAATTTACATGAATGCTGCAGTAATACACCTTCAAATGAGAACGCAAACTTTAAACTGTTTACTGTTTCGTATACTGGCTGTTTCTCGACACACTGGACACGTGTTTATTCTTCCTTTCTGCGCCACCGCATCAAAATTCAAAGGTCAGAGGGAAAAAGTCCAAAAACTGAAAACAGATTTTTTGGTTATCTTTTCCTTTCCTCTCCCTTTACCCGTGTGATAAGCCCTCAGGTTTATCTAACGTCCCTGTATATGAAGTGATTCAAACTACCTCCACCTCCAGCAGCTACAACAGTAACACGCTGCCACAGCCCTGATGCTCCAGTATTCGTAGGCGTATAGGTTTCATTTGAAGACGGGGGTGAATTTTTACTCATCTACTTATGTCTTTTCGGCATCAGTTCATGTTGGAAATTTGTATAAAGCAGTGGTTCCCGAAAAAATAAATGTCTTTTCCCCCCCTGACCCAAACATACAAAAATACACCGCACAACTGGCAAAAAAAAAAAACACAGCAAACCATGAATTTCAGTGCATCACAACGGCAAAAAAAAGATTTGCTGAGTGTGATGTTATGTTTCTCACCACCTCATAATTAACTTGCGCTGAAAAATGAGGACCAGAATCAACTATTTGACTGATCAGCCAAGTGAAGACGAAAAAAAAAACCACCAAACATATTTTTCACCGACCAAAAAGTATGAATTATGAATATTTGAAAAATACCAACAAGTACACACCTTCTTGCTGCTGAAAGGTATTCACTTCTACTTAAGTAGGATATTTAATGCAGGACATTTACTTGTAATGGAGTATTTTTACGTTGCTGTATTTACTAAGTAAAGCATTGGAATACTTCTTCTTCCCTCACTGCTTGTTAAACACAAAGTTCTTCACTTCACATCTGGGTGAATCAGTTCTTACGTCCACATGACACATTGGTCAAAATTTCCCAGGGTGACATCTGATGCAACTGCAGGTAACATGGACTGGAGAGGCTGAACACTTGTGTGAAACAATGTGGGCAAAAAGCCGCTGAGACGCGTTGACGGGCTAAATGAGCTAAGAAGTACACTTGCATTTGGTGTATTTTGGCCACTTGGGGGAACAAGCGGAGAATGAAACATTCCATCAGTGTAACATACGAACACGGTTTGGAGAAGCCACGTTTCGAAGTTTCTCTGACGAGCCACGTAGAGCAGTGGAGTCTGACGGAGTCTTAACATCAGTAATAACAGCTTGTGTAGTTTTCCTTCAAGTCTAACACCTGCTTTGAGTTGGTTAAATGTTTCACAACTGTGCTTTATTTTAAGCAATATCTTGATGATTTTTTGCCAAGTGGCTAATAATGTCAACTTCAAGCTGAATCCATATAAGATGTAACCTATTTGTCAAAATTAAGGCTGAAGCGAATGATTGTATAGCCTCGGCAGACCCTGCATTATCTGAAAGACAGAGTTTTCACTAATAGAGCAATTAGGCTTCAGGTTAAGAACAAAATGCAAGTCAAGCAAAATGTCTTGGTGTAGAAAAAAATGTCACTGTCTCCACTGTTTCAACTAATTACTAACAAGCATGTTTGTGATGAAGAGCAGGGTGAGGAAAACGTACAACAAGTACATTTAGGTATTGTACACAACTGTTCACACTCACAGTATTACTGCAGCCACACAATTATTTCAGTTTAAATTCCCCGCTGTTAGCATGTACCATGAATTACTCATCAATTACAAATAATCAATTACAATGTTATGTTGCAAGAAATGAGATTTCCCTTCAAAAGATTAACCTTCCCTTCACACAGGTGGTGAGAGATTACTATGTGAGCTTTAATCACCATCCAGGACAAAGTGAAAACAAAAGTTTATTACATAGAACAGAACTGACAGGCCCACAGAAAAAAATGAGCTGTGCTGAACCATATTCTCTGTTTGCATAACTCACTGTAACATGGTGTCATTACAGTCACCAGTGTTGTGAAGCTGTACAGCTTATCTCATTTGAGACAGCATTAAACGGTAGCTTTCATCTCATACCTGGACCTTATTTGTCTTTTAGCAAGGCTAAGAAGGGTTGCACACACGTGTCCTATTCATCACATATCTCACTTTCATCCTGCTTCCACCCCTGGCAGCACCCTGGGTTATTCCAGACAAATCAATGTAAGGCTCCTAGCTTTCAAACATACATGGTCATGAATATTCTCATCAGGTCTGCACCAGTGGCCGGTCAGGACCTTGCTCAGAGGACACCCAGGGGGCCACAGAGGAGCCAATCAAGACTTAGCATGAGGGTCACTGGTGATTATGATGCAGGGCATAGTTTTCATTACCATCCGCTGAGGCGAGACAGCATGACATGGACCACAGGTTGGTTACTTATACAGCTTCTCACTCTTTATAACTTCAGTTCTGCGGCATTTAAAAGTAAAGATGTCACTTTGTAGAAGACTGAGAAAACTCACTGTACAGCAATAGGAAACAGGAAAATGGTGACGTCTCTGCAGCTTAAGTGAGACTGAACTACATCTTTAACTCAATCAGACAAACATTATATTACAGCGTGTTGCTAAACTGGCTATTAACAGGCTAGCAACAGGTAAAGCACACTGAAAATGTGTCGTCAGTAATGTAAAGTGATTCTTAGCGAACGGACCACACATAGACACATAGTGTACCTTTCATATTTGGATAAATTAACAATTAAAGTACGGACATAGTAACTTCATTTCACAATATCTTAAAAGGAATACAGCATTTAGCATATATATCATTTTGGTTTATACCCCTAAGTTACCGTCACAAGAGTAAAGGGCCTAGTGTGCAGGATTTAGTGGCATCTAGTGGTGAGGTTGCAGATTTCAACCAACTGAATACCACTCCTTCAGCCCTCCCTTTCCAAACATACAGAGGGTGTCACCTCAACATAAAAATGTGAAATGCCCTCTCTAGAGCTAGTGTTTGGTTTGTCCATTTTGGGCTACTGTAGAAACACGGTGGCGTAATATGACATGTTCATTAGTTAGCTTTAGAGGTGTTGGTTAGCAGATGTTTTGCACAGAGTCAGGCTAGCTCTGTTTGCTAAGTTATGGTAATGTGTTTGTGAGACAGAATTGACATTGATTTTCTCATCAACCTCTTTGGAACAAAGTGAATAAGTATGCTACATCCTATAACGCTAAGCTATTCCTTTAAAAACATCTTCCTCAGTCACATTAATTACCTGCTGATTTTTAAACTCAATCTTGGGATCAAATGTCTCAGAGAGCAGAGAAAGATTCCCCCATCTTTTCAAATGTATTTGAGTAAATCCATTTATTGTTTGTCTCTACCCCTCTCACCCATTAGCAAGCACAAAATGGCTCATTTATCATCTGTGAATGAATTAGCAACCAGGCTCCAGATGTCCTCTGCTTTCGAGTGTCTTCAAGCGTCTCCCTGGATCTGTCTCGTCTTGTCTCCCTCCTGTCTCGGCCGTACCCTCTCAGTATGCTGATGGTGCTTCTCTGATTGGCACAACATTAGACAAGACACAGACGAGAGACGAGAGAGGAGGAAAGGAGACGAGAGGACAGTGACGGTGAGAGTAAGTAAAGAGGACAGAGATAACGTATGAATGTTTTTATATTAAAGTACTATAGAGAAATGGCTCAGGACAGAAGGGGCTAAGAGGTGTGCAGTCAGAAAAAGGGAGAGGAAGATAAAATAAAGTTTTACATAAGTAAGTGAAAGAGGAAGTGCATGTGCACTGGTGTGTGCATGAAAAATTTCCCCTGCCCTCTCCATTGCTTGGTATTATCCCTCAAAGAGCCGCTTAGACTCGAGCCAGTGTTTTATCAACACAAGGCAGTGCTGCACCTTCTTTTCTGAAGGTCTAACGAACGTGCAGGTGCAATGCCAAACATTTTTTAAACCATGCTGATGAGGGCCA
Source organism: Coranthus polyacanthus (assembly GCA_037367275.1). NCBI lineage: Eukaryota > Metazoa > Chordata > Actinopteri > Kurtiformes > Apogonidae > Coranthus > Coranthus polyacanthus. The sequence continues at coordinate 14,590,663 of JAPQRN010000001.1, forward strand.
TTATGTCCACTTTTGTCCTTAAAATTAAGCTCTATATTTAAACCAGTACTGCTGCCATTTCTTAAAATGACTGGAGTGACTAAAAGCATATCCAAATTTATTCAATTCTCACATATTTACACTGGTATTATTTTGATTTTTTTTATATTACTTAACACAAAAAGTGATGTACTAATCAAAAATTAATCTGATTAAGTAATCAGTGCCAAAACCTGCAGTTTCCTTGAATAGCCACTTGAGGCTGGCTCCAAAAGTGAGTCCATCCCATTGACAACTATGCTAACTAAAATGCTCAACTTAACAGTAGAAATAAATCTCGTTGTTTACAGGCTGGTCTCCACATCTAATTGTCTGGTTCATAACAACTGCTGTTAAACTGTACTAGGGCATAAAGGTTCAATATGTGAAATTCACAGGAGCTTGTGTTTTTATGTGAAGTCTGCCGGGAGCTTTTTGTTTGTTGGTGTTAGCTAACTCCATTTCTAAGCTAACAACTTTCTCAGTTGCCTACATCCACGATAACAGCCTGTAGACTGATTTTTAGAGGACTTGGAAGGTACAATACCCGGCCTGTTAGAACACCTAAGCTACATTAACTAATGGTAACACTGGTTCAGTATTGGATCATATGGTCTGTCAGCTAGCCTGCCTAGTGCTAATTAGAGTGTTTATACATTATACAAAGTTGACATTACTTTTACCAAACACTATGCGTTGACGTTTATCAAACAGCTAATCATTTGTAGTTGAATATGACATTATTCATTAGCAGTGTTGTCTCTATTTTCAGTAAGCTAGCAGTAGCATTAACTTGGTGACTTTCATCCATCGTTCTTCCACAGCTCTACCGTCTTCTCGCTTCTCTTTTCAAAAACACAAGATGGCAAAAGCCGAATGCCAGACTCGAGGCTTCTGCATCGTAGTCCACGAACCAAAGAATGACGTCACTGTCGCTGCATCTGCTTCTTTTATTCAGTCGATGGCATCCACTCCTGAACACTCGGTCGTGACCCACAGGTGGGTTGCAGATTTCATTTGGGTCGTCAAATTTCAAAATTAAAGCTTCTTGTATAACCTTCATATTGCTTGTCTTCAATCCTGAAGTTGAAAGGGCCACACTGTTAAAATTTGAGACTTCTAACCCATGGCGTTGTGGAGATGTTGACTGTGACACTTGGGATCCCTGGTATATAATGCAGTTGTATACCCAAGAGTCAACCTTAGATGTTTGACGGCCTGGGATCGACCAAAGACCAAAGGCTCTTTTGTTTGAATGGAGTCCTATGAGAGAAGTGGCTCAGTCCCCTGAACACATGCCTACACGTTAGTATTCTGATTGTACTCATGGCATTGAATCCATTCTGTTACTTTTACTGATGAGAGGAAATAAAAACAATTGGGATAGCCAGTTACCTCCGCCTAAATGTATTTATCTAATTTATTTTGGTTTTTAAAATATGTACATATTTTCACTAACATGCATTAAACAAAGTTGTGATTTATCAAGCATACATCTCCCCAAAATGGCTGGTTTTATTTAAGACATGGAAATAGCAGTATAAATGGCCAGGAATGTTAATTTATGCATACATTCATTTCTCTCACGATTTGTTGTAAATTGGGTCACGATGGTTTGTCACTTTTTAAAACTGGGTCCCCCCCCAAAAAAAGTCTGAGAAACACTGGTCTGTGGTAATAATGGTGTGAATTTTTAAGAATTAAAGCTGCAATGATCATTTTTAGCCGCTTGAAGACAAATAGTAATGACAATACGAACCTAGCTGTAAGACACATGCATCCATTCATTTTCAGCCATGTGAGAGCAAGGTAGCCCAGACTTCCTTCCCTCCAGCTCCTCCTCGGGGATCCTATGTGCTCCTGTGCCAGATGGGAGATGGGATATGTAATCCTTCCAGCATGTTCTGGGTCTGCCCTGAGGTCTTCTCCCTCTCGGGCAGACGTACCTGGAATATCCTTAAAGGTTGGTGTCTTTATCGTTTGCGTTAACCTCCTCAAGTGGCTGCTTTCGACATGGAGTAGTGTGTCTCCTCTGAGCTCCTGCGCATCTCTAGAGACACTGACACCCCCAAGTCTCCAGTCTAAAACATGGTTGAATACATTCAATAGGCTGATAATACTTACCTAACACAAGTTAAACCTCGTAAGACTTCTTCCACCACTACATGTGGATCATAAAACCAGAACAATGTTTAAAGACTATAGAGTGACCAAAATTGCAATTTACATCTATGTCTGCCTAGACTCATATATGTAGTAAAGACTTTGAAGGAATTTAAGACAAGGTATTAAGTGCATTTTTTTGTAGAAATGCCATGTGAGATGCATCTGCTGTCTTCACTTTGACTTTTAAAGAGGAGTATATAGCATTGGACAATGGACAGAAAAGTGGTCTGGCACAACGAGGTTGACATTTGACCTTTTGTATTTTAAATTCCATGACATCTTATCAAATGTCATCACATCCTCACTTTATCTCATTACATATTTGCGTGAAACGTGTTTTGTGAGGTCACGATCACCTTGACCTTCACCAAAATCTAATCAGTCCATCCTTGAGTTCAAGTGAACGCGTGTGCCAAGTGTGAAGAAATCCTGTCAGCGCCTCTCGCTGGCGTATCATCGTGTGGAGGTATAAAAATATAGAACGCAGAATGTAGAATTGAATGCAGCTTCACTGGAATGGAGGGGGGGGGGGGGGGGGTATCGGCCTAGTTGTTACCTTACGTACAGTAAGGTCAGCGTCAAGAAGCTGAATGAAGCTGAAAAAAACATGAATTTGTATCTTTGCGTCAGATTTGAGCTTCTCTATCTCTTTGTAAAACACATTAAATGAGCTACTCCCATGCATAAACACACACTACAGTCTGAGAGGGAAAGCTATATGCTGCAAGTAGAGCCATTAGAGAACACCACAAACAGAACAAGCGCTTCATTTCGAGTGTTCCTTGGAGAGTGAATAAGCCTCTGGTGCTTTTCTACGCCATATAATTGATGATTGCTAACTGTTTGGTATAGAGAGCTTAAATGCAACCGCACCTGTATCAAATGCTATGACAGTCGACTCCCCGCAGAGAAAGGCCACTCAGTATTTCTGTCAACAAAACAAAACCCTGCTTTGTTGTTTTCCTCCCTGCCGGTTGAGGAGTCTATTCCCTTTTTTCTCACTCGTGTTGTTGTCAGAAAAGAAAATGCCAATAGGAGAATATTGAGCTGGCTAACAGACTGTGACAGTGTTAGTGTGAGTGAGTGTGAGTGACATTAGAGAGGAAGCGAGTCTATAGGTGGAAAATTCAGTCCTGCTGTGAATTTTGTATGCAGAAATATCCTACAGACACAGAGCTAATGATACTTAAGTCTTTGGTCGGGGCCAAAGCGTCTCAGGACTTCTGCTCAGCTGGGTGTGAAGGATGCTAAAAGAGAGAGAGAAGGATTGTGGGAGAGAGAAGAAGGTGAATGATGCAAAAATGTGGCATATAGATGGGAACATGCGAATGTCGTGTCTATGTATGTTTCCATAACATGTAAATACAGGCTAACAGGTCCAGTGCATTAACGGAGTCTATCCAAAAACAACACATGAAATACTTCTACACCGTCTACCGGAGACATGCTGCGATAAAACAGTGAGATAAAATATTAACCATTCAAATCATCTACAGAAGGCACAACGCGGTACAGGACATACATGAATGCATAATACCAAAAGTGGAGTTGTTTTCTGCCAGTGTAAATGCTTTCTGCTCTGTCTGTTGAGGAGAAGAAAACAAAAAAAAACTGTCACAGACAACTGGCAACCTCAGCGGCTGCAAGACGGAGCCAATGAAAAGCGAGCCAATCCCCACAGACCCCATGTTAAAATTCCCAACTTCAAAGCAGAAATAAACATGTCGTTTTCTGTAACAGCCTGGTACAGAAAAGCAGTTTAGGATCTCTAAAACGAATAGACGAATAGATTTTCAGATAACTTCACTCGTTATATTAAGGGTTAAAGTTATGCATAATTAAGGGTGTTGCTGCTTTGAACGACAGGTGGGTGACTGCTGTGTGGGTTTTGATTGACAGCTCGCTCACCTGCTGCTGGATTTTCAGAGCTTCTGTTTATTGAATAAAGCATGTTTTTCTCCCGACAGACAGCTCTACTGTATTTGTAGTTGAGACGTTACACTAACAACACCGTCAGAGGATTCTGACCGGTACTTTATTCATTCATTAATACTTGGCCTGCATTAGCTTTATTAACCAACGTTAACA
>JAPQRN010000001.1:14617647-14632107 GCA_037367275.1 Coranthus polyacanthus
CAGTGTATACAGTGGTGCCTCGTTTATCGCAGGGGTTACGTTCTAAAAATAACCCGCAATAGGCGAAATCAGTCAGCTTTTTACAACTATTATGTATGTTTTAAGGCTGTAAAACCCCTCAGCACACACTTTATACACTTTTCTCAGACAGGCGTTAACATTTTCTCACATTTCATCACAGCATCTTCCTCTGCCTTCGTCGGTGCAGAACGTTTCGCCGACGTTGTGGGTTTTGAGGGCGAAAACTTGCAAACATACGGCACCTCAGAGTCACACTGCTAGCGATCGAACAGTTATGTAAATTTGGCAAGCTGAACGCATTCTGTACTGTACAGGAGACATGGCGCGGAGGAGACTGATTGACAATGGTCTACAGTCCCAAAATTGCACTAAAAAAACCCTGTGAAACAGCGAGGTCGCGAAAGGTGAACCGTGCTATAGTTACTGTATATCAATAAGTAAGTAGAGAACTCAACATAAATGTAGTGCCGTGAGATGTACATTAATTCTTAAGTTCTGCCATTGATGTGGTGGTAATTAATGTGTTGCTGAAATAAAGATAAAAAGTGTCAGAATCCATGACATATGCACAGTATGTATAATTTAACCTCTTACATGGTCAGGTGTTCTCAATCAACCATAATACTTACTTGTATAAGAAAATCTTTATATCATCACTTTAATGCATTGCACGTCATTATAAGACAATCATGCAATCTGGCATATTTTTTTTTAGCTTTATTGTAATTATATAACGCCTTTTCAACCTTGTTGTCATATTTAATGTCATTTTAATTTATTTTCCAGAAGAGCAGACAGGACCAGACCAGACCATTACAAATAATATCTAACTTGACATTTTTTTTGAGACTACAGCAATAGCAATGCAAGAATGCAGTAATAGTATGAACAGAGGTTTTCCTGTTCATGTAACATTCAGCATGCTGTGACGCCAGCAAAAGTCTCACGGGAGCTGTAGGTGTAGTTCAAGGGAGCTGGGAGTTTGGATAATTCCCTGCAAATACACATTGCTGGGTCAGCCTGCCAGTTTAAAGAGCTTTGAATCTGGGAGCACTGAGGTAACAGAGGAATGACTCACATTTATTACAACACTTCCAAGCCCCCGCTGAAAATATTACTCATTGCAGCACTTTCACTTTATTATCAGCTGGTTTGCAGGTATTTTCTATTGTAGGTTTATATGCACACGACAGTGTTGCACTGACATGTATTTCGATAAAGGTCACAGTCTGTTTTTGTGAAATAAATTAATTACTACATTTAATAGAATTATATTTTCATTACTTCACTATGCCCTCTATAAAGGCATGTGAGATGATAACTGCCACAGAAAATCCACATATTGTCACTTGGGCCAATAGTTTATTGTTGAAGCCATGAATTATTCATACCCGCTCAGGGAGTTTTAAATAGAGACGTGAACCGTCTTTACTGACAGACAAACATGGACAGATCCTTTTTTCAAGCCACACAAATGCATTGTAATATAACCATTTATCTCTTAATTTGTGAGCAAGTTCTTGCAATTACTTATTCATAGATTCACAGGGCAGAATAGGGACCTCAGAGAGAATTCTGTATTGATTTCCAAATGCATTAATTTAGTTTCAAATGAGTGGAACGTGAATTCTCAGCTGAAGGACAGGTGGTCATGATTCATAATTCTGCCCTCTACATATTTCCATGGAGTCTCTCTTCTGAGCCTTCAGGCACTTTTCTCTCTTCACAACCACACAGTGCAAAAGCCATTTAGAAGAAAAATTCTGACTGGAGAAATTTATCTATCCTGTAGGCTCTTAAGACAAGAATTTTCGACTCTTCTGACATCCAGAGATATAGTCGGGACCAAATGCTGACAGGATACTCAGTCAAGGGGCGTAAAAAGGAGAACCCAGATGCCGGCTAACAGGCAAAACAAGTCAATTTTATAACAACTTAACAAACATTCACAAAAGGGGAAAATTCAGGGTGTCCATAAAAACAGCAAAATGCAAAAACCCAAAAGGAAAACACCAGACAGGAGAGGGATCAGGCAGGGTACAAAGACAGGACCAGGAACATGGAGCCAACATCTGAGGGAGACCGCGAGGACAGGACGACGACAAGCCCACAAGCCACAAAGGGAAGTGAGTGGTATCAGCAACTGTGTGATTAATGACGGAGGACAGGTGAGTGTGGGTGGAGACGGGGCCATAAGGAGAGAGACTGCAGGTGGGTGTGGCTGGAAGAGTTGAAACTGAGAGAAGTGGAATATAGTCCTCATGAAATGGCTAGCAGAGTGCCGTTTTCTTTTGCATATTTGCACGTCTCCCGTAAAAATCTACGCCCCTCTGGAAAATTGAACATTGAAAAAAATGTTAACATTGTTGGAAAAATGTTCATGTGAACAAGTTAACAAAACATGTAACATAGGTTTTTAGATATTTTAATATGGAAATGTTATGTATTATACCTTCACCCTACATTTGTGGTTCACCCTGTTTTAAAATGTATATTATCAGAGGGGTCAAATGGGCTTTGTGTCTAAAAGCCACTGTGCAAGTCAGAAATTAACCAATACATGTTTTATATGTTTGTAGTGGGAACAAAAATAGTACAAATTACACTATGTCAGAAGATGTAACTCATGTGTTGAGCATGTGTAAATGAACTAAATGATAACTTATTGCTTGTTCTACTGTACAGACTGACCAATGAGCTCATGTCAACATCAGAGTGGAGCCATGGAACGGTGCAGGTTCCTCTTTAGCCCCGTTTGCACTTTGATGACACACTAATTGAACATAACATTCAAACATCTGCAAGCTTTCAGCTGCTCCAGTAAATCACAAGAATCTGCCGAGATTCCCGAAAACTCCAAGAAACTGTGACTGAGGCTTTGTCGCTGAAATTGGAGCATTAAAAATCAGCCAAGTCGAAGGTTCAGCGACTAAAATTGGGAACTGAAGCTTCACTTGTGGTGGTTCAGTGTTTTCCCATCTGTGGAATGAGGTGCAACATCAGCACTAAGCTACCTTACTGCACACTCACAGATGATTTAACAGCCAGCTCTTAAGCACAGCCATGGATTAATAGAGCTTGACACAAAGCCTTTTCACTGGCTTTATCTGTTCCTTCTAAGCTTGGTGGAATTGAGCACTGGTGCTTTTCCCAGCGTGACACCAGTATTATTTGTACCGTTTCACAGAACTTTTTTCAGAGAAAAAAACTTGTGGGTTTATGCTGTGTTGGCAAGCATTGCCGCTGACTATTGGCAATCTCACTCTTCAGAGATTCAGATCAAAGAAGTATCGGCTGTTCAGCCCAAAGATTAGCCAAAATCAAGACCCAATTCTGTGCAGAGCCTCTGCAGGTCATCTAAATTTGTATACACTACAAGTCCCACAGATACAGCTGTTAGTGCTGTAGCTGCTTTGGATTATGTGAGGTTATCAAGGCTGACCTCATAATCCACTTGATGTGCTCCCTTATTTCATTTTAGGGTTAAATGTATACTACGTAAAGTTAATACCTAAAAATGACTAGGCCTATGTTATTATTTGTTAAATTGTGGACATTGTACCAAACGTTTCCAACAATGTTCATCTGTAGGTCTGTTTTATTCATGGTAATGGCCCGTTTCATCTGGTTGCCTGCCATTGGTATCATCATATCAGGGTAAACATGAATAAAGTAATAAGAGTAGTTTACAGTATTTCAGTAACACTATATATTTTTATTATCATTTTGCAACACAGTAATCTGGTAGTAGATGAAGCTAATTTATTGATATATGTCAGTATCAATCAAGCTTACTAGGATGTGTAGCCAGTGAAGCTAATGCGTATGGCAAACTAATGCTAATAACTAACTTACTATTAAGTCAACTCATCTAAAGTTAAGTCAACATTATGTTAGCTAACATTACTCGCAGCTATTTAATTAGACTGAGAATACACATCTGTTGTCTCTGACTAGACTGGTAAACTGCAGTTAGCTCGCTAGCTAGTTAGCATTAGCTAGCTAGTTAGCATTAGCTAGCTAGTCAGCATTAGCTAGCTCATGAGCTTACTACAGCTTGCCTTGGGAAATGACTGACACATAGTTGAAGTTATTTTGAAAACCTGAAAGACTGGTTAAAGTTTGACTGATTGATTCTAATTGACCACAGTCACAGTAGATTATTTTCAGAAAATCGCTATTTCTCAAGATTCTGTTCACAGATTTTCAAATGTATTTTCAAAGGTATCCTCCAGAATACAAAAGAGGTCTTAAGCACATTTCCATAAATTGGCATAATCAGGATCAATAGGTGCAAGTGCTCCGAGTTAGGGTTAGCGCTGTGTATCAGGACTGAGCATTAACAGGATATTGTTGTAAATCATTATCTGCCTGAAGCCAGTGGGATTGCTGGGGATGGTATGCTGTCACAGGGAATTTAGTTGCTGTGGTGGACGCTTTGTGCTCTGAGTACTTTCTAATTTAATGAGGAAAAAAGCAATCTTCTATTTCATTAGCACAATATACTAGATATTCATTACAAAAAAAAAAAAATCATCAGGGATGTTTTGGACGTGATGCCGTGTCTTTTGTGGATGACGTGAAAACTCATCAGCTCACTGTAACTTTACAATAAACAACGTAAAATACCTACACCCCAAGTTTCTGGTCATACGGACATTTCTTTGTTTTAGCTATCAATGAAAACATGCCCCCATATTAAAACTCCCACAGGGCTTTAACTTAAGACTGAAGCAGTAACAATGGAGGTAAGTTAAACGGGGTTTTCTTTTCTAAACACTGTCAGTTTCAACCTGCAGGTGACCTTCATAAGTACAAAGTCAGTCAAAAACCCACATCCATATTGAAGTTTTCACAAGAAAGCCAGCTGGTGAAAGATCTGCAGTGCACAGAATGTGAATTCTACACAGCAAAGAAACACTGCCGAGATTAAGAGGAGCTTCTTCAGAGATGAAACGGAGGATTGTGCTTCTGCTAATTGTCTCCCTCAGGGAAAGAGCCAGCTCTTTTCTTTATAAATTGTAGAAATCTTGTGACTTTTGCTGCATGTTTGTTTATGTTTGGAAGTGAGTGATATCCCAGTAGCTTGACTTTTCCGCTTAAAAAATGACCTGCAGGGGTCACTCACACTACTTCATTCACACTGACACGCATTTGAACACTTAATCCTTATTGAAACGAGTCATACCACTGAAAATATTTACAAACATTTGCCTTTAAGCCATGACCTTGTGTTTCGTTTAACCTCTCTGCCATCTGGTGACCCCGTTGTAATCTTTATTGCGTGAGACTGTTGGTTAGTAAATGGCTGGTTTAATAGCTGATCTTTTGCATAGCTGTGAGAGACAATGCAACACTACAGAGCAATTTGTTCAGACAACAGATCCTAGTCTTTAATAAAAATCCGTACATTCCGGTATATGTTAAGATCAAAGAAATAGCAGCCATGTTTTATGTAGACACTTGGCATACGGGAAAACCGTTGCTCTTTTCTGCCAGTTTTACGCTATTTTGTTGAAAACTCTTTCTAGACTGTTAAGTCATGCATTCACCAGAAAAATACCACCAATGCACAGCTGACAGTGTAAGATTTCTGACCTCAACCAGATTCTCTGCAAACGGGCGATGTGGAAGACTAGTGAGGATCATAAATGCCTGCAGCTAAAGGAGGAAGCCTAGGGGATCATCGACAAGCTGTCACCAAAATACAATGAAACAAGACGGATTTTACACCAATTACTTAGAGTACCTGCTACAACAGTGAGTAGGATACATAGTGCAGGATCTTTGGGAATAAGGTATGAAATCCACAGACAGTTGGTCTCATTTTGAGAAAAAAGAAGAGGAAGTCCTTTGCTCCCTGCACCACGCTGGTATTGCGAAAATGTTTGCTGGTGTCTAATTGCAGTATCAAGGCAGTGATATGCTGTCTCAAGAACTAGTTTGACTCAATTTTCACACCACAGTGTCAGGACCAATTTCTTTTCTATTCATTAAATGGCCCCTAATGGTGATAGCGACACTCACAACAAGCAGGACAAAGACAGTGTGTCTCACACAGTGTGTTTTATTTTGTCAATATTCGTTTTTTTGCGCCTTAACATTGCGATGATTAGAAGAAGGCTGTGGACGAGTGGTGGAGTTCTCACAGGATTGGTAATTTAGATTGTCTGCTGACCACCACTTGAACGCGCACATAACGATCTGAGAGAGATGAGAGAGGGAAGATGGGTGTATGTGTGAGCTCTAGAGAAAGAAGGCTAGAGAATATCAATCTTGCCCAATGTGATTTGCTGACTGGATGAAAGCGCTCCATCTGTCTTATGCTGTTTATTGAGGGAAAATTGGTTGAATTTAGCACAGTTGCTCAGATAGAAAAAAAAAAAGATTAGAAGATGTCATACACCTGTGGTGAAGCAAAACCTTACAGCAAATGTAGAAAAACCTCAAAAATAATAAGTACATACGGTATCATCACACAGGATCTGTTTTGGCAGAGGTGGATTTTCTTTTGTTTTGACCCTCTGTCCAGTGAAACCTTGACATATTGCAAAAAAAGTTTTTACAATTGGGAGAGGTGGAAAAGTTGATGTATTGATAAAAGGTAAATGTGAATGAATGAATAACTGTGTGTGTGGACCAATGAAAAGACTGCAACGTCGCGGTACTTGATTTGTTGTGTTTTGGCAGCATTGGGCAAAAAATCCATAATTTCAGCATATTGCAATTAAAGTGGTCTGAGAGGAAACAAGAACACTACGAACTTCTGCGGCTTTTGACAATCTACCCGATGACACGAGGTTTGGCCCCTCATCGGTGTCGTCAGGCAGGTTAGGGGGAGTTGAATATGTGATTGTCAGCTGTAATTACCGATCGCTGACAGGATTTCCTCAGACATGACTCGACTCCTCTGCTCCGTAGCTCGACATGGAAGCTTGGAAAAGTGACTTCTCTCTCCCACAGCGTGTGACACGGGGTCATGCCATCTACATTTAGAATTCGTTTTTTGATTTGGACTGAGTGGAGAGAGCTGCAGGAGGACGGTGTGTATTTTAAAATTCTAGTGAAAAGCTGCACAAACATCTTCATGCCTTCTTCATCTTAAAGGGCGGTGGTAGATTTCATACACAATCCTCAATATTAGGTCTTTAAGGTGTTGATTCCTTAAACCTACAAGTAAATTCAGCACCATGCCTTTTGTAGTCCTTATTTTAGGTCAGAGCCTGTTTGCTGAGGTACTTCACAACAGATGTGCCTAACATTTGTGTATAAATCACACAGCAATACAATTGCACCCCTAAGATGGGATGTGAAAACGGCAGAGCGTACCACATTATTGCCTTCCTGCACGGAATTTGAGAAGTCAGTGTGAAACTAAGGTCGTATAGTGTCCAAATTAGTCTCACTGAACTCATTGCAAAGTGCTGTTTCAGCACTCTGAACAAAATCGACAAGACAAAGGTTGTGCCCTGCCAAAGCCCTAATCTGTGCCCACTCTTTGCCCTCAGATGTGTGTGCCAGTCCATGACTACTAAACAGATGGTTCTGTGGGAGCTTTCTCAGGATTTCTGCTCACTGAAACAGAAACCGCCACAGAAAAAGGTGTTATCTGTCATTGCCGAAGTGCATCAAGACATATTCTGTACCACACAAGGGTTGCAAATAATGATAATTGTCTGACGATTAATGTTTGTCATTTATTGTTGACAGTCTGTTGTTGAAGTCTTTGCATTGTTTGTTTTGTCTCAGAAAGACGCAAAAAGGCAAATATCCTCTATTCACAGCACACAGAAAGGAGAGAAGCTGCCGATCCTGGGTGCTTGCCATGTTTGCTTGATAAATGACTTAAACAATCAATCAGTGTGCAGTATTAAAAGTCTGTGTAAAGTATGTCATGACAGAATACGAGTGCGACATCACGTTAAAGGATCTCTCTGCTGTATATAGGGTTTGAATATCAGTAAGATCGGTGGTGTAGAATGTGTAATGATGTGTGTAAGTGTGCAAATGACTAAACAAATGGAGAACATAGGAAAGCCAACACAGCTGTATCAGGAAGTAAAAAGTAGTAACTGAACTGTCTTAACATAATGTGAAGCAACCTAACTCACAACACATTAAATCAGTGGCAGTGAAGAGACTCATTATGACGTCTTCTCCACAGTCCAGTCTCCCAGTCGTGTCTATGTGTTACTAGTTTAGAAATGAAATCGGTCTTGATGTTGTGGTGCGACAAACTCAGAACATTATTACTGCTTTACACAGACTTTAATGTTTTGTCGATCCGATGATCTTCAGTTCTAATGCTTGTGTTCAGTCCGACTTTTCAGCACCTTTTTCCTTTTATCTCCTCCTATCCTTATTCGATCCTGTTTTCTGCTCTTAAAGCAGAAACGTTAGGCAACGTTTTTTTTTTGATGAATGAATATTAAGACACTGACGACTCTGATGTATCTTGACATCGCCTGACAGAGCCGCAACGCTACCTCATACTCCTCTGCTGTCTGTCAGTCAGTGTTTCTGTAAAGCTATAAACCACTTGGCTCACTCAGCCTGCCCAAGATTAGCCGCGTAATCACAGGTTAATAATGCTGCATTTTGCATCATTAGCCCTCAATCACTTTGGACTGTATGCACCACCCGCGTTGAACTAAGCTTTGGAATGATGGCAAAGTCCTGATTTTCTCTCCAGGCTTGGTTGTTTTTCAGCAGCTGTTCGGAGAATAAAAGAGGAGGGCCACATTCTGCGAGGAGTTAGTCCAAGTGATCACAGACACAACAAATGTTTGGCAGGAGGATTTCTCTTTCTGTTGCACGCTGTTGGGATTGTGCCCTGGCAAACGTTCTCTGCTCATTTTAACCCGATTCTTTGTGTTGTCTGCTGCTTATGCATGTTTACGCAGTGCAGACGCTGCTAGTTGTGTTCATGATGAGCACACTCTTGGATTATAATCCCTCCTGGTATAATTTAATCCACTGCGTCACACACCAGGACCAGCAACTAACACAACTAGCCACGCTGTCAGTCAGATTGTGAGAGAAGTTGTATTTTTTTCCCCCTGACTTTATAGTTTGCTGAATATGTGACAGCAATCATCTTCGGTTGTTAGTTAAAATGAAGAATGGATGTCATAAAGCTCACACCAGAAGGCAGGCAGCCAAAATCCTAGCAGAGAGAAATGCAGAGGTGTGACAATACTTTATGCCTCTCTTGGGAGGAAGAAAAACTTTACAACCAAATGAGGCAGCTTCAAAACTGTCTCGAGTTGTGCAGGATACAGAATATTACAGTTAAAATCAATACCTTACTTCAGTTACTGTCTTATAAAATACATATTGCAAGATGGGATTTATTAAAATGGGATTTCTGAACACAGTCTTTCTAACTCGTTACACCTAAGATTGTTATCTAATTACATTACAAATGAAATATAACTATGCCGTTTTAGTTTCCGAAAGGTTAGTTTTGTTTGCGTTTTGTGCTGGGAACCAGTCATTTGCTGACGTTATGTTACTTCATTTCTGAGCTAACAACGGTCTCAGTTTCCTACATCCACAATAACAGTCTGTCTCCTCTACGGCAGCAACAGTTACAGCATCACGTTATCTTAGAAATGAAGCTAAAATCAACAAACCACCAGCTTCCAGCGCAAAAACAGACTCCAGCACAAACTTATAGGGTGTAATGGTCAAATGTTGATGACTTAAACCCAAATATATTCATTTCTCCTCACTTTTATCAGTGCTTCTCTGTGTCTCTGCCACAAATGGCTCATATTACACTGGGGGCAAATGTCGCCGCCCACTTTTCATCAGCAAACGTTCTGATTGGCTAACCTCAGATCCCTTAGCAACCGTTAGCAACATTATATATATCAGTTATATATGTGATGTACACATCCAAAAAGACTGAAGATAAGTGAAAATAAGTCTCCAAAAGTGAAATCCATCCACTGGTCTGGAACATTTCTCTCCTTTGGAGGCTGTGAAGTAGTTTTGATTCACTGAAGCAGGAATAATACACTTTTCAAAGCTAGTTTTCCCGACACGGTCACTGCTCTGTTGCTAGTAATTGATGGGGGCGGGGCTAACATATTTTTTAAAAATCCCTTGAATATGATTGGTTATGGATATGGTTCTTACTTACTACATCACAAGCAAAGGATTTTCTAATTGTCAGGAGGCCGACTTGTGGTGGAGGCGCTAGAGGACTGACAGTACTGAGCAAGTTCATATTTTCACAGCTTTTATTTTACACCACAGAGTTTATGTAAACCTAAAAACACAATAAAAGTACATTTTCACAGTTCGGCACCTTTAAGGACTTTTCATTTTATCGTCCAGTTTAAAATCTTTGTTAGAAAAAAGTATAATGCACTAGTTTACACCACTTTGATGAAGTAATTAAAATAGTCCCATGGCTTATTATATATTTTTAACGGGGTAAACAGTAACCTGTTACATTTCAAAACTAACCATCACATACCTGCATAGCTCAGGGTGAAATATTAAAGAAGCATCATTCGTAGAGCTGCTCTGGACAAACATGGCTATATCTGTGCTTCTTCGCCTGCAGGGAGAACATACTGTGCAGTAACATCAGTCTTTACTGGACATATTGAAGCATAAAGCAGCTGGAGGCTCTGAGGAGGAGCAGAGGCCAGCACAGAGCCCGGCTAATAACACGGTTAAGACATTATTCTTGGTCTTATTTTTGGGATGTTAAAGAAAGACAAATGATGCCTTCAACATGTGTGTGCTGGACTGAGGTACAGTATAAATTTCCAAATGGACAGAAATACAGCTGCACATGAACACAAACATACAAATTTGCTTTATGAACCTGACTTTGTGTGTTATTACTTTACTTCTGATGGTGGAGGTTTGAAAATAAACTTAGCATATACTGTATAAGCGTTATTGGCAACGTTACTGAGGTTTTGACATTGACTACTCCAACAGTTTTCCCAGTTTAAACAAGAAATACACTTAGTCGGACTTTTGGGTTGAACTCCATTAAATCAGTGAACTGGCAGCTTTCATCTCCTGCAATATGATGGTATGTATGCACGTAGAGGTTTTCATAACAGGTTCAGTGCATAGACATATTTGTGCATCACTGTGTGTGTTTGTGTGTGCTTACTTACTGTAAGCACACACAAACACACACAGTGATGCAGGTATTTTGTTCTGGTTCGAGGCAGAGGCTGATGGGCTCGAAGAAGAAACCATTTTTTCTCACACATTAAGGCACATTAAGCCCACTATATACAGTATATTTAACGTACACGGCGTACCGACTGGGGTCAACGGGGAGCCCCAGAAATAACTGTCATAGCGAAATGTTAACTTCTTCTCTGTGAAAGGAGCAAGACAATGCAACTCACTACCTGATCATTTGAAATGCGTCACAAACGTCACCACTTTGAAGAGCGCTACGGAATCCTGGTTAATTCAGCAACAAACCTGTATTCGTGTCTGGTTTCTAAATGTAATGTGTTTTGAAGGTGCACTTGCTCGTGTGCTAACGTTCAGTTTGCGTTGGAGTCTGTTTTGCGCTGGGAGCCACTCACTTGTTGACATTAGTCACTTCCATTACTAAGCTAATGGCTAATGGCTTCCATGATACATCCATGATAACAGCCTGTAGACTGATTTATATGTAAAGGACTTGTGCTAATCTTATAGAGAGAATGTGGACCTCATTGTGGCCTGCTGTACTCTGTTTATATTCTTTATGTTCTTTAACTCTTGCGTCACCATAACTGGGCATGTGTTTGGGATATAGAGTTTTCAATCTGCAACTTCACTGCCATATATCACTAAATATTACACACTGAACCTTTAAGAATAACCCCGTTCACTGACTGGCCACAGAAGTGAAAATGTAATTTTCTGCAACAATATTTTGGTTAGTTTGGACTTTATGGCAGAGTAGTGAAAATGAACCTTATATATGTGTGATGCAGCCAAACACTGACACAGCTTTAGTTTTCTAACTAGTTTCAACATACCGTTTAATGTGGTCTTAATCTAATTTAAGACAGAATTTAATGTATGGCTGGTGCAGCAGGCCTCTGGGGCCTGCGAGTACTCCAGCCAGTCGGATTAAGGCGCTGTAGATGTAATAAATACATCAAGAACATTTATTTTCTTAACATCTATCTTTAATGAACCATCTGCCCCAAGAAGATTTTAACCCATGATTTTGGCATTTTTGCTGCACTGCCAGAAACACAAATAAATAAGGCTTTATGTCATTTATATTGGCCTCCTATCTCAACAACAAAGACAACACAATGAGTGCCGATAGGCTCACTGATTGCACTGTCTTAATTACACAGTTCCATTAGGACCAACAATGATCCTCAGCAAAAGTCTTCAAAGACAAGAATGCAAATGAATGTGGAGACCAAGGGAGAAGACGTGGGACTTTTATAGAGGAGGGGAATGAGTGCTAAACTTATTAGAGTTTACTGGTCCAGGCATCAAACTGTGTGTGTGAAACAGGCTTCTCTGACGACAGGACTCTCAGTGTACCTCCATGTCCTTGCATTCATTTCCATAGCTATCTCTAAAACTTTACCGAGAGGGGGGTGCGCTCCCCTTGTAGTCAAACACAGTAGCTTCATGATCCTGCATAATTCTCTGCTGTGTGCAGTAACCTAGAGAGGAGCTTTTAACTGTGAGAATGCTGGCAGAAAGTCTCTCATTTTGTCACAAGTTATTATGCAAAATGTGAACGAGGACAAGAAGCCAACTCTCCTTTTACTGGATAAAATCATCTGTAATGTACGGCAGATATACAGTACACCTAATGTAAAATAATAAATGAAAAAAAAACAACTTTTAACAACAATAATCAGAAATAAGCTTGTGTCCTTACAGTACATCAAATGCTTATTACCTGCAAATCAACGTGTATTTCAATATTTAAAATGCCGACAATTTTAAATGATCCTTACCACAGGTGCATAGGATCAAAAGTCATCATCAGAAAACCGGCAAGAATCCTGGTATCCTATCAGTGATCTGACAGCTCCATCAGGAAGAAGAAGTAAAACACTGACAATGTATTATTTTTGTCATGCATTTCTATTTATCTGTATCATCACGAATCATGAATTGAATTAGGCTGTTACTGATGCATGATTCATGCATGACGGTCATTCATCACTAATTCACTTTAAGATACTGGCATGAATGTTATCCTGGGCACTGAAATGACACGTAGTTTTGTTTTTTCTTTTTATTGGTCGCCTGGAAGAACAAATATTATATGAACCGCAGAGAGACCTTGTGTCTTCCTTGTGTTTTCTCTTGAAGTGCTATATTGATGATGTGTTTTAACTTCGGAGAGGACCAGCCCCCATCAGTTTTTACAGTTTTTAAATTATAACTTTGCACGGGTTTGAAATTCACACGTAATTACAACCTCGAAGAAATGAACTTCCTTGACATAAATGTAACTGCATTCATGGGGTTCTTTCTTCGTTTCTCTACACCAAACCTACAGACTGCAACACACTCCTTCATGCTAAAAACGTTCTTCCTACGCGTTCAGTATGAAGGAATGTGTTTATCCATGAGTCGACTCACTGGACTGAGAAGAATATGCGATGTTCCAGAAGAATATGAAAAAAGAAGAGATGCTATCAAAGTTTAGGGAAAGAAACTACCAAGAAGACAGGCTTGTATGTGCACAAAACAGAGAAAACAGAGAGGCTTACCTGCAAATCAAAAACTTTACTACACCGCATTCATCCTGAAAATTAAGAACATCAGGGGCATAATTCTAAAACAGTGGCATAATCTTCAAAATGACCCAACTTTACAATAAATATTTAAAGATCCACCTATAATAATAACCTATAAAAGGAAGAAGAAAGAAGGGGTATTGTTATTGTTCTGTACAGTAGTCCTGAACAGCGAGCTCACAATCAAACCTCTTCAGGGAAACGTTAAATGTGGAGCATCCATAAATTGTCAATATATTAAAAACTTGAAGTCTTTTAACCACCCTATTAATGGAAAGACTAAAAGAAGTCTTGTTTACATGATACAGGGTCCATGCGGTGAGACATCTTGTTCCCTTGAGGAGTTTATTACTGAAGAATGGGAGCGCTATTAAGAGACGTGATGTAAACAGCCCTGTCACAAGACATTTGAATAAAAAAACATCCATTTTTAACTTGGCGATGTCAATTATGTGAGAGAAGGACAGAAGTGTTTTGGATTTTCTCTTCCAAAGGTTACTCCCTGGGGGCACGAATGAGGATTTCTCAGTTAATGAGTTCGTATAGACTGTGTTTGTATCCCGTCTTTGTGTTTCCCCATTACCAGACCAGACCCCGGTTTTGATAGTACTCTGAAAGTAACTGGAATACTGTTACATGTACTGTATACATTTTATTTCTGTCAGCTGCAGATTACTTCACA
>JAPQRN010000001.1:14636042-14649957 GCA_037367275.1 Coranthus polyacanthus
TTGAACTCTGTGTAAACTCTGACTCACACACCCTCGATTTCACTCCAGCTTTTCCACTGTCTGTCTCTCACTTACACCCACTCCCACACTCTCTCTCACACACATACGTTACGCATTCACCACTCATGCCCATATGTGTGTGTACTTAAGTTGCGGTGTCACACCAGTGTTCATAGAACGATACAAATGAGATTCCCGGTGTCTGGTTGTGCTGCCGACGAGAGTTCAGCTCAAACCGACTGTTCTGTCTTCCTTTTCTTGTGCGATGTGTCCTTCCCTCTTCCTCTAAGTGTTAGTCTGTCATTTCCTCCGCTCGGCTCCTGTAGGAGTCAGCCTGTCTGCTCCTTAAATAGGCTTGACCTCAGTACAGACTGTGGAGCTGCTTCAGTCTTTAACTCGGCACATGGGTCTCCATTTACATTAGTGTGTGGTTTTGTGGGGATGGGTGACTTTCATGCAGGCGTTTCGCCTACAGCCACACAAACTGCAGCCAAGGCTAGGTTTTTATACCACCTGAATGTTAAATTTTTAATTCCGAATCATTGCCTCTATAGTGCTCTTGCCTTAAGTGCTCATGTTGCATTCAATCATGAGTTCAGAGATAATAGCGTTCATGCTCAACATCGAATCCACTTCATAACATCGCTCTCATACACAAGGGAGAATTAAATAATGCATAATGGATACAATATAACACAAACACATAAATAATAATAAAAATGTTAATAACATGGAAACAAACATCTGACAGCAACTGCTGCTTGACTGCATGTGCAGATTTTTCATTATAAACAGTAATGCCTCAAGGTATACTACAGGATACGTCCCATCCCATCTGATAGAGAGCATAGTGGCCTGGGGGATGAATGATTTAGACCCACTGGTCATACAACAGACAGCATTTCTTCTTCCATCACTGTTCCATGTCCCTTCTTTCTTGCTTCCATTGCTGTAACACTGTACAGTTCATGTGTAATGTATGAAATTGTGTTAATTTAAAATGAACTGATGCTTAATTCATTTGCAAGACACACTGCACATTTTTCTGCCTAAACTTAAAAATGACAAGGCATATTGCAATCAACAAAACATGCAAGCTGTGCAAGCACAGCAGGGTACTGAGCTAACCCCAGCATGGGAATAACCATCCACTGCCGACGCACGTGCTGATATTTAGCAGGTATAAAAGAGATGTTCTTCTCAAAGGTGGAGATTCCAATCTCCGAGGTCCTGAAGGGAGACCATAAACTGTTCTGTTATCTTATGGGAGAAGTGGTTCACTACTCCTATTTCGTGAAAACAGTTGGTTTCATAACAATCAGATGATCTCTGTGAGGATCTTTAGCATCTTGTTCATACGCAAATTATGATGCCACCTGATAAGATCTAAACCAAAAGAATGTGTGAGAGAAGTTGAGGTTGTGACAAATGGGACACGTTTTCAATGGGTCAACACTCTGTCATGTAGCCAACTGCATATGCACTATTTTATACCACTGAAATAAAAAAAATGAAATCACATCTGGAGTCTCTACCATTTGCTCAACAGTCGTAAACATTAGGGAGCGTTATGCGACCTTGGAGAACTGGTGAAAATGCCTCAGAATGATGCAAACTGACCCAGTGACATTTTTGTCAACGAGGAAGCTGCTCTCATTGTTATCTTCTACATCTTCTAGTTAAAACTTAGAACACAAATCAGAACCAGTCGAAATGTCACTAATTTGTAGGTGTTTGGGGTTTCGACAGATTTCCTGCCTTCTGGTTGTATCTCTTCACCAACCAGTCAAGCTGCAGTTCACATCCATTCATCCAACTGCAACATATGGTCAAACTTTGTGTTTCTGTTCCTCATTTATCACATTGAATAAATACGTGTTTTTGCAGATAAGATAAGACAGTGTCTTCACTTCACATTATAACAACTTTTGTCCTAATTACTATGTGAATTATTCATGCTTGGTTCATGTTTAGTTCATCCTTGACTTCAAGTGAACATTTGTGCCAAATTCGAGGAAACTGTCTCTAGGAATTCCTAAGGTATTATGGGATGGACAAGGTGAACATAATGCCTCCGTCCATGGATGTCGCTGGTGACTTTCCGCCCGTTTTTTAGATTTTGCTCTACTCCGCGGCTCGACAACACGGCAGCTGCCACAATTGTGATATTTTGGCTTCACTTTTCTGGCATGAAATGATGACAGGTCATCTATTTACTCTTTTGATTCGGGTTGAGAGGAGAGAGCGGCAGAAGAAAGGTGCGTACTTTCAGATTCTCGCATTTGTTCCCCCTGATGTCTCGCTCCTGTAGCTTTAGTCAAGTTTCTTTTCATTATTTTGTAAAGCAAGGTTAAGACAATCTCATCATTATGCCGTGCCTGCCTTTAGATTAGCGCATTCTCTCTTTCCAATGATCTGTTGAGATAATCAGATACACACAGCAGTGGAAATTAACATTCAGAGAGTGTTTGAAGGAGTAATATAAAAAATAAATGAAACAAATGGTCTGACCTTTATTCCAATCAAGTATTTTTTTTTTTATTTGGGGCAAAACACAAGTTGCCATCAGCTAGATTTATATAATCACACACTGTGAAATTGTTGGTAAGTGTTTCAGACTCGTTTTCTGTTCGAGGATACCTGAGTTTTGAAATCAATACAGTGTGTCAAGTGGGGAAAAAAAATACAAATCTTTAAATTTAAGTAGCCTCAATAAAACACAGCAACTGTTGAGTCATGAACTTTTAAAGAACGGAGCAGATTCTTTTCTTTCTGAAACACTGTCTCTGAAGCAGAACTTTAAGACATGGCCATAAACTGTGCAGAAGTCAGATAAATGTAACTGAAGCTGGTTTCTGTATTCACATTTTGCAATAACATCGTCTGTTTAAAATCCCAAACTCCCTCTGCTCACTCCTCTGCTCTGCTAATACAGGCTTGTCTTATAATATAATAAGATAGCATCTCAACAACGACCTTGCATAGAAAGAGTCCCCCGATGAACGCTTCTGTGGAGAAATATATAACCTTTGCGATTGGCATCCTGCTACCGTTAATATCACTCAGTAAATGTGAAGATTGTAGCTTTTTCTAGCTTTTGTAGAGTGTTTTCCACAGCGGCCCGGAGAGCTCATCGCAACCTACGAAAAACAAATGCAAACGGATAAAGCACAAACAAATGAAGAAAACGTCTTTGACAACAATTTGATGACACGGCCAAATATAGAAATGCACGGCAAAAAACTCACGAGACAATAAGGCGTAACACAACCAAACACATGGAAACACTGTGAAAACTCACAACAAAACCAAATACGCTGCCAAAGTTCACAACGCGTTTGGTTGTGGTGTTGGTTTTTGCAGAAAAAATCACAGAAGTAAAGTATCTTCCTGCAGCGTACAAGTGTCTTTTAAATGTAGTTCTGAGTGCTGCAAAGTCCTACGTCAGTTTAGATCACACTTTAGCCTATTTCTGTTTTCAGCCAAATTGTGCGTCTGTGTGCAGTTATACGAGAGTGCCGAGAAAATGGACGCCAAATGATCTCTCACGGAGCCATGAATCAAATTTGCAAAAGGCAAATAAACAAACATAAATTACTGCCTAATGCCTAATTCCATGTATCAATGTGGCACAAATGCTCCCAGAATGCTGTAATGGTCTTGTCCCCTGATGTGAGTGCTTTCTAAAAGCATGTTCTCTCAAGTGTGCATTGAGTGAAAGCATGTTTCATCCTAATAGCTTGCATTTTCTGGTTTCATGTAACAGTTTAAGTCAACAAAGCCTGCATCTAAAAGTCTCATCATTTCCTCACACCTGCAGAGATGGTTGCAACAGAATGGAGCTATTAAGTCATAATAAAAATGCTTTATTGAGCTTTTCTGCAGCAGTTTTCATGATATATTTACGTGTATCAGCCAACAACACAGGACAGGATCTACCTGTTCAAGAATTTGTCAGTTCTACAGTTAAACTCTTAATTATTTGCAATGCAAACTGAGGAGCTTGGATCTACCTTGTTCACAAGTGACGGAGCATAAGTAGAATAAAAACTGACTTCATGAATTATAAATACTGTTGAAATGACTGGACATAAGCCTCACTAAGACATATCCTGTCAGGCATCCTTCAGTGAGGTGAATCAAAAAGTTAGCTCATGAGCTACGTCTGCTCCCTAAGCTTATCTCTGCTGGTGGGGATTGTCATAGAATTATATGCAAGACGCAGTGTTTACTTCAGCTGCGTCCCATTGATAAGGCAGAGAGTGCAAGCAGTGGAGAGAAAACTAAAAGTCTCGGGAGAGACCAGTAGTTTGTAGAGCAGCAGAGAGAGAGAGGGAAAAAAAAAGAAAAAGCTGCAGTGTAGGACCACCATTACAAATGATATCCTGCGACGCTGCGGCCCTAAACCCAGAGGTCTGGACGGAGCTGAGTGATTACACTGTATAATAATGAGTCACGATAAAATATGTATGTGGCATATACTGTTAGGCCATAACACAAAGCTAACTGGAGTTTCTGGAGATAATTGTGTTAGTTTAGATGGAATATTACATCCTGAATACTAGAAATACATTCCGCGTATAATTAACAATACAAAGTCCAAGTAAAACTTAAAATATGAAAATACGCAAAGACATTACGTTCAAGCTGCAGGAGCTGAAATCGGGGGGAAAAAGAAACACACCGACAGCATTTGAAAATACTCACCTTCGTTCTCTAGCTTTCTGCTCTTGGTCCAAATCAAAAGTCTGAATATAAATAGAGTTGAACCTGATGCTGTTTCTTGCCAGACATTTTCCAAGCTTCCGTGTTGAGCCACGGAGTAGAGCGGTCGAGTCACATCTTAACAGTGACTGGTAATTGAGTTTATCAATCCCGTATTTAACTCCTCACCTGTCTGAAAACCAGACCAGATTCAGCAGTTTGACAACTTAAAATTTCAATCTTAAAAATAGAACCTTTTTGGGTAGTTTTATTGCATGATATTTCACTTTAAATTCATACTTTTCCACTTTTTTTAATTTAGATTTTACCCATTTGAATTTAGCTCAGTTTAGTTTTTCTCTCCTTGTTGAGCACTGCGTGCTTTAGTATCAGCAAAGCGGTGGCATATAATCAATACTCTGTATGCATACTGTACACGTAAATATTCAGACACTGGTCTTCTGTTTTCTCTAATGATTCAAAAGACCACGGGGGTTGTGTTCAGTTGGCTGGCTTTAAAGTAACTACTTGTATCCAGTTTCTGGCTTCCTCTACCCACTTCTGGCAAGGATATAGTCTGGCTCGCTTGCTTTACGCTGCTGGAAAAATGTGTGGGGGAATGGAGGAATATTTTCATCTCACAGTGGTAGGATTGTCATTCTCCTTCCTCCTGTTATCTGTGAGTTATCGCTTTGAAAGTCCCTCTCGTGTGCGAATGTATGTGAAAGAACAACAACCTCCGAGCTGCAACTACATAAAAATGGCGAGTTTTGACAAAGACGTTTTTTTTTATGTGCCGTCTTGTTTTGTAGGGATTTAGTCATTTTAATACCACGAAGCGCTCCCTCATGCTCACATGTTCCACTGAAACAACTTCTCTCAGACACTATTTTGCAAATGCACTGTGGCAGCATCCTGCGCTCAGCGCCGCCCAGGAACTAGCCAAACAACCCAGATAACTTTTACCCCTATTCCATAACAATAGGGGACGGTGCCAGACC
Organism: Coranthus polyacanthus; assembly: GCA_037367275.1. Taxonomy (NCBI): domain Eukaryota; kingdom Metazoa; phylum Chordata; class Actinopteri; order Kurtiformes; family Apogonidae; genus Coranthus; species Coranthus polyacanthus. The sequence continues at coordinate 14,641,748 of JAPQRN010000001.1, forward strand.
TATCTACAGCATTGGCACAGTGTTAATGAGGTGTGGAGATAGGTCTGGCTATGCAAGATTGGCAAAGTTATGTATAATTAAATGCCTTTCAAGCTCAAATAAAAGTAGCAATTAGAAGGAAACAAGAGGTAGGACGGCAGGTCCAAATGCAGATACATGTAGTGGACAGACTCAAGGACACGAGGTAACATTGATCGTGTGGCCAGGAGCAGGTGGAAACCGGCTGGAATAAATACTGAGGGGAGGGGGTGGTTGGGGAATAAGCAGCAGCTGGGCAGGTGGAAGTGGGAGTCAGGTGAGTGGGACCAGTGGGAGCGACAAAGGGTGGATGGATGAAGAATATGAAGAATGGCAGTGATTGGGAAGCTAATAGAAGTGGGAGACTGACTCCGTCATGTTTCAGCTACATGACTTGGTACCACACATTTAGGACTGACCTAAATGCAACACAGCTGACAGCAGAGCTCTCACAAGCAATTTCACATTCAGTTTGATGGTTAATTACATTTCCAAGGTGTTGCTTACTACCTGGGGAGGCGTTTGTTCAGTGAAATTTGGAAGAGGAGGTGACTTTGCCTCCCCTGATCACAGACAACGCTCTGAAATGGAACATGCACGCTGAAAAGTGGCATTAGCGACCCGCTGAAACGAGATGGTGTCAGCCTTTGTCTTACCACATGAGTGAATTTAATTTGTGTGATCTCCATGTTCTCGAACCAGTGGAGCAATAAAAGGTGCTGCTGATGAAGCTCAAGGGCATCCAAAAAAACGGCTTTTATGAACAGGCAGCAGTTATTTTGATAATAAAAAAAAACAAAACATTTTTGTTGTATGAATATACACACTTGAAGGATCAAATGAATAGTTTATGCACATATTTTAGATGACAAAAATACAATAGAACAGGGAAATAGAGAAGGTTGGAGTTCACTGTTTTTCATTTTATTTCTTCTTTGCTTTGTTCCATAGTAGACACAAAAGGTGTTCGTTAGATGATTATATATATGGAGAATTTATTTTTAAAATGTTCACGTCAACACAATTTTCCAAAAATATAGATAAAGAAGAAAAGCCTAAATAAACAATCAGAGACTGCAGACCGTCACCCCCTTCATATCACCATCAGATCATATCCATCACACTGAATCATTCCAAAGAAACATATATGTTATGAATCAGTTCCTTGAATCTTAAAACGTGGATTTTTATCATCACGATCAGTTGTTTCTAAGTTACTTGTAGAGTGGATGTGATTTAAGTGTGAATACCGTCGTTCAGAGTATGAACAGGTCTTATATGAAGAAGGAATGAATGAACAATGACTGCAAATCCCAGAGCTGAAGTTACTACTGTATGTCCAACAGTGACGCCATCATATACGGTGGATTTAGAAATAAAAATAAGTTAAGAAAAATTCTAGAATCAAATGAAAAAAATACAAAATCTGTTTTAAAATTGAATAATTTAGTTTGGAAACTAAACCCTCGTGTTAAAGCCAGTGCTCCTCAACATTGTGCTATAGGAACAACATGAGGCTCCTTCAGGGAGGTTTCCTACTGAGATATGTTTGTGTATCATCCATTGGTCGTAGACCTGCACGATATGAGGAAAATCTACAACGTGTGATTGTTCAGCATTGCGACAAATGAACAAACTAACCTCGCAGTTTCCACCAAATCGACCTCAGTTAATCTGAAGGTTGCTGACGACTCGCTGGGGCTTCTTCTGATTGGCTGGATGGTGTGAATGCATATCCAGTGGCATGTGAATGCATGGTGCATGTAAATAAAATGATTCTTAAATTTCAGGCAGTTTTTTTTTGTGATGTGTTTATTGTGCAAGTACATATTGCAGTGACAGTTAATGATTCGTGGGTCAGCACTGATTTGTTGTTTCATTACGAGTGGTCGTAGTCACTGCGGTGTCCACATTTTGAGACCCTGCTTTGGAGTGAATTGTCAGTTCCTGGGAGCCTCCCGAGCTGATGGAATGAAGCGGTTTCCTGCCTTTCCTTTTCATAAGCTGCACCTCCGTCAAAAAGCAGCTCTTTAAATGGAATACATTATTGAATCAGATAGAAATATGTATGTATTTGCATGCCTCTCAGTACGACTAAGCTCTCATTTCCATCTCCACTGAAAATCAGATATTCATTAAAATGTTTTGGAGCTTGAAAAGTCATTTCTTCTACTCTACTCTATTTTCCCACAAGACGCCAAGAGCTTCTGACAAACATAATTTGACGAAAGCAAGTGGTAAGCGGGTCCAAAGAGAAAAAATATATTTAAAAAAAAAACAATATCAGTTTAATGGCATCTGTAGAATTATAGAGTAGATTATAGAGTGGCATGATGTACTGGGGAAATGTGAGTGCACAGCTGTGAATTTTAAGAAACACTCGAAATGCTCTGGCAGCTCTCGGGGGGGATCACTGGTGATACTGTTTTCATCGACATGACTAGCAAAGAAAAAAAGGCGAGGTGCAAAAACGTTTTTTTTTTGTTTTTTTTCCAAAGGCACCAAAAAAACAGATTTTATGCTTTGCACTTTGTTTGCGATTCTCAAACACACTTGCAAAACACTTACATGACACACTTTGCAATCATTGGGACAACACTTCTCTTCAAAATATAAAGAACACCTACAACCGGCAACACACGCACGAAAATAGTCGCGCAGACGTCGAGGCGGGGTAAGTCCAGGGTTGGATACGACACACAAGGTGATATTTTTCCGTTGCCTCACCTCATCTCTGCAAAGGGTTATGTTTTGATTGCAAAGTGCCGTCATTACACTTTTTTACCGATTCCGTCCACACTTGTTTTGCAGACTTTGTCTCGTGACAAAACGCTACACACAATCCAATAAGACACAAACGTCTCACACAAACCTAACCGTCCTCTATCAGTATGAGATAAAGGACTGCAGCTTTTTGCACCTTTTGAATGACACTGATTGTATTTATTCAAAACACTCCTGTATTCAGTACTTTGTGTACCTTTTTCATTTTCCCATTCTGTGAAAGATAGTTCCCGTGAAGCACACCTGCTCACATTTCAGAGACTTCAAAACTAGAAACGCTTCAGAAAAAAAAATATAGGCCTGTTTACCTTTACCTCTTTACCATTGCCACAGCAGAACACAAAGACCCATGGAAAAAAATAATTGCATTGCAGTAAAATTACACTGCAGTGGTAAACAAAAAACGGGATTGTAAGGGATGGGGTGGATAGTTTATGGATCGTGCCTTTTGTTAAGAGTTTGGCTGCATCACTTTACATCACAATTAATGACATCCCTGGATAAACAATGAGTCTGAGGTCTGTTGGTAAAACCTAGGGCTCCGACTGACGGGTGTTCAACTAGTGTCTAAGTGTTTTCAAGTGTGTATGTGTTAGATATGTTTTGCATTTTGATATTTCACTTTTGAACGTGTCTAATGTAAGAAAAGAGTTTTGAAAGAGGCGTGTTGCAGAATTACAAACAAGGTGCAAAACAGAAAATGTGTTGGCACAGCCTGTATTTAAGACATGGTTTAATTAAAGGTTTTACTTAAGCTTTCAGTGTGTAAGCGCTTGGCAAAAACCTTATACATTTTTTACCTTTGCCCCCGTGAGGGAGTAGCACCGGATCCATCCCTCTGTCTGTCTGCACCTGTCAGTCAAAAACTACGGCTCGTCTCGTCTTGAAAACTTTACACAAGGTAGGTCTGTCTCATAGAAGATGGTCCAGATCTCAGGTCTGGATCCGGATTCGACAATCCTTTAAAGGATTCTTCTCCATTGGGAGACAGGGCACATTTTTGCAGTTATTGCTCTGAAAAAAAGTCACACACATGCTGCATGACAATATCTATCAACGGGATCAATTTCTTGCTGATCTGGAAGACGATCCAGAGCCGAGAGTGTATTTTGATTTCTAAAGCTGCCGTATTCGATGGCCGTTCCTGACCTCAGTTTTGAACGTAACGACTTCAGATTTGGTTTTTACTCTCATTCTTTATTCCTTTTTTCATATAAGACCGGTTCACACTCAGGCTGGTAATAGAACTGACAGAACTGATACTGAAATCACATCCACTCCACCACAAGTCACTTCAAAACAACTGGTAATAGAAACATGAATCCAGACGCTTGGAGAATGTTTTAAGGGTCAAGGAACTGGTTTAAAACGTATGTTTCTTTGAGTGTTTTCACAACATCGTGAAATTTACACAGTGTGGTAAATTATGATCCAATCTGCAAACTCTTATTCCTATTATTCTCTCCTTCTTATTACAGTTAAAGGTCTAGTGTGTTTTTAGGGGTATCCATTAGAAGAAATAGAATGTAGTATTCAATTATTTTTTTCAGTAGTGTATAATTGCCGGTAACTATGATTTGTGTTTTCTTTATCTCGAGGCATATGCCTGCTTGTCTTTGTGTTTCGTGCAGTCAGAGAATGAATGAAACAACACGTCTGAGAAATGTCAACATGCCTACATGCATACACATTTACCTACAAATGTCAGTTGAATTAAAAGGGGTGTTAATATTACTAACAAAGATAACGGTGACGAACAAAATAATAAAAGGGGAAACAACTATGGTTGATGTTAATTTCTGCTAATAAAGATTTGGAGTGTATTATTTTCTTTTCGGTTCAGGTGTGTGCGGGCTGGGGGGGGGGGGTCGGGTCTCATCTGTTCTTATAAAAGGAAGCACTGCCTTAAATGAAACAAACTACGATTAAAACATAAAACAAGACAAGCCCATTGCAAAACGCCAAGGAAGCTACAACCAGCTACAGGTTTGGATCTGGTATTTTTACAAGTGGACAGAAATCCACAACTCACTCTTATTGTGCTTTGATTTGTTTTAAAAGGACAGAAATATTAAGGTACAGCAGGATATTAAGAGATTTAAAATGGGTTTGCAGGTTGTGATAAGACCCTCGGGTCATTCACATAAACAGAACCAGTGTCCGTAACTAATATTGTATAAATATATATAAAAAAGGAGACATTAAAAAAGAAAAACGGTTCCTTCCCTTGGAAATCGTGGGCTGTGTTTCCACATAATGTTGTTTTAAAATGTGCGTAGTGTATATTCAATCAGCTTCTCACAAAAAATGTCTTGACAGAGGGAAGGATTCTCAGGCATAAAGGACTTCAGAAAAGCATACGACAAAACTAATTAGCGTCACAAAAGGGAACTTTGAACTGATTGATTTTTTTTTTTTACCTCACTTGGGTACACTCGTGGCTATTCAGGTGTCAAACTATTGAAGGTAGATATTTACAAGCTATGAACTTTAAAGTAGTGCATGAACAACTGTAACATACGCCTCAAACGTTAGCGGCTAATATCGAATGCAGCTCTTTCTGGTTCCCTTATCCTCACCCACACAATCAGATTATATAACACCAGAGATCATTGTTATATGTAGAAAAGCCGCCGCAGGAATAATTAACTCAATTATATCTTAATGTACACCCTGCAGATTTCTCATGACAATCATGAATTGGTGGCTGAACAGACTGTCAGTAGATTTATTACTAACCACTGTTGTTTCTGCATTTATTAGAACATCGATCAGCTGCAGGAGACGTTTTTATGGCAGTGTGAGTTTTAAAACCTTGAGTTTTGAAGTTATGGTATTTAGTTTAGCTTTTATACTTTAAAGTCATGATATGTTGAGAGAAAAGTCAAAACATTACGTGAAATAAGGATGTAATATTTCACAAAAAAGGCAGAAAGTTATAATATCACAAGAATAAAGTCATAATATTGCTAGAATAAAGCGGTAACATTTCATAATACTATTGAATCAAAGTTATAATTTCAGGAGTAGAGTTTTAATATTTTGCAAACAAACTCGATGATGATTTCGTAAGTCATAATATTATGAGAATAAAGTCAGAATTTTTGAAGAGTTGAAGAATGAAGTTGTAAATGTAGGAAATTTCTCGCTTGAAATTAAAAAAAAATCATTTGGCATCAAATAGCAACAAAATAGGAGCCGCGTAACTTAACAAGCAACACTGTTAGGCAGGTAAAACATGTAGCGCAACAAATGTGGTCAGAGTGTCAGCAGCAGAGTTTTAATATGCTGTTACAACACGTGTTTATTTTCAGGTCTGAGTCACATCGAGGCTTTGAAGGAGTGGTCACAATCAATCATGATTAAAGTTTCATCTGGACTTCCCACTGATGTGCACATTTTCATCTCGGTGACAAAAACACAAAGTTGGATTGAAGCTCCTAATGTCTTTGTAAGGGTTTATGTTGACAGGATCCCCGGGCTACAGCAGAGTAGAGCTGAGGATGAAGGTCACGTCTGTCTGTTCTCCTCTCCCTCCTGAACTCAGCCTCTCCTGGGAAGAGCAAACCTCTCGAGTTTTTTTGAGACATGTCAGTATGGGGTCTGTGTAAGAGAAAATGGATTTCCTTCATGTGCTCAGTGAATATTTGCATCAAAGAAAGCTTATAGCGCCATTAGGGGTGAGAGCCGCCATGTCTGTTAATGCCACCACTAAGGCGATCACCCGTGACAAATCCTCCACAGACACAGGAAGTCACAGATGCTGTGAAACTCTTAGGCTGATTCTGGGAACTTGTCAGCCCTAACTGTCATCGGCTCTGACAAGGTCCGCATAACATAGACACTGTGTCTACACCAGCTGGTACCACACTGTCAATGCCGAGCCAAAGTCTGTCTGTAATTTCAGCAAATATTTCAGAGGAATTGCTTCCTGCAGGCCTGTTATTGCATCGGAATGTGATGCAGGTGAGATAAATCCACGCTGCATATTTTGTTTGGCAACCTGACACCGACTGTCCCCAAAGTGTTACGAATAGCACAGTGCCGTCAAAAAGGATTAGGGAAATAGATATCGAAATCTGCAGTGCAACACTTACTAAACTGCAAAAACTATCAAACAGTGTAATGTTCTGGTGCGGATCCTGACCGGTTTACCTGACATTTGATGAAGACCCAACTGAAAGCGCTGCAATAAAGGCCTGGCACAAACCTTGTTAAAAACGTAATTACTTCATAAAAATAATGCATCTTATTACATTTGATTACTTTTTGATTACTATTCTAACAAATGCTTCAAACTCACTGTGTAATTTCTCCCCCTAGAGGCCTCTCAATCAAAACAGTAACAAAGTAGGTAGTAGATGATGCCGTGAAGTAGCACGGCATCATGGGAGTTGCTGTCTTCACAGCAGATGAAAATCTATATGATGTGACTCAAGCAGAAATCATGTTTACAGATGAGGGAATGTGTTAATGTCTTATTCACGTTACGTAACATTAACTGACAGGCGACCAAAAGAAATGGGGCGTTACGTTGAATAAAATCACGGATTTCTCTTAACTTTAACATCGTTGGAAACATTTGATATGATGTAGGTACACAAGTCAAGAAAATATACAACACAGACCTAGTCATTTTTAGATATTTGAATGTGAAAATGTTCCATATTATACCTTTAAACTGGTCAGTGAAGTCCTAACATCTTTAAACAAAACCTCACAAACGGTTTAAGATTTCACTTATATTATGTGCGGTGCCGTATATTGATGTTATGTCATTTCATTCTAATGAAGTAGCTGCAAGACACGTTAAGAAAGCAAGTACTTCAATGATGCTTTGAAGTAGCGTGAGATTCACTGTATGTTTAGTGCCATTTATTCAGGTCAACAAAATATATCATTTATTTATTTTAACGTGGAGATGTTAAACATTATACCTGTAACATTGGGGAAAGATACCAGGGCATGGCTTGTTCCATTACATAAATACACTTCTGTTGAATGAAACATATTTGTTGTTGCTATTTAGTTGGATATAAATGTAATTTCTAGGAGAAACGGTTGGAAGCCATATGTTTTGTCCGTCCAACTGCATGTTGTTACATGTGACTTGTCTCCACATTTCACTTGCCACTATTAGGTTTATTAACATTTCACTACTAACATCTCTGATTTAGAAAATAACTACATGTAGAAGCAGTGTTTTGTGTCCAATAGTAATGTGAACATAATGACAAAAGTACAATGGCGCACCCCGTTTAAGGGTTTTTCATCAGACAGCCTAAAGCCCACTTTTGCCAGTAAACTACATGTTATTATTTGAGTCTGTTGACACTTCTGTCCTTGCATGAACTTGTAATTGTCGGTAAATATTTCTTTCCATTTTCTGTTGTTTGTTTGTATATCAC
>JAPQRN010000001.1:14650057-14676606 GCA_037367275.1 Coranthus polyacanthus
ACACTTCTGTCCTTGCATGAACTTGTAATTGTCGGTAAATATTTCTTTCCATTTTCTGTTGTTTGTTTGTATATCACGGCGCGACTTGGGAATCCTCACACAAACTCTCTTATCAACATTTTTCATGATGAGTTCCCTCAGAAAATGGCGAGATAAGGCCTCCATATTTTTCTGCTGTTTGTTAATCAGAGCGAGGCAGCCTCTCTCCTCTTCTTTCCCACAGAGAACGTGAGAGAAGGAGTCAGGGTCAGCAGCATCTGTAGGTGGCTCTACCGCGCTGTTGCTAATTAGTTAATCCTGATGGTTGTCATTAATCTGCTGCTGGCATCATTTACAGTCGGCATGCGGCATTGCTCCATAGCTTGGAAGTGACTGTGGGCAGCAACACACACCCTGCTCTAAATGCAAATTTCCTTAAGGACAGATACAGTATGCAGAGAACCACTGTACAACACTGATCACATTTGTGTGCAGCGCTCGGCTTTGCTCTGTGGCTGTTAGGGTTCGCCGTATTTTCTCTTTTATCGTCATGCTGTATAGTGCACTTGGAAAGTATTAGGACACTGACACATTTTTCATTGTTTTGGCCCTGTGCTCCAGCATTTGGGATTTCAAATTAAACAATGACTATCAGGTTAAAGTGCTGACTCTCCACTTTAATTTAAAAGTGTTTACATTCACATAAGATAAACAGTGTGGGAAGTGTTGTGTTTTTCATACCCAGGAGAAAAACGAATCCACAGCAATAAGAAAGAGCATATCTTTCAGTAGCTGCTTGGGTGTTGATTAGAAGCTTTAAAACATCCTAAACTTCTTTGTCTCTGCTGCTCCTTGTTCATGTTATCAGTGTTGGGGATTACACGTACCAGCGTTGCGTAATTTAATTAAACCATTTTTTAAAGGTTCTATAAGGAAGATTAATGTGTGCTCGTGTACTTGCATGAAGTTTGTGTTGGAGTCTGTTTTTTTGATGCTAGCTAACTCCATATCATCCATGATAACAGCCAATACACTGATTTCTATGAAGACGACTCCAGAGCAGAAGAGAATAGTTTTGCAACATTATCTACCATTAGTTTAGGAATGTCAGCTAGCGTTAAAAACCGACCAGCTATCATCGCAACTTTTCCACTGACTCGGCTCAACTCGCCTTGTCGCTACATCAATACTTATGTGTGTCATTGTGTTGCGCTTTGGGATGCCAAGCCAAGCTAGCGGGAAATCTCTGAAAATGTTAGAGCACATTTTCAAGTAGGCTCTATCTTGATAAATCAACCATCCGAAAGATGGTGTCACAATAGTTTACGTTGCGTTGTTATGACACTAGTACTATACCTGCAGTGGAAATGCAGCGTGCTGGTGCCAAAACCGGGCCAAATCGAGTTAAGTTAAGGCAAGTTGAGCTGATGCTGTCAGTGGAAAAGCAGCATTAGATTCCAACACAAACTTTGCACAGTATTTATTTTCTGCCACTAGATGCAACTGAAACAAACTGTAACAGTGAATAATTTACATATTTCTCTGAATTTGAACATTGCTGTAAAGATTTCGTGTATATACACAAGTCAGAAACACAGGCCTAGTTGTTTTTAGATATTTTAATGGAAATGTTATATATTGTGGGTTTAAATTGAGAGTTGTTTTGTTCTCATAGTTAAGAGAGACATAAGATACTGTATGACAACGGATTTGATGAGATTACAAAATACATTTGAAATACTGAACACCTGTTACATCCATCTACAATTACAAAATACAGTAAAAGCATGTGTGATTGTTTTTTGCATCATATTGAGATGCACATGTCAGAAACTCCATTTTCAAGACAGTACATATTTGTAATGCAAACATGTGTCACACATATCACCCTCATCCACCACCATAATGTCAGCAAACCTGGAACATATGGTGTGCTCAGCTTTTTAATTAAAGAATATATTATGATAAATTAATCTTTTTGAAGACAAACAGGATTCTCTCCTATAATGAGCCCATGTATTAGGACTGATAGCAGATGGAAATGCTCTTTGACAGTTTGCTTTTTTCACACTGCATATCACAATTATACTTCAGCTTTGTTAGCTGAAGTCTCTTGGTGGCACAACCACATTTGTTAAAGATTTAAATAGATATCCTGCTGTAAGAAAACAGATATGGGCAATGCACTGGCTTCATTTGCTGAAAATAGATACAAATAGATATTTGCAGTTAACCTACAATGAAGTTAAAAGAACCTAAATGCATAATAGCCTTTAAACTGTCATTTAGGGTGTTATGTACATAATAGTAGACCTAAAAATGGAAAAGTCTTCACAATACTTGAAATATTTTTGTAATTTTGTAACGTTTTGGGGTGTAACTTATTAGGTTTGAATTGGATGTGGTTACACTGGAGATGTATTATGCAATAATATAATTGTGCAGCTAATTCCATGAATCAATCAAAAACAATCTCAGTCAGTTGTCCCACTCAAATTAACTAGCTGTGATTAGCTACTAGCAGGTAGTTAACTATCTATCTAAATATCTATAAACTCTCTGCCCCGTCTTGTCTGTATGTGTTGTCGCTGGGTGCACATCCACAGTGATTTAGAACATAACCACTGTGAAACAATCAAAACATTTTTGATGTATCTGATTTCATGGCTTTTTTTTCTTACCAACACCTCTCTATTTCTTCATTCACTCTTTACTTTACTCAATCACTGCTGCTCTCTCCCTCATTCATTCAGCTTCGTCAGAAAAATGTGGCTTTTTCCGGTCATGAGTATTTCAACAAAATGTTCAATTTTGTTTTACCAGTCGTGTCATATCTATGGTTAGCTCACTAGCTAATATTAACTTGCTAAATTCTGTGATACATAAGAAATGTATAGTATATTGACAAAAAATAGTGTACAATAATTGTTGCTATTGAAACAATGACAAAATGAAAGTGGCCGAGAGCAACTCATGTTTTATATTATTAGTAACATTTAGTCACAAAGCTGATCTCTAACCAGCTGAACCTTGAAGATTTGAATGTTGAACTTTTGTTTTTTTAACCATTTCTAGCCAAATTTCCAGAGGCTTTAACAGCTCTTCTGGATGGAAGAGCTCTGGCCTCTTCAAAAAAAATTCACTGTAGAAGATGAGAATAGCAACTTTTCAGACAGGCTTTCCACTTTCAATAATGCACAAACAATTTTGTTTTTGAGAAAATCGAATTCCATGCTAATTTTCATTTTGTCAGAAACAGCGTTCGGCAACAAATTGGCAAACAGCCACTTCTCCGCGGCTCGTTGAAAGTTATTCCAGCTCTGAGCATGAAATCATCGACTGAAGTAGATGAGGGAGTTTGAGTGAAAGTGGGAACAACAAAAGGTAAATTACAGCACTTCATCACAAAAACCTGCCTAGAAAGCACGGAACACTATAAATCAGTTGAGGAGTTTCTGAAGGATATTTTAGCTCTTCTGAAGTTAAACACCATTCATCAACAACATCTAGGGATAAATATGAGCTGCCAGCATGGTCAGAAAATGCCTAATGCATTTTGAATTCAGTTACAACAGAGACATTTAAAAAAAAAAAAAAAAAAAAACTTTTTACATTCAAAGGCGACTGCTGCTTTGAGTAGATTCAAATCAAAGAAGCACACTGCTGTGATTTGACAGTGTGCAGGAAATGACGAGGAAGCAACGTGTCTTGAAGGTGTCATATCAGAACTCTACATGTTACTGTGACTAACTGATAATGGCTAAATTGTGAACCACAAGCTGACATTGCTGCGGGTCACATAACAATATGGTTGTCAGGGCGTCGGTGTGTGACAGCAAAGAGGATAGCCCAGACTCCTCTGACACTATTGATTATTGTGTTGATGGAAACAGGCTGACTGACTGGGCCGCAGTCTCACTGAAGCTATCACACGTCACTCTCTCCGTTCAGCAGGGGGACACATAACCTTTTGCTAACAGATGAGGTTGATGTGAGCTGAAAACACGTACGGTGCACGACTGTTACACTGTGACTCGTACTGCAGCCATCTCCGCAGCAACTCCCTGGAAATAAACACTGCTTGACAAATGAAGGTTAGCCGCTTGTTCTCGTTTACATAATGACAGTGATGGAACATCTCTGTCACGTTGTTTATACATTGTTGTCTTAACCTTTGCTGAATCTCCTTCACCAATTAATTAACTTTTCCTGCCATTAACTAGATGGATCTTATCTACTGTTGTGTATCACAAGATGTGACAAACAACGAAAGAAAAAAGGTGTGTAGGATTTAGGTGTGTAGGATTTATTCAGAATCATGTTTTTATTAGTGTATAGCATGGACACCTAAAAATAAGAATTGTGTTTTCGCTAGTTTACATAAATACCACGAAGAACAATGTAATAGCAACTAAAACAAAATAGAATTGCAGGTAAGATCACCTTTGTTTTCCGACTCGATCTACACCGTGGTTGCTTCACTCTAAATAAAATGACTCTGTAAAGAAGTTAATTCAAATAGGATTTTTTAATAAAGTGGCTTTGAACAATGTGAACAATTTACAACATATTTCATGTCATGCATTCTTTCATCCTACAGTTTTTAGCCCCTATAAATCAAGGATTTCCACATTATACCTGAAAACCTAAAATGACACTAAAACTCCTTACTACTAGAAAACTGCTTGTTGCATTAGACAAGGTTGATGGGAACGGCAAATTATGGAAATTCTCTATTTAAAAAAAAAAAAGAGGTTTTTATTTTTCCATAAGGTGTTTTGCCTGTTTCGAAAAAGAGTAAATGCACTTAATGTGCGACGGAAACACTTTCTGTTCTGTCATAGCAAACATTTAAGTCACATGACTGATCAGCTGTTTCCCTGATGTCCTCCAGCATAATAAAAAACATGTCTGGTTTTAGCAAAAGGTATGTTTGGACAGACGAGGAGGCCAACTTTCATTCCTGTGTTTGTTACAGCCGAGTGTGACGCAGCCTGTACCTGCTGCCACCGCCTGACGACACTATGCAGCATAGTTTATTCACCTCAAACCAGACGACAGAAACATGCCTCATTCTCATTGTCTTTTTTCACTTTATTCTTCTGACATTTCAAAAGTTTGCATCAATTTTGCTCGACAGTTATGCAGAGATGTGGCTGCTGGATCTAGAGAGAACCGTTGCGTTTTTACCGTCCACTGCGGGTTGTCTTGCGCACTTGGAATGTCATTTGGTTGCTATCTGCAATCTCACCACTAGATGCCACTAAATCCCACACACTGCACGTATAATTGTCCCAGTTTGCGTAATTAGAACACACTTAAAACCACATTACATGAGCGCAGCTGGAGCCTCAAGGTATTTCATCGATCGATCTAAGGATAAAAATAATCTACATGAACATAATCAAGTTTGTTGTTGATTGTTTTGTTTTTTAACTAAATAAATGTAAATACGAAGACATTGGAATTTCATTAAAAAAGTACATTTTTAATTACCTTATTTTACTCAGTATAAGGTAATTTAATTTAATATGATCTTTTACTGGCTTGAGTTCTCAGTAGACGTCATAATTATCATCTCCCTCTCTTAATTAATCAACCTCTTGATTTTTCAGAGCACTTTTCTGGTACATTTAACTTCACTAACTATATTACTGGCACCTCTTTATAGCCTTTTTCTTTAGTGTTAAAGAGAGCTGCTATTATTTCCACTGGGAACACATACTGTGTAATTGGTATGAGTTCACTTTTCTCTGTAGTGCCCACTTACCTGATCAAAGTGGCCTCTTGATATAGCTGTGCAATTTTGATATGGCATTATTTTTCACGTTGAAGTGTTACTTTATATTATATGCTGGTTCAGTCACCTAATATTTTCCACACTAAGCGTCCTTATTTAAAAGTGAGTTTTACATAAACTCTTTGTTCATTAAGTTACAGGCTGATCCAGGATTAAAGGTTACTTAAAGGTTTTCACAGTTGCACTTCTACACACTGTCCTGTTCAAAAACTGCTGTTTACAGATGAGCACTCTAAGCAGGAGTGATGTACAATAAGGACTCACTCACACATCACTGGACACCAAAATTAAAGGCTTCAATCATTTGCTCTGCTGCTTTGAAATTAACATGATGTGGTGATTGTTTCTTGTTACAGAAGACAGATGACAGAGAAATGTTTTTCCTTCCAGCGAAATCTCAAAGCTGCGCCCTGTAATTCATATTTTTATATCATCGATGGACAAAATGACTATGTGTTTAATGCCATTAGTTTTGACAAACCCAAAGAGAATTGGCATCGTGTCCAGCAAAAAGGCAGCAGTTTTCGACGTAAAACTGATAAACTATCTGTATACTGCCTGTCCAGCGCTAAACTGCTAATGAACTGAGATCTAGATGTAACCTGTGAGATTTAATGGGACATATTGCAGGCTCCAGCATGTAATTTATTTCATATAGAGGGTTTGCACTGATGTCACTTTCCCACTGGAATATGCCCCCCCTCGCTCGATGCCGAGTGGCAAAAACATGCTACGTCTTGGCTGTATTGAGTAGAGCTCACCGTGAAACCCATAATTAAACAAAATTATCTGCTTAAATTAAAGGCAGTTGGACTCAACAGTGATCCTGACAACTTCCCAAAGAACCAGTGGTCCATGGACATTGACATTTTAAATGGCAAGGAAATACAAAGCAAAGCCTGAAGGCGTACAAAAGCCTTGACACTCTGTCATGTACTTTTTTCCACATCAAGCAAACTGTGTAAATAATACACAAAACATATACACTACTTCACTTTTTGTTTACTTTAAGTCCAAGATGACAGTAGTGAGTTAGGTGTGTTTTACAAGTGTCACGGCTAAACATCAGTTACAGCGCGCGAAGAATGTCAAGACAATGGTTTAAACAATATATTGTTAGAAAGGTAATGAGCAACACTTTACTTGTATGCCACTTAATCTACTTTCAGTAGCTGAAGTAAAATAGAGCATTATCCTTAAAAGTGTCCGACTCAGGACATACTGACATTAGTACTCTGTCGATATACGCAAAAAAGTGCTTTTACTAAGTGTTACATTGAAATGGCAAATATTTCAGCTACATGACAGACAAGCCGGTTTGTTTTTATGCAGTATCACAACAGGTCTTTTCCATTCTATGTACATTCTTTATGTTTTTGCAACATCCATAGTACCATTCAGTAAGTTGGTGTAACTGCAGTGACTAGGGCTGAATGTAACATCATGTGCAGAGCCTCTATAGATAAATAATTCCCATGATTCATCCCTGTTTTGAATATTTGATGCCACATGCTTGATGTAAAGCACCTTGAACTGCATTTGTGAAATGAAATGTACTATGTAAATAAAGTTGCCTAGCCATGCCTTAAGAAATTCGGGGACTTCCTCTACAGTAGGCACCATTTTTTCTTTCTTTCCTTTCATGTGCAATAAATAATACTCCAATATTTTCCAATAAGAGAATCTTCAAGCTGTGGATGGAATGCAGCCTTCTTCTATGCCACGCATAGTCACAGCACTCTCTCACTTCTCTGTGTCACTTAGCCGTCTCTCTTTTGATTTGTACACACACATACACACACCTACACACACACACCTACACACACACACACACACCTACACACACACACACACACACACACATACAGACAGACACACACACACATACCCACACCTTATTCCCAGCTCCACATCCCCTGCAATGCTTCAAGCGGCCTGCTGTCACTCTCCCACCACCACAGAGCAGCGTTCTCTCTTTCCCTGCCTGGCCCTGCAGCACTAGTGCAGGAGCTTTCATTTGTGCCTGTCAGAGGGAGTGAGAATGGAGATGCCAGGGTGGTAATGGAACTGGAGTAACCAGCTCTCACTCCAGGGCTGACAAGAGCATACATGACCAGGGGTGTACGAGTCTCGTGGGAGCCAAACTCTGAAGCCTCATCTGTATGCTGTGCATGCCTGCGTTTGTAGAATGCTGATATTTGTTTATTAAAGGCTATGTTGGGGGACCCTACACTATAAAAAAAACCCACTTTGGGTTCCATCCACAAGGCTTAATTTAATCTATGATTAGGTCTAATTAGAGTTTAGCAAAACAGGTTGAAAATGAGTAAATCCACATTTAAAATTAAGCAGAGCTCTGCTGCACATTTAACAACGCTGCTGTGAGTAATCTCAGTTTATTTATGTAAACTGAATTTGAATCACTATGAAGATTCTTGTTTAACCAATTTAAAATAAATTAATAAATAGATAAAATATCATTTGCGAGCTCTTGGGACCCAATAAGTATAAAAGAGGGAAGAAACCAGTTAAAGCTGCAGTGCTTGATAGTTTACTGAGCAAAAATTGCATAAGTACTTCTCAGCATATTGTAATTCAAGTGTTCTGAAAGGAAACAAGAATGCTACTGATCTCTGTGGACTTGGGACGGAAGTGGACGGGCTGTAGAAAATCTACCTTGTGGTGCATACTTTGGCCAATCAAACGTGTTTTCAGGCGGGTGGTTAGGTTAGATACGTAAATACATGACAGCTGTAATTACCGATCATCTATTGCTCTACTCTGTCGCTTGACACAGAAATTGGAAAAGTGCCATCAGCGGCGTCAGGTCATCTCTATTTATATTTAGTCTTTTGATTTGGACCGAGAGGAGAGAGAGCTGTTTTTTTCCTGGTTCCTGGTTTTAGCTCCTGCAGCAACTGGCTGTAATGACGTGGCCACAAACCAATCAGTCCTTGTGTCTCTACTGTGCAGACTCTGATTCCAAATTCCATTACACAAGCAACATGGCAGCTCCTGTTTTCAAAGTTGTTTTCTTGTAAATTCGTGACTTTATAATCTCACAAAATATTAACGTTTTTCTTCTCATAAACTGATTTTAATTTTGTAATTTTTTTCCCCAGAACATTGGCTGGCTTGATGTTTAAAAAATATAACTTGGCTCTGATATGGCATTACCATTTATAATTAGAACATCATTTAAACCATGATTTAATCTGATTTAAAAATTAATCCTTGTTACAACCCAGCCTTAAAGTTTACACCGATGAGAGTTTCAAATTTTTCCCTCATTATATTTCAGACCTGTTTTACATAAATATTGGATTCCATTCTGCACATTTTAACCCTTTGCTTTGTTCTGAAAAGAAGTTTGGAGAGACCATTACCAGTAAGGGCCAGCAAACGACATGCTGCTCTGTTGGTAGACGTTGCAGTCACTGTAGGCATACGGCATGATTACTCTTGAAGTGTGAGAGCTTCACATATGAGCTACAACTGCTGAGAGCCTCCAGAGAGAGGCCATCTCTAAGCCTCCAGTGGCTGAAGGACTTTTGAAGCAGTGTCCACTCGATGTATGAGCTCTGTCAACCCACTAACATTCCCAACACAGACTAGAGCAGTTGTTTCATCATAGACCATATGGATTGTATATTGTGCAACAACAAACAGTGGTTGTGCTAATGATCTGTGGGGGAACATATGTCAAACTGAAAAAAATATTTCATTTGCTGCCTGGGTGACTGAGAACACTATGTTACTTAGGGTCATTCCATTTTACAGACTTAGATTGCATCCTGTTACATCATGATGTAAAGTTGAGCCGTGCAGTGATTGTGCAAGGACACTGTACATGCATTACAATTCAAATCACACTTCTATCCTGAATATTTCAAACAATTTCATATCCATGTCTAATTTCTGGAGAAATCGTGTTTACTGGTTCATGCAAAATCAAAATGCTGCTCTATCTCCACATTGATTTCCTTTTTGTTTCCTTTTTTTATTGAAATAAATTTAAATAATTACACACTATGCAGAACAGAATTCCACTGATTGTAACATCCACTTGTCACTTCTAATAGTTCAAAACCTCAAAGCTACATTAAAGTTTTTTGTTTCTGTCAAACTAATCAGCAGTATCTCAGATGATACAACACACTTTCTTGGTTTCCTGATGAGCTACTGTTGTTGTTCACGCTAAGATACATACACAGGTGACCAGCGGAGTTTAAAATTCTACATCCATTAGCCAGCTTTTAACTACTCTGGATCTTTTAAAATGAAAACCTGTAGGAGTCAAGGCGTGCAGAGCACCATCTTGGTTCTTGACTCTTATTGAGTGACACAATCCAAACTGGGACCATGCAGTGCCACTTCAAAGACTGTGGCTGCAGTTATTTTGTACAGATTTCTGTGATAATTAAGACACTGGTTGTAATAGCTCATGTGAAAGTGCAGCATCATTCAGTGTCTTTTCTTTGGCGGAGGAAACAACTGTTATCCTTGTGGGAATGAAACACCCCCTTCTGATGAAAACCTCTCTTTCCAAATGAGGCCATTTTTCAGGACACTCAGAACACAAACACATAAACAATCTTCAACAAAATTACTCCCAGTGGGGTAATTCAACTTCATTGGATATTGTTTGTGGATGACTGCATCTGCTCTGCACAAAGTTTATGTACAACTACACTTTTAACTACTTTAATACCTCTAATACTGTATACGTTAGGGAAAGATTGGACATCTACGGTATCTAATTCATAAAAAAGAAAATGTGTAATGGAAGTCTAAAATGCATTTACATTGTGTAATTGAAAGTACAGTATGTAAATTCTGTCTCACAATCAAAAACAATAACAAAACATGTAGTTTATTGACGTAATGTACTAAAGTGTTATATTTAATGTAATGAAATAGCTGCAAGTTAGCTAACGATATGACGCCATATACGACAGACAACCAAATTAAATGATCCGTTACACTAAATAAAATTATAGATTTCTCTGAATTTGAACAATGTTGTAAACATTTGATATAAAGTAAGTCAACAAAATATATAACACAGAAGTAGGGTCAAGTCTACAAATAATGGCTTGAATCTGCTAATAGCGTCATTAATTACGGCATTTTAAGGACCTACTCACAAAAGATTTTGTGCCAATGATATGCTAGTGCAAACATGGCCATTAAGTTTTGCACCTGTGTGCAATTTGCAATTGTTTTTTGTCTGAGCCTATTCCCTAATTTACATGCAAATGACACAACATGATGCTATCGACGTGGCAATGCAGTTTGCAGTGAATTCCACCCTTTGCAGGTGCTTTCTGAAATACGCACTATATTTTTAGCTCATTTGCACCAGTTTTAAGCCTGCAAAAGCCATGCAATCCTTTTGTGGACCTGGCCCTTTATCATTTTTAGACATTTTGTTCTTTGAGCCAGTCACTGTTGACATTAGCTGACTCACTTTTCTAAGCTAACAGTAGCTAGTGTTGCACGCTGTTGTTGTTCTTGTAGAGGAGCAGAAGAGAGGCACTGAAGACGTTGGAAGCGAAGTAAGTATTTTCAAAAAATGTAGGCAACTGTGACAGTTGTTAGCTTAGTAATAGAGTCAACAAACGACCGGCTCCAACACAAACTTCATGTAAGCACATGAGCATGTCCAAATCTCTTATTGAACCTTTAAGGGTAGATTTCCTGAACCTTTTGGACAGGTGTGTGTTTGGACCCATCAGTTTTCTATTGCACCAAATATGTACTTTTTATTGCTTATATAAAAGCAAGGAGACATTTATTCATATTCATACAAAACAGGATAAGCTTATAAAAATGCTTTTTTTTGGATCGCCATCACTGGATCGCTACAGTGATGGGGATCCTGTGTAATTAGCATGAGAATAATTGCATATATCCTGTTTGGCAGATAAACAGCCTCCATACATCCTCCACAATAAACAGTGTGGGCATGGTGACTCAAACTTAAAAAACACCATTCATATGAAGGTTGTCAAAGCTGTGTAGCATTTGTATTTGCATGGACAACATCATTCTCTTGCATTTGTATATCACTGAAAACACCTCAGGCTGTCCAGATGTTGTGTCTAACCTCAAACAGGGCATATGACATTACCTGCTGTTGAGCTGTTTGCTCAGCTGATGGGGAAGTGCAAACACTGACTATGATGCATATGGCTGGGATTTATTGTTGGGATTTATTTTAAGGATGATGTGCGAAAATAAGTGCTAACAGGACATCTGCTCTGAAATGTACATGTTAAAAGACACCGCTGTCAATACTCAAAGTGAGGGTTTTACTCATTTCCTCCTTTGCCATCACCCAAAAAAACAGAAAATAGCTGATGTTTTGGCCAGAAAAAGAGCAGTATATGGGCACTGTAACATACCCAAAACAATTAAAACCCTACTGTTGCAGCAGCAACATGTGGGGAAAAATTAGCTTATGAACAGCCAACAGTACAAACAAACAAGAAAGGGAGCTAGATATTGAATGAAAAGAAATAAATAAAATAGAAATAAAAGGTTTTGTTTTATATAAAAAGATTGGTTCACAGCGGTTATGTTCAAAATCACAAATATACATGCTCCCTCATTTGCACAACCCTGCGGGAAGGTTCTGAGTGAATGCGGCTGAAGCACATGCTTCATCCTGTCCTCTGTGGCCTCAGAGAGTTCTGACATAACGATACATTGCCACGCTTCCACAACATCAGCATAATACCATAAGTGCAGTTACAAATGACAGAAATCTACCGAGTGCAACTTTCCATGATGACACCTTTTAACAGTTGTTTGACAGTTTTGTTGCGAGCAGTAGGAAATTTGACGGAGGTGGCTGCTTCGTAATTCTCTATACAGGAAAACCCTGCTCCAGCCTAAGATCTGCTGACCAAAAACTTTTAACTGTTCCACCCACCAGACTGGAAACTAAGGGTGACTGTGCATTTTTCTGTGATAGTCCCTCAGCTTTGGAACAGCTTTCCCCTCAGTGTGAAATTAGCAGACTGCACTGCAGTTTTTAAAAGCCTTCTCACTTTTACAAGATAGCCTATACTTAATATTCATTTCTTTTACACTGTTATTCAAAGTGTTTCCCTTAATTACTTCTATTACCAATTTAGATCTTATTTTATGTATATCATTATTTTAGTTTTACTTATCTATTCTGTATTTTTTCTGTTTCATATCCCTCGTTCTCTTTCTCAAATCAGCACTTCAACAATCCTGTCAGAAACACAACCATCACAGCTAAACCATCACAGGGCTATAGCTCTAACTTAAATCATAATCAAATACTTTGAGAAACTGCTTCAAAACATCATCCTTCCATATGTTTTACCATTCTTGGATCCCCTCCAGTTTGCATATAAGCAAAGGAGAGGTAGAGATGATGCAGTGGCATGTCTCCTACACTATCTATTAATACATCTGGACACCAACCAAACATGCCAGACTTCTTTTCATTGATTTTAGCTCGGCCTTTAATACAACCTAGCACCAACAGGTAATCAAGAAACTACAACACCTCCAAGTTCCATCACCACTAATCCACTCGATCCATTACCTCCTCTACCAACAGGCCACAAGCAGTGAGGGTTGACAATCCACTGTCACCCACCATTAATGTCAACACCATCGCTCCACAGGGTAACTACTCAGCCCATTCCTCTACAACCTTTTGTAAAGAGAGTACCACCTTCCCAAATAAATGAGAAAAGAACTTGGCCTTACAGGTCAGCTTCAACCAGCATATCACAGATACCTACAAACTATGAGTCTGTCTGTCCAGCCCCATATTCTTCTCCTGTACTGTAGTATTACCATAAAAATAAACTCCTAAACATTAACTTGCAATGTCATTGGTATTCCTGCCACCAACCTTTCTGACTGCGTCACCTCATCTCTGATCTGCAAGGCAATTATAATCACACATGACCCAAACCACCCTCTCCACCAGCACTTTACCCACCTTCTCTCTGGCCATAGGCGCAAACTACTCTTGTGCACAAAGGCCCGATTTAGCAAGAGGGTTTTCGTATCAAATGATACTGTCTTGCAGATGTAGACAGGTGTTTAATATCTTTGCCTCTGCTGAATTTTCTTTACAGATCACCACATTTGGACCTGCATTGGTTGTGAAATACTGCCAGGCAGCACTTGTGTGGGTTTTCTTTGGCTGTGGGAGCATTAAAAGTAGACTCGGCATGCATTTTCCAAGTTGGAAAACAGGGTAGGAGTTGGGGGTTAAGGGACAGCAAATAAGTGGTCAAAAACTGACTGCTAATGGCCAACAATGTAGAGTAAACTACAGGACCTATCTATCCAACTTTACTGTCATTATACAGTGCATGGAGGCGTTACAAATGAAAAGTGTTAGGTGGCCCCCGGACCTGAAATAAATAACGAGGTCTATTTTTTAATGTATATAGAGTCGTTGCTGGTGGAGCACCACGATCCCAGGTTGGAAACCTCCTCCCTATACGCAGCTGTGACCTGTGCCACCACTGTAGAGTCATCTGTACATTTAATGACTGCGTTTGTGTCGTGGATCGGCACACAGTCGTGGGTGAGGAGGGAGTGGATGATTGGGCTCACAGTCAGTGATGATGATGAGATGCTCCTAACAGACTGGGGTGTCTTAGTCGGGAAGTCAGAGATCCAATCAGAAAGGCTTGTGCTGAGTCCTAATGAGGACAGTTTGCTGGTCAGCATGGATGGGCTGCTGGTCTTGAATGCAGAGCTATAGTGTTTACTTTTGCTGTTATTTTATGTGCTTTATGTAATGTTTTATTTCCCTTTCATTCAGTTAATACAAGTGCTAATTATTTCATCTATCTGTTTTTGTAACTCAGTCTTTCTTACGTTGGTTTAATCGGTGCTGCCATGTGTTCTAATTCTGTAATGTGTTTCTTTCTTGTGCGGTAAGCAGGGGGTGACTTACATGGATTCTGATTTTATTTTGTAATCTGGAAAGCACTTTGCGCTTATGCTTGAGAAATGCTGTAAATACAATTCTCATTATTATCACAGCAGACATAACATACTGTTCTCACATAACAATCTACAGTATTTTTGATCTTACTGACTAACTGAATAACATACCAGTTTAAACATGTGTTACTGTGCAGAAACTAAACATTCCTTCTGTCTCAGTGTGGTTTCTGATTTCAGCTGAAATTCAAGGTGGTTTGTTCAGTAACGTGAAGAGTATTAACAATAACAAGGCTCAGAGTACCTTTAATGTTCAGCATCTTTACGCCATAGGTCTCTTTCTTGTTCTGTAAAACACACATATTGACTGACTCACAGTGACATGCTTGATGGAGCCTGCAGTCTGTATATGTGGCTTCGTGATGAATATCAGCCGGTGACATCCCATTTCCAACATTTCTCATGCTAATTATCTTTCCAGAGCAGGGGAGACTGATTTGGTGTGTTTCTGCACAGAATGGCATGAACTCAGGGTCTCACTGGTGAATAATGGCTTTCTAATGGCAATATTAACCTTCTGAACAGACAGAAGTGCTTAATGTCTCCCATGATTAAGCCATGAGAGCTGTAATATCAGAGGTCAGAGGCTCTAGGCGATGAGTGGAATTATCAAGACAATGCGCAAGTGATGATTTAAGCACAGAAAAAGTGAGCCTGATTGAACAGTGTGATAATATAAAGTGCAGTGTGGATTTTTTTCCCCTAACTGTAGCTCACTTTATTATCTCACTGTATTATCTCCCTTTTCAATAGAAGTGAAATTATACATGTCTTAATTAACTGAAATTAAGATATTTGTCAAAATCCATTTATTGCAAAACTGATTAAATGACTAAATGTACCTATTATTAACAATTACCTCATTTGAAACAACCACAAAAAAACCAAAAAAACCCTCAAATAAAAATCCCAAGATGAAGCTTGGACCAGTGCAAAGGTAAGGATTAGTCTTCTTCTCCCAAGTGAATTTTTGAGGAGCTAAACATACTCGAAAACGCCTGAAACTTTGCACATGCATCAGAACTGGTGCAAAATGTTACATTTCGGGGACGCATTTGGTTGGTGCTGTACATGTATCAGGTCCAGATGCACAAAGGAGTCTCTTGGAGCCAAACCCCGCACCCAACAGGAAGTCCACCATTTTGATTTGAATATGCAATTTTTGCCCCATTTCTGCTTTTTTCCAGCTGCTATTTTACCAAACTCCTCCTAGAGAATTAATCCAATCAATTTCAAATGTAGGGGATTTCATCTGAAGGCCTCATCTAAAGGGGAGTTGTAAAATTGGTGAGTTGTTATTTCATGGTGTTGCTGGCAAATTTTGATGTTTTGCCAAAAATTGCTCAATTGAGCCCCCCCTACCTACAAAAAAAAGAAGCCCCCGCATGAGTTTTCACCTAGATGTACCGTACTGAGTCTAGGCACATGTATCAGGTCCAAGCTCCGTGGACCCGCACCTCGTCCAGCTGGAAATCCAACATTTTCGTTAAATACGCAATTTTTGTCTGGTTTTTGCAACTTCCTGTCATTGTAAATGACATTGTCAAATTTAACTCTGCTTTATTTTCTACAACACTGAAAAGAAGATAGGTATCTACATCGAAGATATCTACATGAATAAAACCCTTCGCCCTGATGTGCTCAGAGATGCGAGGGAGTGATCATCGCTGCTTGCAGCTTTAATTTTGAAAGTAGAATTGTAGAATCCTCGAGCTGGTCAAATCAAAAGTAATAGTAGAGCACGTATCTGACTGTGATCATTGACAGTGAAATGAAAAAAGCAGGGCAGACAGCCATAGACGCACACTATCACAGCAGACACACTCAGCCAACATGTACAATCATACAGATAGCAGGCACAGATTTAATGTCGAGACGCGGCAACCGGAGCGTCACCGAGTCTGCAGCGACATATTTCTGCATCACTGCTGTCGGGACTGCGGGAGCTGGAGAATAAGACTGTATTACTCTGATGTGGAGCTTTTCTTCATGCTTGAAGGAGCATGGACATGTAAGCATCAACAAACACGACAACAATCAGCAGGAGGTCAGCATGTGGACACAAATCAAGCAAACAGGAGTTGTCATGAATGAAAGAATTAAACAGTCATTTCAGAATAGACAGCTACAAAATTCTCAGACTAATTCATAATAATTTTTTCTTCTTTTCAAACATATAATTTTCTCTGAATGTCTATCTGCCCTCCCTGAATGAAAATAACCCTCAGATACAATTAGAAAGTTGTCTGTATTTAGCTCTAAACATTATTCACAGAGTTTTATAAGGTCTATAAGGTCCTTAAATTTAAGAATTCACAAATAATGAGGTGGCGGGTATTTCTAATCAACCTTATTGATCATTGTCATGGCTGTTTTTGTGATGTGGGAGATGGAATTGGTGCTAGTATGTAATGTACAGTATGCACTATTAGTGAGCAATATAGAATAAATAGTGAAATATGATTAAAGAAGTCTTTAGTTTGAATGAACTTAAATAGTTTTGACATTTCTTTTTTAATCAAACCACCTCTTCCAATTCCCCTTAAAGTGTATCCAAAAGTTACTTTAAGTTTTTCCATGAGCAAAATAAATGTGTGTAGATGAAAATCAGATTGCTCTGATTCCTTAATGGCATGTTAGTCAGTGTCACACACCATTCTGTAGTATGTGAGTCTCATAAGATTTACCATGACAACAGGACATTTTTATCTGTTTCACAACACAAAACGAGTATAAGCATAATTAAAAATGTAATTTTAGACTTAATGCTAAGTGATTATTAAAGGTAATGCATGATCAGAACAGTTTGACTTGAACATTTTAATGACTTGTCAGTGCACAGAACAAGAAGAAAAGCGGAAGAGTCTAAAGCAAAGAGTCTTAGCTGGTGTTGCACACTGTTGCTGCTGTAAAGGAGCAGAAGACATGCAACAATAAGAAGGATTTTATCACGTCCTTTAAATCAGCGCACAGGCAACTGAGGCAGCTTTGAACAGCACAAAACGTACTCCAAAAGAAACGCACAAACCTTACATATTGACGTTACAAATTTGTAGAATTTCGGATTTAGGAGGGTCAAGTTGTTCAGGTTCTTTGACATCGACACCAGAGAATGTGTTCAAACCTACAACTGAATGCCACAGCTTAACACAGCCTTCATTCATTTGTGTTCACACTGTCACCTACACCGTTCTCTGTACTCTGCCGGAGGCCGCTGAGCTGCCGGCCTACCTTGTTATCTCTCTATACACTCTCAGCTCCAGTGACCATTGACTTAGAAATGGAGTTAGCTAATGTCAACAAACGTCTACAGCACAACGAAGGCTCCAGCGCAACCTTCATGTAAGCACACAAGAATGCGTGAATCTTACATATTGGACATTTAATGACATGCTTATTCACATTTAAAAGGACAGTGCCTCTGCTGTTGCCGCAACTACTGTGATAGCATGAGCTAACAGATCATTTCAACACATCTTTCTAAGGACAACAGGCGTCAGAATTTATTTTTGGATGTGTCAGCCTGTGTTATGTCCATGGGGTAAGAAAATGTGTAAGAATCTCATTCTGAGTAGCCACTTACTGCTTCAGGACATCTCATCCTGTTTTGAAACAACAAACATAAGAGACAACAGAGGGGTATGAAATGCCCAAAGGAGGTTCATGCTAAGAAATTTTCTTTTGAACGTGAGGGGCTTTCAGGCCTTCTGCTGCTCATTTCTCGTCTCTACAGCTGGGCCATCACAAAGCTTGAAAATGAACAACATACTTCCTTTTTTTGGTTGAAAGTTGTTGACATCCCTTTGGAGAATCACACAGTTACAAACTGAATTCTCTTTGTACATTCATAAAACACTCATATTCACTAATATCATGTATTATCATAACATCAGCACGACTGTTCAATGGCCATGCTCACAGAGAGATATCGAGATGCAGTGAGATAAATCAAATGAATCTGCAACGGTAATTTCTCCTGTGCTCAGCCTTTTGAAATTCAGTTGTCAGGTCATGAATGTGCTGCATTTGTAATTTGTAATGGTTAGGTCATGAATGGCATCACACTTCATATTCATGAAAGAAAAGTACAATCAGTTCCTTTCTGTTGTGAAGCTGTGAACAGATGTGTGGAGTGAAAGATGACGTTTTTACATAAACAAATAAATTGAATTCCTCGTGTGGTGTATCTTTCTGTTTTTCTAAGAGATAAAGGCATATTTCCTCTTGTGCACAAATGTTAATGGAAAAATAATATTAAATCTGAAAGACTTGCAGTCTGGATTTATTGTCTTGTAGCTGAGACATATCTGAGTCAGACATGGAAATCTGCTGCATTAGTTGCAGAGAGGAGCTTCATTTTACTGATTCACTGCTTTTCTCACACAAGCCACACAATGCATTAAACACTGTAGCTAATTAGAAGCTCAAACTCGGTACGCCAACCATGAAGCACTTCAAGAATATTTTATTTTAGATTTAAACGGCTTAGTCATTCTGTCAAAAAAGAACTATGGCTGCTCATGAAAAGCACAAATTCTTTGAAAATGAATCTTTCAGTTAGGAGGTGCAGCCTGGGATTCTGGGCCCCATGAAGACGTTCCACTCCAACACCACGGGCCAAACTAACCCCAAAAACACTGTGTAGATATTCTGCATATAGTGGAATTCACTATGTGATGCAAGACTGATACACTATTTAAGAAATGTGCTAAATACCCTTAAAGATCCAGTGTGTAATATCTAGTGACATCTAGTGGCCAAGTTGCAGATTGAACTGCTCTGCCCTCACCCTCTCCTACGGTGACCACAGAAATGTGAACGCACCTCATTAGTACATTGTTTTGTCTGTTCTGGGCTTTTTAGTTAAGGTGATATTAACAAAGATGAACCCTGGTGGACGCTCAAGGAGACAGTGATGCATCGAAACAGTTACAGTGAAATGGATTTTACGCGTCGTAAAACAGAGAAAAGAAGAGGAAGTAGATGCTGAGCAAGGGGTGAGGACTTCGGCTCCAAGATGAAGCCAGTGTGGAAATATCTGACAGTTGTAATACCGCTGACTGCCTCCAAAAAAACATTCTAAGGTAACGGAAAAGCAATGGTTCAGGTGATTACACACTAACGAAAACATAATTATTAATATTGTATTCCACGTCTGTTATTAGATCCCCGTAAATCCCTGTAAAACCTAAACACTGGACCTTTAACATTAATGAATAAGTTAAAATAAATAGAACGTAAGTATATATAATATATAATAATCCCCAGTATTCAGGCGAACAGTGTGTTAATTCTTGTCACTGAAAAGGATTAACTAATTTGTCCTGTTCTCATAATAATAAAAATGAAATACCCATAGACTGGTTAGAATTATGCCAAGTGACGCATCTTTCAACACAGTGCCGTTCACCTCCTTCTGAGGCTGCTTCACTCGTAGAGTTTTGGAGATGGAGCTGCGGAGACTGAAGCTGGTACAGTTGACTAGTATGAGCAGCTGCTAAAAGTGTGTCTGCATTGATTAAATGATGGATAAAACAGGAGTGAAACAAAGATGAGCTTAACCCTCAGGTCTTCTTGTGACCCTTTTAGGGATTCTCAATTGTATTTTTGCTCTGCTATTTTTGGCAGTTTTTATACTGAGATGATAATATCTGGCAAAGATGTTTTGGAATTTTGTGAAATCCACTGTCAAGACCAAAGCCTCGCATTCTTCCTCCTGGAGCCCTTTTTGGCCCCATTGACTATCACTGATATTTTTTAAATATGATCAGTGACCTAAAAGGGCCTTAAGGGGAAAAGTGTGATTTTTTGAAAGGGTGTCCTGAGGGTTAACACAAGGCAGCCTTTTTATAGCTGTCGATTAAATGACTACATGCAACATCAAATATTAATATCAAAGTGTGCACTTCCCCTACTCTTTTGACATTTTTTCCTCACTCACTATTTGCATTATTTGTAGCTGCATGTTTAACTGATTGTATGCTACCTGCACAGCACCAGGGAGCAGACTAGCTGGTCAAAGTACTGGTGTAATTTAGAGTTTAAGAGCCAAATGTTTCTCTCAAAGCATGTCATCAGGTGGCCAGAAGCACAGTTCCAAATAAATGGTGAAGTTGCCTCGTGTCTGGTGGTTGTGAAAATTAGAAACACAAGCACACATACTCTTCTCTGATGGTATTAAACTTTTCAGAAGTTGAAAGACACAATAATATTGACTTCTTTCAGACATCCATCTCTGATCAAAATAAAAATGAAACAGGGTTAAGGCAATTTCTCTCTCCCTGTCGCGAGTGCACATACAAACAACGGCGATGACGAGATCGAGCCTTTCAAGTCGAGGCCTGCAGTTAGGGATAAGTGTGGTGAGCTTCGAACAGATTTCTTCTGCTGTCACTTTGTCTTGATTACATTGATCAGAAGTCACCAAGCCCCAAATGATGAGCTGAGAAATGTACTGTTTGGATCCACACTTATTGACTGCTGCTTGTATTCTGAAATCAGTCTAAAGAAATGATACCCTTGACAACTTCAGGTCAGGGTTTTCTTCTCCACTGAGACACCTCATTAAGCTTCGATACTGTATTGAGACAAGTGAACTTCAATAACGAAGCCAGTGTGGGTCAAAGCACCATGACAGGCTGCTTTATTAAAATCAGGGACACCATCATCAATTATGTAAGAGCTTAAAAATGCAACCGTCTTGGGTGTAGCAGACCAATCAGCAGACTGATGCGCCGCTCAAATATCACTCCAAATCAACTGGTGAAGTCCAGCAGCTTCTCCTGTGACGGGAGGCCGACACCAGCCACAGAACTGTAAGACATGAAAAAGACAAATATCGAAAACATAGGGAATAAAACAATGTAAAATGAACAATATAGAGTTAACAGCAACCAGTGATTCACCTGTGAATTAAATGCATTGTTGAAATGTTGTTAAAAATGTTACTTTCATTCTAATCACAGGGAAGCAAAGCTTATTATCATTATCATTATTATTATTGTTATTATGATGTAAGGAATTCTCATACCTTTTTCTTGCACTTTTTAGAAAGATGTATTAAAAGTGTCACAAACTGTGTTACATTTTTACACCTCAATATTAATATTAACACATTGTGCTATATTTAGCTACACATTGTGTTAAAAAAAACACTTAAAAGCCTTCCAGCACAATTGTATTCAATACTGACACAAATTATAGGACTCTGTCTGCAGACCCACAATTTATAATTCAATAAACAGTATTTACATAAAAAGGACAACACCTCAGGGTACATTCACACCCCTACATAACCCTAACAATAAAAGAATCCTATTAAAAAAACACAAAGACTTTGTTTCGTTTACCACGGGGGTGATCGTCAGAGCGGGAACGAGGCTGACATACCTGTACCTCATGAGAGTCATCATATCATCAGGTAAACATGAATGCAGTGTCTAATGTTTTTGGGCCCTCTGTCTCGATAATGCTATTTATTACAGAATATCATTTTATTATTGTAAAAGGTCATACATACTTATAGCAAAATTAAGTCGATTCTTATGAATTTATTGCCAAAAATCTGAGTTGTGTGGCTCAGGATTTCTCACATTCAATTCTCCACACCAGAGGAAAGATTTCCCTGTGCAATGAAGAATGGTGGTGTGTTTTAGCATTTGTATTAACATGATGTCAGCTCTGCCACAGAGCAGGAAAATAGTATGGGGGAGGGAGGGTCAATGAATTATTAATGCTGTGCTCTGCCCAGTGTATGCCCCACGTGTCATCTTGATGGCCTGCCTTAACAACGCCTGTTTTATGCTGCAACATGCGCAATAAAACATCTTTCTTTCTTTTTTATAATACTGTATCTTACCCTTTCTCAAAGGCCATATAATATCTGCATTCAGATATAAGGTCATGGTAGTTTTTCAAATATTAACCTTCGCTCAAGTATATCACAAAGCCACCAATGCACCGCAGCAATGACCTTTCTTGTGCTAAATTACTTTAATTCAATTTTCCAGTCAGTCGATCATTACTAGAAAAAGTAACTGTTCACCCACAAGTTGCACATGGCCTCCAGTCCCAGTCCCTTCATGTGGCTCGTGTGGTGCAATTACAAGAAGACCGAAACAGTGAAAACACAGTAACGTTTCAGACGACACCACACATGAAAAAACACAAAATTTCACAAAAAATGACATGCCCCAAAACATTAAGATGTACAAAAACAACATTTTAGAAATTGTTAGAAATGTGAGTTGAGGCTCGAATATGGCGCAATGATGGAAGGACAAACGAAAGCCTTGAGAGTCAAACCGCAGTACCATTCCAGAAAATTTCACAAATTGTGACCCACAATGATGTTTGAAAATACACAATGACATGTCAGATCATGGGAAACATTGGACAACATTTCTTGCTGTAACTGGATAGAATTCAAGTCCCTGGTGACAGTTGTGTCAATGTCATTTCCTTTTTCCATCCATTGAGCAAACTCTGAATTGACTTTGTTGGTTCTGTCCAATCATGAACAGGAAGTATTGACCTTCCCCCTTTCAGTGATTTGAAATGTCAGAATGAGTTTTATTTTATAGATGACTTTGTAAACCTATTATCACTGTCGCCTTCTTTTGTGAGAGTCTGACTGAGCCAGGCCATTTGTGAACCTGTCAACTTTCTAAATTGTAAGTGATGACTGACCTGCAGAATGCATTTTGTGTTGTTTGTTTGAATTCAGGATTTTCAGCCATTTTGCAATGCTGTATGAGGGATTTGTGTCTGAAAAGAATTGGGGAGTGTGGATTGCACATTATATCGCTGCGGGGATGATTGCAACTGAGTAGCTGTGTTATTCATGCGTCTGGATGGAGCATTTGTTGAATCTCTTCGCTGTAGCAGCAGTTGCTCGGAGGGAGAAAATGACTTTTTTGTTTTGAGATGTTTGTCATTTTTGTGTCTTGTCTGTGTGCTTAGTAGCAGATAGCTTAGGATCACCATTAAGTATTGGCTGGGGCAGATGGCTCTCCTCAGGAATCACTCCTTGACATAAATGATTGACTTGGTGTTTTCAGGGAGAAGTTCAGTGTAGGTCCATGGAAACCAGGGCTTTTTGGAGCCAACCCCAGAGGCAGTCAAAGGTATCACAACTTTAACATACTTCCGCATTAGCTTGATTTTGGAGCTGAGGTCCTTGATCCTTCTGTGCAACACTAGCTACTGTTAGCTTAGAAATGGAGTCGGCTAACGTCAACAGACGTCCAGCTCAGAACACACGCGAATCTTACATACAGAGTTTGTAACTTACAGTAGCAGCATAAGTGACGTTTGGATATTTGACTTAAAAGTAAAGAAAAGCTTGCTGCACACTGAGTTTCAGGATCACAGTTTTCCTATTCTGATGCCTCATGTCTTATTGCATCTGTCCACATTTGTCTGCATAAAGGCTCCGTTTTTGCAGCTTATAAAAACTTAGTTCTGGGTTCTTTACCCTGTCAGCAGTGCATCCCAACACACAGCAGCTTTTTAGGTATTTTTCATATTTTTCTGCGGGCTTAAATGCGCTCTGACAGAAATAACAGACTGTAGAATCATCGATCAATCAGAACTGAGTATTTCTTAAAGCTGTGTAATAAGAGGCATTGTTGACGGATTTGCTGTATCTACCAAACTTTTGAAAGTAGCCTAGTTCGGATTCCAGAGGCTCTAAAGGTTTCAGAGCTTTTTAGTGGGACTTTTGTGTCATTTGGACGGTATATGGAGCTACAGAAGGAAAAAAAAAAAAAAAACTACGTAGAGAGGGAGAGATTCCAGTTTGAGTTTGTTGGTGGATGGAGGTAGCATTAGAGGCGGAGAGGGTAAAGGTAGAGCAGCTGACATTAGAGTTAATAAAGGAGGGGGCAGTGCAGGAGACTGTTGACTGCTATAAAATCAGTGAAGCTGCTGGTGTTGATATTGGATTAGATGTAGCTGAAAATGTGCATCTTCTTGTTTTAATTTGAGGATGGGATCTTGATAAATCTTTTGCAGTGTTTGAATACGTGACAGAGGTTATGGAGTGGCTTGACACGATGCACTAATGCACACTAATGCTGCTGTGTTTTCACAGATAAGGGCCAGAAGGGTTTTTTTCTGCCCTTTGTTTGAGTGAAAGTGGGGATTATGCTACAGTTTAAGCTGCAGTCCTGAAAGCATATGGTTCCAGAAGAAGAAAGGTAGGAATATATGAACTGGGAAAAATAGACACGTTGAACTATGTGGAAGTTTCTCATTTGTCATTTTACAATGGTGGTGCTCTGCATCTAATGGAGAAAAACATGAAGATATAGGTGAGCTGGTTGTTTTGGGACAGTTCAAGACTTTCTTGCCTGTTCATCTTGCTGCTTATTTTAATGAGAAAAATATTAAACCAGCATCAGCAGCTGCAGTGATGGCTAAGGAATATGTTTAATACATGCTAGCGGCTCAGCAGTTAGTCACGTCCATAGGGAAGTACTACAGAAAGAGAATTTCAGGTTGTGGTCAAATAAGTCTCTAGGTTTTTGCTTTTGAGTCCACTAAAGTTAACACTAATGAGGGAAGTTCCTAGAACAAATGGAAGGTTTGATGCATCTAAAGTATGTCACTCATGTGAAAACAAGGCGCACTACAAGACAGAATGTTCACTCCGAAAACCATTTCACACCAATCACGTTTTTTTTTTTGTCAGAAACATTTGCATGGAAATTATTAAAAGCATGGAAATGTAGTTCTTAAACTCCTGCCGTATTTGGACAGACCTTTATTTAAACTGATTTCCACTTGCAGAAATATGTTTAACCACTGCAATTATTTGTTCTAAATGATGTTACCATCATTGTACACCAACCCTCCACCAACTGTATTCTTGATCTACAGTACGCTATCACTAGGCCCGCAAAAACGTGTGCCTTTGGACTGAAGTCAAATATCTCCGAGGCATAATGTTACTTGAGCAAAACGATATCATTATGGTTAACAAAAGGCAACCAAATGAAGCCCAACTAATTATCTGCCAGGCAAAACAGAATGCCCACTTGGAACACACTGCCAGTCACCGCTCAGGATTAATTTGTTTGTGGTAGCTGGTGTGTTTTCTCTTGTGAGGCATGAGCATCCCCAACAAGGCCTCAAACTCCTCCACGGCCGTCCAAAAACACTGGAACACACATTATTCACACTGCTGTGCACAGTTGACACGGAGAGAATTTTTCATATTCCCGGACCACATCTTTCACATTACACTGGTGGGATTTGGCTTCAAGGCTAGACAAAAAAAACGAGCCGGTCTGTTGTCCTCGGCACACGGTATTTGTGGGTCAGGTATTGTTCCTGAGGAAACCGTGTCATATGAGGGTATTGATGAGGCATATGCACCTTTTGTCTCAGATGGCTTTGTGTCTTTGGATGGAAAGGAAACGAGACACAGCAGTTAATAAATGTCTTGTTGTGAAGAGTGACGTGTCTTTTTCAGGCATCACGACTACTGGTGGGAACAACTCCAGTGCTTGCGTTGGGGTTGGTTCCCCTATGGATGCCACTACAGAAAAGAAATGATGCAGTTGTTAGGGTTAGATGTGGGGTATTGCCGCAGTTTGAAACTTTTCTGGTGTGGTGTAGTGTTTAATTTGAACTCCCACACCTGGTACCCATGGCCCCTCATTTTTAACTTCTCAGTAATATTTAATAAATGACTTAATAAACCTAATGTCACAGTGATGACGTTTATACAGTATGTGCACCGATATGTATTGTT
>JAPQRN010000001.1:14676706-14700706 GCA_037367275.1 Coranthus polyacanthus
CAGTTTCTGTTTCTGTCACTTGGCTGAAGATGCACCAGCGTATAGTGGAGCTAGCATAATTTTCTCAAGTTTCTCAAAACCAGGATAAGAGCTTACCCAGGCGTGTGAAATTAGGATGTAATGTTTACATTTGCAGAAAAAGGTGATACTTTGGAAATGCTGAACATAACCAGCAAAATGCACCTCTTTGTTTTTTTTACAGCCGCAACAGGCGTAACATGCTGTTTTCTGAAATGCTGTGGTTTTTAAATGTTGGTAACCCACACGGCCACCATACAGAGAAGAAAACACATTTTGATGCAATTAAATTTTGCAGCATTACTGTTTTTGGGCTTACAGTTCAGGCTACACACGGACGTGATGCTTCGAAAGACTCATTGCAGTATAAAAGTACCGTATTTGAGATACACGGCCAGCCAGGAAGCGTGATACATGATGTAGGTAATAAGCTAGGTGACGCGCCCACCAATAGCTGTGGTCAAAGTCTGTGAACTGTGAGGAACTATAAATGGATGTAAATAGAAGTTTAGTGGTGTGTAATCAGAAAGTAACAGGAAGGAGAGGATGAATAATTCAAACAGCCTTCCTCCCTGTTTTTTTTTTTCTCCCCTGGCATGTGTGCACACGCAGAGAGCCCAAAACTCCCCCCCAACCATTTAGGAAATGCATTTACATTTTTGTGAACATCTGGCCAATATTGGGAAATGCAAAGTTGATCTTAATATGGAATAACAGGTGAAGCAGATGGTTATTATTATGAGAAGCTATTGTGGCACATGTTTGTAGTTCAACGCAATTTGTGCAGTTATTGCCACTAAACACATAATCTGAGAGGCTTATTGTTCATTAAAAGTGTCATCAAAAATGCACCACCACAACCATAATTATTAGACTTAAAAGATCTTTTCATGCACAAGAAAGCATTTCTGCGTAAACATAGCTTCTATTTGTCAAAGGAAATAACAGGAAACACTATAATGTTACCCCCTCAGCTGTAACAAGTGAGTAACTACTTTTTGAGTCAACGAGTACTGATGTAATCCTTAATATTTGTCCAAAGGGCTAATGGAAAACACTACTGTTGTCCTCTGACAGACACTTAAATGGCAAACGCTTGCAAGGACAAATATTGATTTTTTTAAATTAGTTTTCACGGCACCTTGCACTGTAAACACATTAAGTACTAAACTTATTTTCTCTTCTTCCTGTACAAAAAAGGGGAAGTCATTTAGGATCAGTTGTGTTCAGAAAGTACGGGGCATTTTATTTGTACGCAGTCCTTTACGTACAATGTTTAGATGCACGCGACATGAAGCATTCTGCATAAATAAGCATTGTGGGTTTGTAGTATTTATTATTTCTCATGTTGATTTTCTTAACTCATTTTTGATTCGTTTTCATCCACTTAAATGCACGCTTTTGACTTTTTTTATTTTAGACCCTACTGGCAGGAATTACGTACTGCGAGCATTTTAATGAAGACACGCTACACATTATAGCATTACATTTGAATGTGAATTAACGTACCTTTCCCGTGTCACTTGGTCGTTCCCCAGTTCTGGAGTTGATGTATACAAAAGTATATAAAAGATGTAGACATTTAAGCATTAGTAGCAGTCGGCCCTCTTTATTTTCTATAAGGATATTCTTATTGACTGTGGCTTTAGAAAGCCAGTGCTCAGTCTGAATGCATTAACTCAGATAATTATACAACACGCTTGTCTGATGATTTTTACATATGCGTGGGGTCAGTGTGAGTGGGATAAGTGTTTATAAGTGTTTCTAGGTCATTAGAAGCACCAAACTAGTTATTAGAACTGTGGGAAAATATATAACCAACATATGCAAGTCTGGTAACACACAAATCACATTGCAGCTCACACTGCCATCGCAAACAATTTAAAATGAAAATTGATGTGTTTATAAAGGCAAAGGGTGATGAGCATGGAGATAAATGGGAGAAAATTGTTGTGGGGCCACACGAAATTTACAGGGACAAGAATAATTCATCAGGGAGAAGCTGAAGTGGGTTCCGTACTGAAAAAATAAGGTGGCCGACTACAGGAAGGTTAGCGGGAAGGTCACTCGTTCGCCACCGGGGGGGGGGAGAGGGGGTGGGTGTCAGGAGAGAGGAGCTGAGAATGTTTGAGAGATAACAAGGTGGGCAGGCAGCGAAGTGGACTCTGAAGGGAGTGTACAGAGAACTGTGCGGTTGAGGGTTTTGATATGAGCAGAAAATGTAGGAGTAGAGAGGTGAACAACAATTAATGAAGGTTGTGTTGAGGTGAAGCGTTCAAGAAGATTCCTCTGGGACGATGTCAAAGAGAGAACTGAGCCCGAAACAACTCACTTACTGACTCATTTTGTCTTTATCCTGACTCTTTCTCTTAGAGATTCAGTATGTAAGATATTGTGTGTTTATGTTAGAGTCTGTTTGTTTTTGCTAAGAGAAGGTTTGTGGATGTTAACTAACTTGAACTAATGCTGACTTCAAAGCTAATGGCGGTGTCAGTTGTCTACATCCATGACAACAGCCTGTACGATGATTTCTACGTAGAGGACTTTTTTTTTTTTTCCGTGGAAATCCTTAGGTTCTTAAATGCCTCTCTTTTGTTCCTCTACGGTGGCAACAATGTGTAAGACTAGCTTCTGTTATCTTACAAATGGAGTTAGCCAACTGCCCGAACACAAACTTCACACACACAAGTACGCGGCTACGCACAAACGTTAGCAGATGAATCTATAACATTACGGGAGTCTTATGCCTGTGCACCCGTGTCAGCGTAGCAGTAAAGCTGCAGTCATGTTGTTCATCTGCTTGGAAAGAACAAGCAGCAGAGAAGAAGTGAGTCGGCACTGGCTGCGATACAGGCCGATGACGGCGGCTGATATTCAGGTAGGTTGTCTGGTGCGAACCGGGTGCTAACTGCAGGCTTGTCTCTCCTTAATGAGACACAAGCTCCCCTGAAAACATGATTTGTGAAATTGTGACTCTGCGCTGTTTTTGTGTATCGTCATCATCGTGGATCGTGCATAAAAATAGGCTATTACTGGTGTATGACGCATACATGATTCTTACTAATAAGAACGATGAAAAATAAAATTAAAGGGCTGAAAGTGGAATGGTGATTTTTTATTTTTATTTCATCAAAAATGTAATTTTTCATTTTCCCGGTCAGATATAACATTTATAAAGGACTTGATTCCAACTGCCTTTGTAAAATAGAAAAAAAAGTAATTATTAAATATATTTTCTATGAGCGATGAAGTATATTATTATTGAAGTAAACAGCGTCTCTCAGTCCTCGCCTCCACAGTGCTGAGAGATGCACAGCAGGCAGCAGCTACATTTCATCTGCTTTTCATATTCGTGTTATTTATATTCTGATTCGCAGGAATGAGGACAAATAAAAGCAAAATCGTCTGCTTTTTAAATGTCGCATCTGTCATTTCTGAAAAACGGGAGAGCCATGGTTACTGTTCAAACACTGCTTTAAGATGACAAATGTGTAAATAATAAATATTTATAATAAATAAATGTTTAACATGCGTGTCCCACCGTTGTAATACATGTGTCTAATCATTCATGAGTGAAAACACCCGCATTGGGAGGTTTCAGCATGTTTTATTTTTGCATGATATTCATTCATACACAGAAAGTATATGTATATATACAATATATATACAATATAATACTGTGGCAGAACACAATGACAGTAACAGGTACAAAGTAGCCATAGAATATGATGACGATGTGTGGATGGTTAACAAGCTTGCCAATCGGACACTGCAGACTTTTGGATTAGCAGCCCATCAGCCAATGTCCTCATTTTAATGATGTGATTTCCCTTCTTTCTCGATTGCTCACCGAATGCTAAACGACTAAGAGGCTGATTAACCCCCCCCCCCCCACAGCTTGCATAAAAATCTGAACTCCGCTGTTTAACATCATCTGTAACGAGAAGCTTGATTGCTTGTATTTTTCTGTCGCTCTTTTTCATGTCAGACATAATGGTTTGTGGAGGTCAAGCTTATTGCTATTGCTTCACCTTCTGCTTTATGCCATAAGAATATTTCTTGCTGTAAAAAAACATGTCACTTTTTGGTGATATCTCTGAGGAAAGACTTACTGTGCACAGCCCTGGATGATTAGGATAACACCCAAACAAACCCGTATTACAACATATTAGTGTCTTAGTTTGAGTTCATTTTACTGTTCAATGTAGTTTTGCATTGAACAATAAGTACGAACGATTTTATGCTAAACCCAAATAACTACACCAGGTGTTCGCCCCCGCCAACTTAAAACCATTTCGATCTTCATATTTTTTGATGCAAAGCCTGATTTCATTTGCACTCTGCTGTTGAGTTAATGAATCTCAACAAATAAGATTGGTTTGTTTTTGCTTCACGTAGAACGTAATGTATCCACGGCTAAAGGTCATTGCATAAATTCCTATATATGTTTTCCAAATTAATCTGTTGCTTGCTGATTTTAATTGAGTGTTTCAGCACGAAGCGGTAGTTGACAAGAGGTCGATTACATAATTAGAGAAAACAGGTTCATTGGCTTTGATATGCATCTTGATTAATAGCTTGTCAGTGTGATGTTTTTAAAGTTCTCATCTCATTCCTTCTTTTTTGCACTAGTATCAGATTTTAGAGACTATTGCGGCTATTGTCATAAATAAGTGGACTAGTCCCTAAAACACTGATTTTACTGTCACATTTCTGTACAACACATCAAACTGTGGATCAATTGGACATTTTGCAATTTATAATTTATAGCAAGGCTTGTTGGCAGGGACACTGGGAAACACACTCAAACACAGTTTTATGTGATATTTGTGATTCCAAGCTGCACTTCTAAAGCCTATTTGGTGTCTTTAGAAATAATTAGTTTTCACAATCCCAGTGGTGCTGTTAGCACATACTTTAAGAACAAAAAACATATACAACGTCTTGAACCTGAACCTTTGAGTAACAACCAGGGAATATGAAGAGAAGATGGTAAAATGCAATTAAAAATGGGAAACTGGAGTATAGAAATTATATGCAATGTATTTATTGCTAGAGCAAATGCAAGAGAAATATAAAAACAGCAGCGTGCCTGTAGGTCATTAGCAGATTCCTTGGACAAAAGCATTTGAAAAAAAAAACCAAAACAAAACAGTGACCTCCTACAGTTTTTGTAGGTTTACAACGAACAGCATGAATGCGTCTTTTGGGTCTGAAAATAACACACCACAATTATCTCTTATGTTTCAAGAACGAGTGTTATTTTTCTTTACAGCCCTACTCCAAGTCTTCATTATCTGTATGTTTAGTCAGACAACCAAGACACTAATTGTCCACCTCTGCCATTTATTACACAAACTAGCCACAATATGCACTATATTATCAAATGTATGTCGCTTACAAAAGCCACCTACGCATTACACCTACAGGAGCTTTTATAAGATCTCATTCTAAATCCACAGGCATTAATAACGAGTAGGTCCCAACACCTTCCACTTTTCTGGGAAGGCTTTCTACAAGATTATGGAGTGTGTGTGTGTGGGAGTTTTTTTGAGGTCAGACGCAGATGTTGGACGAGCGGGCCGGGCTCGAAATCTCCATTGTAGTTCATCCCAGAGGTGTTGGATGGGGTTGAGGTCAGTCGGGTTCTTCCACACCAAACTCACACGACCGTGACTTTACGGACCTTGCTTTACGCACCTGGGTACAGTCATGCTGGAAGAGAAAAGGGCCTTCCCTAAACTGTTCCCACAAAGTTGGAATCATAGAATTGTCCAAAATGTTTTGGTAAGATGAAGCATTCAGATTTCCCTTCAGTGGAGCTAAGGGGTCGAAGCCAACCCCAGAAAAACAACTCCACGGCATTATCCCTCCTCCACCAAACTTTACAGTTGGAACAAAGAGGCCATGGCTGAGTAGCTGTGGTTCCTAAACGCTTCCACTTCAATTGTGGAATATATAAGACGGAAGAAATTTCACAAACTGACCTGTTGCAAAGGTGGCATCCTATTAGAATACCACGCTCGAATTCAGTGAGCTCTTCAGGGTGACCCATTCTTTCACACGTTTGTGAAGGCAGACTGCATGGCGAGGCGCTTGATTTTATACACTTGTTGCAAAGGGACTGAATAAAACACCTGAATTCAATGATTAAGTTCAGCAGGTGCTGAAGTTTCTCATTGCTAAGATGTATTTTTAAAACCTGTACTGAATCGTGAAGGTGATGCCATTATTTTTCTGTACTTCACATAACATGATTTCTGTGTTTGAATATGTGCAATTATGTTAGCTTTTTGTTTTGTTGTTAAACTAGTTATACTATGACTTTTTGATGTTGAACACAGCTGGTCATTTGTTTGGTGAAAAAATAGAGTTGTTTCTGTTCATCAAAAGGCAAAAGTCCACACAAACTTAAAATGTCATTTAATATTTATACGTCTATATCTATATAAAAGTAGAATAAAGTAGGAGGTCTGTTAAGATTCTGGTTGCAGAACCAACACTGGGAACTGACCCTAATCCAGGAGTCTGTCTGCCTCTTTACATCTATGTCTGTCCAGACTCATGTAATATACGTAGTTAAGACTTTGAAGGAACTGAATAAAACGTACTTTTGGTGTAATGGAAGTTCGAATCGGATGAATGGATGCATGTTGTTATTTTACTGCCGTGGGTCTAAAGTCACACATTATCGTATTATATTATATTTCAACTAAAATCTGTATCTTATACTAAATTAAACTCGAGCTGTTCACTTGACTCCGCCTGCGTAGCTTTTTATAGCTGCTCCATTTCTCAGTGAGCCTACACATGCGGGTTTGGGATTTTTCTCTCCGTTACGCAACCAGATTTGTGTTCAGAAATCTGAAATAATACATCCACCAATAAAGGCGAAAAAAATGTCATGTTCTTTATTGTAGTTCTATAATTTTAGAAATGCACCAATACATTGTGTTATTGCAATTGAAATGCAAGGTTAAAGCACCAAATAATGACCAATAGCCTTCCTGGAGTAACCGCTACGCCTCTTGGTGATGGTGATGGATCATTTAGGCTGCTTAGGGCTCAAATATGTTTTGTGGCTCATGATAGATTTTTTTTTCTTTCTGCCCAAAAATGGCTCTTCAGACAGTAAACATTGCTGAGCCCTGCCCAAACCCTTTAACCCTTTAACCCCTCCAATCATAACCCTATCAAAGGTTTTCTACAGACACCAGGATTTACCTACAGTCTATAAAGATACTCACACATACACACAGAATTACACTTGTGGTGACTAAAGTGCTAGGTCACCCACATAATTGACTAAAAACCTAAAAAGGTTTGAATCTTAATGCTTAGTAAGAAATACTCAAGAGACGTGAAGACCTTAATCCAGCTCCAGAGATTATTATGGTGTCTTCTGAAGACAGCTGGCCACAGGCCACCTAATCTTCTGGGAACCTCCATTATCAAACATGAATTAATATACATTAATATTCACATTAATGCAACACGTGCCACTTTTGAGGGTCGGATCCTTTAAATGATTAACGAGGTAGACCTCTTTATTGCCTGTATTCTACTCTCCCCAGAGGTAAGTGTAGAAAAGAGGACGTGGAGGAAGGTGAAGATTATTACACAATAACAGGATCATACAATTTGTAGTTAAGACTCTGCTGTATGCTGTTAGTGATGATAAATTATTGATCTTATAATATATCAGTCAGTAGCTGACTTTATGGGCACATAACTGTATTCAATCCAGAGTGCCCAGCGTTGTCCAAAGTCCTCAAGGAGCCTCAAGGAGCCTTTCCAGCCTATTCGGCCCATGTTGCTGCAGTCTGTTGGGAACTGGTACAAGTTTATAAAGGGTAACCTACTGTGTCTGCAAGAGGATTTGACTAGTGTTATTTTTTTTTTTTTATTATCCTTAGCCAGGAATTGTAGAACTTAAAACTATCACTGAAAGTTCAAACTGAGCCCGTTTTAACAGTTATCAAAGGTGGCTGAAACTGGAACGGCGCAAAAAACACACCACCGCCGCTACATTAATTGTGCAGCATCGAATGAAATAAAGAGACAACTCTAACACTTGTGTCCCGGCTATAATATAACCACAATGCATTCTGTTTCCATTGGAAAATGATACAAAAAAAGCACAGTTGATTTGATCCTCTTTCCTGCTGCTTCAGGCTGATAAGAGGAAACAGAAGAAAGAAAAAGATACACAACTACATGCATCCATCATAACGTCTCAACTGTGCAAGCTGGTATTCATGATTGGACGGAGAAATGTGTCCGTGGTCTTTATTCTCACTGAGGCTGAGGGCTGCATATCTTAACATCGCTGCTAATTGAGGGCAGTCGTCTATGAATTCAGAGGAGACCAGGTCATCTTTGACACAACACGGCAATGATGAAATTATGAGTAGCTCTGATCCCGTTCTGATTATTGATTTGATGAATTCTAACAGAACATTCCCAAATAGTATTTAGTATCCACTAGTGCTAATGTATGATCCCAGACGTGCATAGGTTTATCTCAGTACATAAAACTCTATGTGCATCACATGTGTCTTTATCCTAAATGTCCTGTATCTAATTAGTCAAGGAGAGTGTTTCCCACCAGGTATATTAACGCCTGTCAAAGTATATTGGGTGACCCATTTTAGCATTTTTTCATCAGTCCAACAGAACGACACTGTGTGATCATTTGACGGGTGGACAGCCTCCCCTTGCTCTACTTCTTCTGTACTTTACGTCCAGAGGTCAGTTCAACTGTCAAAACCAGCACAAGACTTAGAGCTAATTAACGTCCCACGTGACTCTCACTTTACCTCGTTGTGGTTTTCTTTTCTAAACGGAAACAACACTTTTGAGCATTTGCTCCAGTTCGTCTCTCACACTGCTGTAATGCTAGCAAGGCCAACTTGTATGACAACAAATGGATACGCAGTTGCATTAAGGCCTTTTCTTAACGTTTCTTTGCCTGAACGCCAGCGTCTCTGCCTTTTTTGTGGCCACTTTGAGTTGAAAATACATGAAATTTTCAGGAAAACACTGGCGCTGTCGATGGTGCACTTTTTCAGGCAACCCAGACGGGATGAGATGTGACGTATCTCCTCTCGGCGCTTTTCTGCCAGAAAAAAAACCTCCCTTTTAGACGCATCCTAGCAGATTACTACATATGGTCTTTGCACGTATTATAAATTCATTGTTTTTTATGGGTATCTTGGCATTTTGTTATTGGTTTGAGAATTTAGAACTGATTACGGTTGCCAACCCTACCCAAAATACAAAACACTTCCTTATATAATTATATAAATATAAGATTAAAAATGGAATCTCACAAATTATTGACTAAACAGTGTCAGGTGATGAAATCCTTGACCATTATAGTAAATGCTGTGAAACCATATGTAAAGCCCAGCCCAGTGTTCACGGTGATGGCAAGTCCTTAGTGGAAACATGGAAGCCGTGGAAGTCAGGACTACATTACATTTTGACATTTATCAGTGTTGGCAGGTAGGGCCATTATTTGCCAGTGGCTGCAAAATTAAATAAATGCTGCAATCTGTTCTTTGTACTTCCAGTCCAGGTCAGTATTTCACCAAATTGTATCCCAATAACACAGTCTGGGTGCAATAATTGCAACAGAAATTTGTTTTTGTAGGTGTGTACTTACAACTGTTGTTTACAGAATACAAAGCATATGTTCTCCGGTATTCGTAATACAACAAAAAAGTTGGAGGACGTGTGGGTGATGTTTAACAACGATGGCGCATTAGTGCTAGGCTGTCCTCCAAAAATACCTTAAAATAAATACT
Organism: Coranthus polyacanthus; assembly: GCA_037367275.1. Classification (NCBI taxonomy): domain Eukaryota; kingdom Metazoa; phylum Chordata; class Actinopteri; order Kurtiformes; family Apogonidae; genus Coranthus; species Coranthus polyacanthus. Next base: position 14,686,534 of record JAPQRN010000001.1, read on the forward strand.
TTATTCCCTCCAACCTTGAAAACTTTTTTTAAAAAAGTACAATTACTGCATTACAAAAAAGAGAAGAATGGGACAAAAGAGAAGGTGAATGCCTAGTTCCCTTGAGGGGAAAAAAAACACCTCAAGGGTGTTGCTTTGATTTTCGAAGTGTTAAGGAGGTAGAAAACACTAGTTTTTATAACTGTAGCCAGTAATATATGACTGTATTGTCCTTGTAATATATGAAAAGATGGGAAAGTATATTAAAAAAGTTGCAGTCTGTTGGTCACAATACTGCTATAGTTGTCTGACAGAGTTAGTATAAATTTGACTCTGGCCTGTTTGGTTTTTCCTTGTTTCTTTCATGTGATTGGTGGGCAGAGCCGTCCACTCTAGCTGATAAGCTGACAATCCCAATCTCCACATTCAATGGACTCACAGACTTTCAGGTACTTTCAGCTTTATGCACAATTTCCATGCGTCCACATTTCTGCACACTGTGCTTGAGGGAATTACCCACAGTTCTTAGCTTTGATGTCACACATGGGTTTGCCAGGGAAATCCCAAAAAGGGTAAAGTGACAAGTGTGGTGCCTAAATTTACAAGGAAAGTCTATATTAACAAGTATTTAAGATGGTACATTAAAGCACACGAAATCAGAGAATGTAAGCATATCCTCTATCGCTCATTTCATTTATTAATCATGTCGGAGTCTGTGTTGTGCTCTGAGCCAGTCATTTGTCAGGAGACAATGGAGAACTCTGGAGTGGGCACAAGGATTTTCAGGGAAAAAAACGACTTGACTCCTCTACTTAGAAATCAGAGCACAGGCTGTTCTCATGGATGTTTCCAACCGAGACCGTCAGGGAGGGTGCTCATCTTTTATGGCATGTTATGATCAGCAGACTGGAAAAAAAAGTGCCTCATAAGTGTGCATTTCTTCACTTATGTTGCATGTTTCTAATGACGCTATTTTGACAACAGCGAGTAAAGTGCTGACAGTCGCCGCTCATCCCGCCTGCTCGTGTGCTTACGTCAAGTTTGTGTTTAATGCCATTGTGTGCTGGGGTCATTTGTTGCTAACTCCATTTTCAAGCTAACAACTGTCACAGCTGCCTGCCTCCATGATAACAGCCTGTAAACTGACGTATATGCAGAGGACTTGGTTGTTTTTCTGTGAAAATCCCTGTTCGCTCCTGTGTTCCTCCCTTCTGCTGCTCTACAGCAGCACCAGCCACCGTTAGGCTAACGTCAGCAAACGAACAGCTCCCAGCACAACACAGACGCCAACACAAACTTGATGTATGCACAAATCTACATACTGAATCTGTAACTGCTTCGGTTGTGGAGAACGAAAAAAATAAAAACATAAAATAAAAAAATCCCAACTCGCTACATTACCAAACATGTTTTGGCGTCCTCGAGATAAGGCGATATGTTGTTCCTTTTTAGAACATTTGGAGCCACTGCCGCCTTGCAGAGACTGGCAGTGGTCCGAGGAGGCCCCTGGGACCAATGTTCCACTGGAAAAGCTTCCTCTTGAGTGTCTCTCTGTGAGACCCTCCTCGTGCCTTCTGATTGGTTCATTCATCCTTTCTTCACACACATGTCACACCACTGACTTTACTGACCTCCACACCTCATAAGCTTAAACTGTTTCTGTAAATAAATTAATTTCATTGCGTTCCTTTGTCTCCGCTCTTATTTGCTGTGGCCTTTCGAGCCGGCAGTGAAAAGATAAACAACCTCTGGAAATGTTATGTAAAACATAACAGCAAATTGTTTTTTAAGCTTCATTTGGTTTTTCTTTTGCCCCTAGTGAGCTGAACATACTCAGAATACACAACAACCAGCTGCGATTAACATTAACTATATGAGCTTTTTAAGACATAGTCCAAAACCGTGGACATGCCATTAGAGGTTTTCTATTAATACATAGCTTTTCTTGGAGTCTCAGGAGGAGTTTCCTTGAGAAACTCATTTGTGTGCTTGAATTGCTACATACTACGATAGAGGGGCGCTCTCCTCCACCAAGGCCCCACAGTCCTCTGAAAACCCGTGATCTAAAAAGAAACTAAATCTGTCAGATAAATGTAGTGGAATAAAAAGTACAATATTTGCCTCTGGGATATAGTGGAGTAAAAATATAAAGTTGCACAAAATGGAAAGTCCTCAAATTTGTACTTGAGTAAAAGTGCTTCCTGTGTGATCATTTTGCTCTCAATTCATTTTGCTTTTATCACTTCTTGGTAGGTGGTATAGCAGGAGTTTGAGCTGAAGGAAACCTCAGAAACTAATATGTGCATAGAGCTGCAGGGTTAGCTGTTGATTCTCAGTGGCATCACAACTATTTTACACTGGCTGGACATAGATACCATCACATTTCCTGCTGTATATGCGGACCCCGGAGGTACAAAGTCCTGACAGCACATTCCTGAATTACATAGTCTCAGGCATAACCGGCGATGTTGTTATATACACTGTGAATGACAAATTTGTCCTTCTGAAATGAAATCAGTGTCGACAGAGTCCTGTGAGATTTTAAGAAAAGGTCAGATTGCATCAGCTTCAGTCCGCTGTGCCTGCCGGACATGAATGTTGAGTAGGAGCTATCGCTATCATTTCATACGGTGCCACATCATGATTAGGCCAGGATAGTAGTATGGTGAATCCTGGGAAGTAGAGTAAATATCAAAGTAGTGCTCACAGAATACTGTATGTAAAAAGGAGAAGGAGCCGAAAATAATTAAAAAAAAAAAACTTTTTCGGAAAAAACTACAATCCTCTGAAGTCCTTCTTCCACTAACGAACCCTGTTTAATTTGGTCATGTCTGGCAGCAGCTATAGTTCTAAAATAAGAAAATAACTGTGAATAGTGGTGGCTAATCAGTTTATTTCATGTAATGCTTTCTATTCTCAATGTGTAGATGCCAAACTTGACTGGAAATTGATTGGAGGCTGAATGTTTGTTCCTTTGCATGCGACTGCATTTATAGCCTAACATCATAAAGCAAACCGATGTAGGCCTAGTCACTCTACAAATGCCTTACATAGAACCAATGAAAAAAGCTTTTGGGTTTTTTTTTTGTTTTAATCCTGGTGATCATGACTCCAACTACCGAGTACTATTTTTGATGTGTACCATTTTCACGACCGAAAGATGTAAATGAGTGCATTGTACTGTAAAATGAATCGCAGGGCCCTGTTTTAGAAAGCAGGTTTAGTGAAAACTCTGTGTCTGTTAAACCTCAGATGAGGGGAAACGCAGGGTTTTGGGTTTCACAAAGCAAATTCAGCTTAAAGACTTAACATACTGCTTGTAGGCAGGTTTTCTGCAACAAACACTGAGTTTCTCTGCATCTCCTCTCTCCCGCTGTAAGACGTCCTACTTCATTCCCTCCGTCTTACACATGACATCACAGAGCTTATCCAGACACATTCATTAGAGTTTAGGAGAGGGAGATCACATTCACGTTTACAGCCTATTAGTTTTAGATTAGCTTGTTACCCAACTTACTACAAACTTCAGCGCTATGATGCACTGCAGTGATTAATTTCAACTGCGATCTCTGCCCTCGCATTCACACATTATTAGGCCGCACATCATTCACTCGCAGCTCAGAATAAAATCTGTGCATTTCGTTTTCACTGTACTCAGGATGTTTCTCTTCGTTTGCTAATTATCTTTTGAGGCAAATGAGCACACGGACCACTACCTCTATTGGACAAACATGGAGGCGCTTCCTTGTGATTAACCGTTGCCACGGTGAATCCTCGCCTCTTAGCTACATTGATGATGGCTTTTCTTTTTTTTTTTTCCCAGCAGACATGCGCTTAGAGCTTCAGGAGCCGGAATCTCAGGAGCCGGAATCAGGACAAAAAAAAAAAAAAAAGGCAGAATTTGAAAACACACCCCTTCCTTCCTCACCCCTCTGTCCAAATAGTGGTTTCTTGTCAGAAAACTTGAATTACAATATGCTGAAAGGTAATTATGGCTCATTGAAAAAAAAAACTCTTGTGCACTTCAGCTTTAACTTAGAGTTGACTGAACTCAGATCAGTCGAAACTGAGCCCTTTGACAACCCAGAGTTCAGCTTTAAACTCTACGACTACTTCGTGAACTGCGGAGTAGGAAACAAAGGAACCCAGTCAAATTTCAGGAAGTAATCCTGATGGGTTTTAATATAACACCATTACTCAAGAGTTTAAACTGTTGCTGGTCCACTCTTCCTTCTCTTTGAATATTGACAGCCACCATATGACACACCAACTCTATTTTCTCTCAGAGACTGTCAAGTGAGCCCCTCCTGAAATACCAATTATATGTAGTATTTGACAATACTGCAGCCTATTCTCCCTCCATTTCTCCATGTCCTGACAACCGTTGTGTGATACTCCTGACACATTTTAAATTTTGTTGCACAAATCACCGCTGTCCAAAGTGTGAATGGTTACCTGTCACTTTCCTCTCCCTTTCTGACTCCATTACAGACAACCCACTAAGTGTTATTTTCAGGACACATGTACTTGACGCGCTGCCTAAGCCTTAGTTCTGTTTAGTGCTTACAAATAATTATGTGTCTTTGAATTAATGCAATCTACGAAGTGTTTTTTATGGGCGCACACGCAAGGAAACGCACCCTAATCTAAAGGTTACATCTTTGGCTGTATCAGTATTAATGCGCGTCACACATGCCACAGACGTTTTGAGAAAAATATGAGAATAATATTGGCCCTTATTGTTGTGTTGCTTTTGTCTGGACTGTGCTGAAAAATGGCCTTTGAGAATTGATAAAAACAAACTAACTTAAAAGTGCCTTTGAAAGATTAAAGATTTCGGAAAACACACAGTTACTCTTGTTGTGACTCCATATAAAGTATAATATCTCAAATACTTCTGTCGGCTTCATACTGTATTCTGATACTGTTGTTGTGCAGAGGATCAGCTTTGTTTTGTGTGATAAAAATGTGTCTGAACATCAATTGCAGTTTTTCAAATGAAAACACTGTCTGTGGAGTATTTTCCCTGAGAGTATGCATCACCATGAATCAGCTCCATAGGGGGTTTTATTCTTTATTTACTGCCCAGCGGTTGCATTGTACAGAACTGTAGGATTTCGCTACCCATGCTGTTTTTATTTCACGCACTGCTTTCATTTGATTTTGGTCCTGTTAACACAAGCATTAACTTGCAGATTTGTGTCGCACAATTGCTGTTTGACGATAATGTTTAATAAAAGTGATATAGGGCGACTGCAGAGTCGGAACACAAATAAATAACCAGACGATGAAGAGAGCTCAACCAAGCCGTAATTTATTCAGTTTCAGTTTATCAGTTTGGGTTCATAGGTGAAGAAAGCATTAATGATAAACAACCTTTTTTTTTTCACAGGTCTGTTATTGTCTCATCAGCCTTTGAACCTCTCTTGACAACTCGGGAGATAAATTGTGGGGAGGGTTAACAGGATCAGATGATACTTTTGTCATGAGAGGCCGCCTGTAATCTTTCTCCACTTTCCAAACAAAGGCTAACATCGCTCATGCTTGCAACTCACATTTCTTCCCCCCCCGAGTTAAAAAAGAAACACGCAGCGTTGGGTTTTAGGAAGTGAAATGCCTTTTTAAACTGCTAAAACAGAGGAGGTGGAAATGGTGATTACCCCAGCCAGCATTCCTATCTCTGCATGGATATTAAGAAGCTTAAATTAGTGAACTTAGCCACACACAGTGTCTTTCATCACAGCACTCCGTGACTGTGTATTGCTGCTTATAGCTACATTATTAAATTTAAAATAATCAAAATAATTAACATTTTAACGACTAAATAGTGGAAACTGCTCATAGTGACTGTATTACCTGGAATCATTCCTGCCTTATTTTAAAGATTACTGTATGTAAGAAGTGTGTGCTACTGCAACAATGCTTCGTAACAGAGAACTAGTTCTGAGTTAGCCAGTCGAATTCAAAATACAGTAGTTTTTGTTAAATTTCTAGTCACGGTCTGCTAGGTTTCCATTCTATGTGTGTGTGCTGAAAAACACTGTCCCAGCCAGTCAGCACAGGCCACGGTTCATGTTTGTGCACAGAACACGGGGATTTTTGGATTTGTGGGCGGAGCTTATGAAGGACCACTGGACAGAGAGAGAGTGCAAACATCAACAGTCAACCAGACCAAGTCCACCAAATTAAAAAAGTTTCTTTTACTCACATCTGGAGCACCAAAAGCTCATTTCTCGCATCATCATATTCCTCAGATATGGGTCAAACCAGGTTGTGTTAAATCACCAAGAAAAGCAGATTTGGATCTCCTACACTTATGAGATTATGTCTTTACTCTCTTCAGCTTATCTGTCATTTTAAACCCCATTCTCCACACGAAGGCAAGAAAAATTCAAGAGATTTACAGAAGAAATTCTTAAACCTTCCGTCCTGGAATTGCCTCCTTATCACAGTGAAGGGGTTTCTGGAACCTCCGTGACCTTAAGCATGGACGTGTGAGGGACATTAAGCTCTTGGTCTCTAGTGCGGACACACATTTAGTTCCAATGTGAAAAGGGGCAAACATTGTTGGGAACACTGGGGGCTGAATCTGGAGTCAGGGCAGAACGGGGGAGCTCACTGGCAGAAGATCCACAGACACAGGCTACGAGACGAGTCTGTGTGGGCTCACTACTCTCAGAGTGAACAACGTGTGTTCTATTTCATCTCATGAATTTCACTGCCGATGTGTTGTAGCTATTTCCACAAATAGCCAGTATACGCTGCAGCTAACTAGCAGTCTCATTGTGAGCTTTTGTGAGAGCTAAGATATTTCCAGATTTTTTAAAAAAAAAAAATTTTTTTTTTTTTTTTTTTACTTTTCTGGCAGCAAGGTCACCAGAAAACATCTGCTGAAAAATACCATAAAATTAAAGACATAGGTAATCTAATAATAACTATAGCTGCAAGTGGCAATTAGTGGGTTTGGTGCTCTGCAACAGGAAATAACTCAATCGGCCAAAATGAAAGCTTTGAGCAAAAAGGAACTGTCTAAAAATTAATCATCGTGGCCTCTATTGTGAGAGAGGCTTTTTTGAGAGAGTATAATGAGTTGCAGGTTTTAGAAAACTGCAAGTCAATGGAACTCACAGTGCGTTGGGGTCAGTCTTTAAAATGTTTCCCTTTCAATGGTTAACTGTAAACTATAGCGTTAAACTGAGAAAGGGCATAAAATGGCAGATAGTGTTAAAAAGACCACTTTCACTGTCAAAGTACAAAAATCAGATGTCACTACTGGTTTTCACATTATATTTTGTGACATCCAGTGGTGAAGTTGCAGATTGTAACTAGATGAATGCCTCCACCCATCCCATGGAGGCAAAATACGCACTCCCTCATTACAGCCAGTGTTTTTTTGTTTTTTTTTGTCTGTTCGCAGAGATATAAACATCTCATTCTAAAGTAACAAAAACACAATAAGTGTCATTTTTGTGTGATTATACAATAAAGGAATAATTATGAATATTATATTCCATTTCTGCAATTACATCCTCCTAAATCCCCCTAAATCTTACCCACTGGTCGTTTCATTTCAGTGCACCCACATGACCGATTGAGCTCATGTTTCTTTGGAACCATTAGCGCATCATGATTGTACCAACTTTCATGTCTGTAGCTCACAAGACAAAAAAATAAAGCTCCGCAAAAAACATAATTATCTATTATGGTAATTTTACACGAGATTTCCCTATAATTCAATGAAATCTGTTACTTATATTGTTAGAAAAGAGCCATAAACTTCTAAAAATAAAATAATTTTCTTTCAAAATGATGATTACTATTGTTATTACAAAAACAAACAAAATGTAAGACCATTTGCAGTTTTCCTCAAGGTCTCTCTTCTTTTTTCTGCACACCCATTTAGTGTGTGTGGAAGGATTTTTCACCTGTGCTGAACCATTTATACGACGTGTCATTGTGCCGTAAGTGTTGTCTTAATAGACGTTGCTCAGAACAACCACATCTTCTCACATCTATAATTGTTTTTCTATTGCTGCCGTAGACAGCCACGCTGCCTCTCAAATCCTTTATAGATCATGCGAAGTAGTGCAAAGCCAGTCATGCAGGTGAGTGCTTTGATGAAGTAGACCATGGGAAACTAGCTCTTAGTGTTGTCACTGAAAGGTCATCTCCTCCTGCAGAATTGAGATTATACTCAGTGGTACTGAGCCAGGGACAAACTTTGCAGGGAGTAACTTACGGATGTGGGCCATAGGACTTCATGAGTACTCTGTTTAGTCTGAAGCCACTGGATACAATTTCCAGAAAAGCAATCGATAGTGGACGGATAGATTTTAAAACACCTTATTCACTCGCTCCAATGCTCTGCACAAACCATTGTTCTTGGAGTCCATTAACTTAACTTTCACACTTTTCATTCAACCTTACACCGTGAGCATTTACCCTGAAATTTGTATATTTTAGAACTGTGTTAAAATCTCTAAAAACGATAGGCCTGCCTTTTTTCTTGACTTTCGTACTTACATTTTATCCAACGCTTACAACGACATTTCATTCAATTTGGAAAAATCCATAATTTATTAAGTGTAATGGTTCATTTCATTTGGCCACCTGTCGATGGTGTTATATTCCCTTTATTAAGTTACTGTAACATTAAGTTTAATGTTACTTGTGGCTTTTTCATTCGATTGAAAGGACATGAGGTGAATATATGTCACTAAACGTAATGCGAATAGAGAAGCTCTAACTTATTTTATTGAGTTGAGCCGGTAAACAGGTTTCATTGAGCCCGTTGTCCAATTCTCAACTGCAACGCCATCAAATTTGAAGTAACAGAAATGAAGCGCAACGCTCATTTTAGCCAGGAAGCCTTTAGCCATTTGGAGAGGTTTGTAGAGCAGAGTGTGCCAAAATACCACACCTACATCCTCTCTTCCATTATGTTATAGTTTGTAAAAAGCAAACAATAATCTCAAAAACAGAATGGAATAACACTGCTACACATGCCAGCCCCATGCAGAATTGGAAGATGGGAAAGTGTTTACTCATGGTGGAATATGATGTAGGAAGATAAGGCACTGATTTCAAGCAATTTTGACTGTATAAACACCCATTTATAGTGAAAAGGCAGACCCGAAATATATAATTTTGTCTGTCTGGCTATAAAATGTAATGTTTTATTGATGATTTTCATCTGGGCTGTGTTGCTTGTGTTGCTCACATTGTGATGTGCTTGTCAGGGTGAGAAAGCCCAAACATGATACCAAACATGTTGCTGCTGGAGGAAATAAAAATTGTTGCCAGGTTCCAAACGTGACTGTTTGTTCCGTTGAAATTGTTGATGTTTTCGGACACTGAGGCCGCTTTCACACCTGAGAGTCCGAATGAAGTGACCTCATGCAGTCGTTTTCACGCTGAAACTGAACAGAACCGGTTCAGTCCGATCCTGACCGAGACCACCTCTTTTTGTCCAGACCAGAAGGATCGAGGTCCTGGTGTTTGGTCCACCTGCAATTCTGGTTTGGTTTAAACAGAAAAGTCTGAAAGTCCAGACCAAAAGAGGTAGGTATCAAAGCGCGCTAAAATCCAAACCACTACTATTCAGACAGTCTATATACTATGCATGTTTTGTTTCCGTATTCTGAAGAGGTGCATTTCCAACCTTTCTGAAATCGTGGAACACAGTGGGTTGTTTTGTTTATCACAGTCACACAATTACCAGCAGAAATTTCAATATTACTTTTTGACCAAATCGCGCAGCCCGAACATTAATACACTGCACTCAATGCAGTTTTAATTCCAGTTGAACCTCAAACAGTGTGCTCTTATCAAAAATTCAAAACAAAAATCAACTTTTCTGTATAAAATGTGTTTCAGTACCTCTTAAATTTTTTAGTAAGGGAAGGGATTTACCTTATAGGAAGAACCATCCTTCTTTGAAGCATCATCACAGTTTGATGAAATGCTCCACTGATGCCATCAACGAAGGCCAAAACAGTCTGATGTAAAGCCATGCAACAAAGAAGCAGCATGAAATTTCCTTTGATTTTAACAGGAACTAATTGCTGAGATGTGGACTGGAGATAGGAGCAAACTAGTCATGACTGCATGTGCTAAATCAGCATTGGTTTTGCCGCGGAGCGTTGCCTTCATTAATCATCGCTTCTCTTTATATCAGCTGTTTCTCATCATGGGGTTTATTTGAGATGAGATCTACAAAGGTCATGCTTGGTAATTACAGTATCACTGAGGACTCACTCTTCTAGATACATCTGCTGATTTGATACAATTTTAAAAATGGGAGTGTAAAACCGCAATGCAATGCAATATCATGTACCTCATAAAATCCCATACTCGCACGCTAGTAGTACTTAGCTCAAACAGATAAACACGCCTTGCGTCATTTCAGCTCTGTGTACATTTGTGTGTCAACACATTCCTTTAGTTAATGACGGTCTTTTTTACCTTCTCAGGAGAAAGAGACAAATATAGCAGGAGCACATGTTTATTTCAAACAGCCTACAGCTAAATACACATTAGGAGCATTGCAGGCTCCACCATGATGGGATAGGTTAATGGGACAGGGCCTGCGGGAATAGCTTGCACAGTAGATGCCCATATCCTTGGCAGAACACACATACGCCAGCTAAAAAGACTTCTCTTTGAATCTGTAGGGTATTTTGGTAACACTTTAAGTTGTCGGTGGTGTTATTAGAGCCGAATTAGCGGTAGGATAACAGCAGGGCTCCTACTATTCTCTTGAGGTCTTTCCTGTGCCTGTGGTGGTAGAACGCAGTCAGAAGTGAGAGCACCTTGTTAAACTGTAATTAAAGACAAATCTTTTTTTCTTTTTTTTTTTTTTATCTTAAGTCAAGCAATCACTTTTTGGGAACTTTTCAATAGCCTGGAGCTGCGATGAGACACAGAGATCACTAGTCAGACTAAGAACGCTTCTCACAGTCTAAGTCTTGTTTAATAAAAGTGACACACATTTGTGCACATAGTGAGCTTAATGAACACGTCTCTTGGTATTCCAGCCAAAGGATTCATGCTCTTGTGAAAGTTACAGTTATTCCAGGTTGATGATGACACAGGCGTTGGAAACATCATTTGTGTTTTTTTTGTTTTTTTTGTTTGACATTTCTCAATCTCGCTATAGCACAGTGCAGCTTTCAGAGGCAAAAATGTGAGGACTGAAAGGTAGAATACGTGACGCGTAAGGAAATGTACATGTATTAAAGATTCAACTGTAACTTATGTGAAGAAAGTCAAATGTATTAATTGCTGTTTTATTTTCGTAAGCACACAAACACGCAGGAATGTTGTACCTTTAATTGAGAATTAAAATGTACTTAATTTAATGAAGCAGAGAATTTTGTATTTCATAATTTTTTTCCACAGTTCCAACATTTTGCAGCACATCCCGGCAGCTCTGCTAAGACAATCATCGTCCAAACAAACTCAATATTAATGAATTTTGGGCTCTTTAATTAACCGTACAATAATAATAATAATAATAATAATAATACACTGCTGTTGTAGCTTTACCAAATACTACGACAAACCTTCATCGTCCGCTTTGCCAAAAACTTACAAATGTCTTCCTTTGTTGATAACTTGGAAAAACTAAAACTAATTGTTCTCCTTATTACGGTTATTTCTCCTTATCCCCCTTCGATGCATCAGGCTCAAGATAAAAAGGCTGCGATCTGTCATAACTGTATGAATCTATATTTTCCAAAAACATATTGTGTAATTTCCCCTCAGTCTGTCTGAACTGGCTAGCTACCGTTAGCCGCTGTTAGCTTGTGAACTAACGATAGGTGATCGACTGTTTGGAAAAAACCTGAATGTATCTGATTAAAACATGAATCTTGTATTTCTCAACTACTAAAACGAATGCAACACGTATATATTCGTTGCCTATAAATCCCAGAAACTGCTGTAAATTGTTTAGAACTACGAGTGACAGGAAATAGCATTCTCGCTCACGTGCAGAACAAATTGGGTTTCCGATACGGATCAGGTAGTGACAATGGGTACACAAATAAAAAAATCCACTGGTTACGTGACCGCCATGCACATGAAAGGTAACCAGTATCTTCCAGGCATAAGTAAGCACAAAAATAAATCACTGCATTTAATCTGATGCCACTCCAACCAGAGCCAGACAGAGGACAGAAAATTAATGAACAGAGATTGATGGATTTATAAAAACCACTTATTCTCTCTCAAAAAGCATTCACGTTACCTATCTCCGCTTGTTCTTGCGGTTCAGTTTTGCATTCACACATTTCATCCTACTTTCCATGAAAAGCAGCATTCCCATCCTTTTGTCTATGTCCATTTTTAGGGATTGCACATAAAATCCATCATCATAAAGTGCCTAGAGACTGCAGATCCACCCAGGTCATTTCTTATCATGCCTTTCACAGAAAATATAAGCACTTATCCCTGAGACAAAAAAAAAAAGATTCACTGCCATCCACTGCTCAGTCAGTCATTGAAAGGACATTTAAGGCTCTCAAAAGAGCAGAAAAGTGAGTACAGTAGTCATTATAGCCCCACACATTCTTCATATTGTGGTCTTTAGACAGAAAGGGCAAAAAAAAGAAAGAAAAGACAGACTGAAAAGAAAGACCAGGAGGAAGATATGTTATTTTAATGCAATTGATTTCAGAAAACGCATCCTAAAAATCATTTAGTTTGCATAGAAAGGAAGAGCTATACTTCATATCATTATCATATCACTATACATGAGATCATACATTATCTCATTTGATGCTTTATGCTGTTTTTGTGTTGCCTTATAGGAACAGACAATGAAAAACAAAGATTTAATGTATTTTTGATACATACAGCTAAAATTATTGAAGTCCAATTAAACAGTCTGTAATTAATTCTAAGGTCAAATTTGCCTGTTGAATCTTTTTAAACAGTTATCGATTCAAGCTTGCAATCATTCTGGAGGCTGACATTTGTTGTACTACACATATTGAGAAGTGCTTCAAATGTTTCTAATCCATACTCATTGATTGCTTGTTAATCTGTCCCTGCAATGATTAAACAGTAAGTGTCTCCTGTTTTGAAGAAATCGATTGTTTATCCCTTACGCAGTATCCATAAACAGTGACAGTGGCACAATGTCTGGACTGCACTGTACTGTACTAAAACGGAGCTGGAGTCCTCCCGCGTTTCAGCCTAAATCTACGACCTGGTCCTGCTGGGTCTCGGCGGTCCGGCCCGGTGTCGGCTCAGGTGGAGATGAGGGCGAACAGGTGTCTGTCGCGCATCCGGATATCTTTGGCATACTGCAGATTTTTCAGCTTTTTCATATTACTTACTAGTTTTGCTAATAGTATGAAGGTGCCACTGTCATCAGGAACAAAAAAACACCAAAAACAAATAGGATGAAAAAAAATCGCAGGATTAAATTGGTTTGCAGCAGCAGGTACAAGTGCACGCAGCACTCTTTTGGCATTTTAACGCTGGAGGAAATCTAACCTAGAGCCAGTGAATATTACACATAATGGTGTTGAAATTAAACTTCAAAATAAATATAATTGTTATCAGTTACTGAGGAAAAAATATGTAATTAAAGTGCTCGCTCTCCAGGGGTTTGTTGAGTTTGTGTCTATAATATTGTGCAGTCTTGACCTTAATATGTGAACTGAATTCAATTAAATGACCTCATGCTGACTAAGTAATAGTCGCATTACTTATTACATTTTTAAAAGGCTAACTAGTAATCTATTACATTTCAAAAGTAACCTTTCCAACAGTGGTTACAGCTCAACACTGTGTTGCTGAAGTAGTTAGTAGAGCATCAATCCCCTCTATCAACAACCAAATATGTGACAATGGAATTAGTTAGACCCATTTAATTGAATTTGAGAGATAGTATAACGGGTGGTTGGCTTTGTATGGCCGTTGGCTGGTAAAGACAGCCAGTAGCATAACATCCTATTTAACATGGGTAAAGAATAGCTGTGGGAATCTCCTGGTGATGAGCTGAGCTTCATAGTGAGCAGAACACTGAATTCAATTCGATATGTCCGGTGTGAAAATGCAGAGGAAAACCTGGTCATTCTTTTAAAAAAAAAAAAAAAGAGAGAGAAAAAACAGAGAGCTCCAGCCTCCAGCTCCCTGTCCTCGGTCAGGAGGTTGATGGAGTAAGAAGAAGGTGAAATTACGT
>JAPQRN010000001.1:14723389-14745010 GCA_037367275.1 Coranthus polyacanthus
CCCCAAAATTAAACCAAAAAAACCTGCTTCTCAAATTCAGAGAAACTAAATTATTTTTGCTAACTGAAGTGTGTGCTTAAATCTGACTCTAAATATATCAGCCCCTGAGGACCGTCCTAATAAAAAATGGTCCGTGTTGTTGAGGCTTTGAATTTAAACCAGATGAAATCATTGAGACTCAGACTGGATGTGTCCCAGAAGAATATACTGTATAATATGACAACTTTATGATTTAGCGCTGTCTGAATGCCTTCCATTGTTCAGCTTTCTGTTATCTCATGCATTTCATCTCCCTGTTATTACCAACCAGTCTGGTATTTGCAGGTCATACTATTGTGGCACATGAATTTATATCTTGTGCTTGCAGCATCCTGACATTGTATTAGATTTCAGATAGTCCCACATACAAGCTCTTTAGCAGAAAGTTTTCAGTGATAATTAAAGAGGCTGATAAACCCATTTTCAAATGATGGGTTTGTGTCCACTCTCTTCTCTTTGCGCCGTCTATTCTCTCTGTGTATTTCATGATGTTAGAGTCGGTTATTGTGCCTCTGTAAAGTCACTAATCATATTAGTCATTTGCCTGCTAAATGTTAAGCTAACTGGTTAGCCTGGTTAGTGTGAATACTTCACATGGTTGCAGTGTGATATTACAGCAACAGTAGTTGCAGTAACAGTAACAGAAATGTTATAGTTTTGATATTTCTTTTCTCGTGGTGGACCACCAGATTCCCCAACACGTTAGGTCTTCCACGATGCTGAGTCCGACGACTGAATGAACCTCATTCAGTTCCGCAGACACGAGTATTTACTGCGACCGTCAGTCTCCTAAAGACGGCTTCGCGCACACAGTAAATCTTTATTTAGTGTGCTGATATCGTCATTTGAATATCACTGATCTCTCTACAGGCTTTGGCTTTAAGGCTTCGTGAGGCCTTACCAGTTCTGAAATCAGGATGCATCACACACAATTTCACAGATTATCTGCAGTCTAATCACGAGCATACTCATACAAGATTAGGAAATAACAGTGCATGACACTACACAATATTATTAAGATCTCGCCAGAGGCAATTATGCATCACCTTTAGCTTCCTTTGTCACGTGCATCTCTTAGTCTCACCATTTCTTTCTCAATCACACTCTCTCTCTGTCTTTTACACAGTTTTTTTCGCTCCAACTCATCTCTTTGATTGCGTTACGTCTTAAAGGACATGTCAGTTTTCCAAGTACTTGCTGCTTCTCAAAAGTCCTCTTCTTTCCTCCTCCCTAGCGATAGCTCTGAAAACACTACTTCAGTGGTTTAGACTTCATGCTAATAGTTTTATCACCCGTCAGTGAAGAGATAAAACAGGAAGTTGGATTCAAAAAGGACAACTGATGTGCTTTTGGAGTCAGAGACAGGGACAAATTATTTATTGAAAAGTTTTTGTTTACTGTTTACTGGTGTCCCAAGAGCTCCTTTTTTTTTCAGATAAAAATCATATGAGCAAAACATAAAAATAAGAAATCGACTTCATTTTAAGAGCCCGGGTAAAGACCAGGGTGAGATGAGAGAGGCTTATTCTGAGGAGCTGGATTTAAGACATAGGCCATGAGAAAATAGAAAGAGAAATCTCATACTGATGTGAAACTGTTATTTCTTTAAGAAAATAGCTGAACAAAGGTCGCTTTGAGTTCTCTTCAGTGATACATTACTGAAAACTGTCAGTCTTTACCCAAGGGATTTTGAAATACCTGAATCTTCAGTGCAGCCCAAATGAACTAAGTATTTAAAGGGTCACGTTATATTTGTGCAGACTAGTGTTTATCTGTTCATTTGGTAAATGTTTGTTGAAACTGCATCTGACTTAAGCCTTGTCCACGATAACAGATATTTTTATGTAAACTTCTCCAGACACGCAAGGACACAAAAACAACTGCAAAGGCTCCACGAGCATGCAGAGCCAGAAGATGTCAACGTTTACATTAACAATATGTCAAACACCAGCGGGGGTTACGTCGCAGTAACATAGCAACACAGGGAGCTCGTTTTCTTGGTAGTAAAATAAAAGCAGCAGAGGCTTTGTGTGTCTGTGAAGTGGTATAATAATGTCAAGTGAAGTTGTAGTCTTGTAATTACTCGTAACATAAAGATTCCGGAATATCTGCCGTTGTTGCTTCAGGTGCGTGTTCACAAAGCGACGGGTATGTGCGTCATTGTTTCCCAGATTCCCCTCCCTGTTTTCCACACGTGAACTGGAGTTGATAACACTCTTTATTTGGGAAAGCATTTCTTACAAAAGTCCATTTTACCGACCCAAAATGTAGAGGAAAATGTGCAAACATGTTGTACTTTTGTGTCTGATTATGTGAGAGAAATGAAAAAAATGGACATAGCCTTAAGGAATTAGCTGCCATGTCTAACATATCTCTCTTTCATACATCATACAAAATAGCTCCTTGTGAGAGCCCTTAAGTGTGTGAATGATGTTTTTTTTTTTAACGTTAAAAAGCACATACTGTAAATGCCCAGCCCAAGTACAGACGGAAAGGCAAGGTAAAACGGGCCTCATGAAAAGTATGAAAAAGAATAGCAGAGGTCTATAACAAAGTGGAGAATTCAAGTTCACTGCTCAAGGACAGTTAGATGATACAATGTGTTATCGCTGTCCCTTCACAGCAGATTTAAATGAACAGCATTCTTACGGCCGCCATGTTTAACTATCACGTTACTGCTGTCTTGGCAGGTACATTCACATGTGCCAGTTCTAAACATGACTTACATACAAATGAGCCACCGTGCAAATGTTCCTGGAGACTGCTGGCGCTTTCTAGACACGTAGCCATACAAGCACAAGGGAAAAAACAGTGAACCGCTAAGACTGCAGCGAGTCTAACGGGGTCCAGGCACCTCCACGCCATTCCAACCTACTGCAACTGACAGCTTGTCTTGAACATCCACAGACTGGTTCGAAGAAGTGGGTTTAAAATAAAACAAAACTATAAAATTTGAAGTATAAAAAGTATTGATTTTTTCAAAAAAAATGACTACATTTAAGATTGCATCATTTGTATCTGCTTTTTTCTTTTATCTAAGTTTTAATTTCACCTGTTTTATTAATGATTGTTCTTGCTTTTAACTAATTCAGTGATTTATATTTTAATTGGTTTAATCGTTTCATTGAATTGTCTTTTGTTTTTATCACCCATGCTCTGAATGTAATTCCTTTTTAATTCTTTGTTGCGTTTGTATTTTCATCACTAATCTCATGTGTTTTCTTCACCTCAATATATTCTGAGATTAAATAAAGGTCATTATAATAATAACAGCAATAATAATTATTATATTTGCGTTCACATCACATGTTGTATATTGAATTATTATTTCTTAATATTCATCTGGCAATACAACGTTTGACACTATGCAAAATCAAAAATATTTACGGAGGTTCCAAAGAATCAGGTTCAAAAATCAATGAACTGGCTTGAAAAAAGTGAGCATATTGTGGGATTTTGCAAAAAAAAAAGAAACAAAGAGTTGGAATTGGCCATAGTGTGTAATAGAGGATGCAGCTCCATTCACAGAACATGTGGATATAAGAATGTGTGAGGAGATGAGATGGACTGAGATGAAATTAAACAAGTAATGCTGATTATTTAGCAGACATTCATAGTGATGAGTCAGTTGTCCAGTTGTCCAGAGCTCAGCATATCTGACGATGGTCTATCTACACATGTTCACTCTCTCGTCACACACTTGACCAGGACGTCACATTTTGATGCATATGGTCGCCCTCGAGCATCGCTGTGTCGGGTAGGTGCCATTTTTCGGTCCGGCAGATCAAACAATGCAACTTTTTGGGCATAAAAACAATTTTGTTAGGTTTAGAAAAAAACGGTCAGGGCTAGGGTTAGGAAAAGGGGGTTCGGTTGGGGAAACAGCAAAAATAAGAAAGACAAAGAGAGAAAACAAAAATAATCAGCATGAAAACAGGACACGAACCCTGGTCCACAAACGTAGGTTACTTAGGTTTCTGATACTTTCTGTCGTCTAAGGATTTACGTTGACTTCTATCAGGTACCCGGGCGTTGAAAACTGAAGCTACAGGGATACTCTGGGCACCAAGGGCTCATGACGAAGCAGCAGTTTGTGACGCCTGAGGAGTGAGAACGGGCTCGTTGTACCAGCGGGGATGAAGAACCCTCTGCAACGTTCAGTCCATCTCTCCACCACAGCCCCCAGTGAGTCCAGCTTCCTTCTGATCACTGAGCCAGCTTTTTCAACCTTTTTTTTCCCAACTGCCTTTCCACCACTGACGCGGTACAACGTGTGCAGTATCTCCCTGTAGACGTCTAAGGACCTTCTCTAAGAATAATGGCCAACTCTGTCCCTTAACAATCCCATCTTCTTCTCCGGATGCACAACGATATATTTGTACGTCGGTGTACAGTTCCTGAGTTATTCGACAGAACGTGTTCACATTTAGGTCATTTTCGATTTCAGTTAATTAGACAAAAACAAAAAGTAATTATGTAAAAAAAAAGGAAAAATGTAATTAACACATCTGCAGGAAAGTGTGGAATATGGCAGAAAATTAAAAAAGAAAATGAGACAAAACGCTTCAAATGAAATATGTGTTTGACCTGCAGGAGCAGATCTGCTGCTGTCACTAAAGCCAAATCTCCATGTAGGCATTTCTGCGTAATGCAGCTGCCGGTGCCAGGCTGTGACTTGGCAACCTTGTTTAAGTGTCAATGACACAGCACAATGATAATGTTAAAGACAAGGTCGAGCGGTTTTCAAACGAATCCATCATCTGACGTAATAGCAAAGGGGTCAGTTTAGGCTGCGTGAGCATTTTTTATTCATGAGCGGGTGAGAGGAAGAGTACACGTCTCAACACGTAGAGGACAAATGAATATAAACATCCCCATCACTCCTTCTCTTCTTACCTTTGTCTCTGAAGGGATTTTACCCTTGGATCAGACTCGAGCATACATCAATATATTGACTGGAATAATGCATTGAAGTCTCAGAGGAATCCGTTTCCTTCCCTCTGTCTCCCGGTAGCGCGTGGAAGATTGAAACCATCCGCTTTCTCATTCAAGGGGAACTGTTCTGGCATTAAGATGTTTCAATCAGTGTGCTTTGAAGACAAGTAGCAATGAGAGCATGCAGCTAATGAGGATTTGCTGGGAGATCAAATAAGCCCCCCAAAAAAAGCAGACACTCTTTCATGACTATTGTAAATTAATACATGCTCTGAAAATTAATAGATATGCATGTAGCAGAATGTGCCTCACGCCGTGGACCAAATCCAATGAGAATTGAGATACAGTGTGTGGATTCCGCTCCCGATTCTTTATCTTGACTCTCAATGCAAGTTTTTCCATTACCAGGAGGAAGTGGGATCAGCCAACCCCAGACTGTCTCCCCATGGCTTAGCTCAGTTGGCTGGAAAGATAGATTTCCAGCACCCGGCTCCTTTCAGTAAAATCACAGGAACAAACAGTGCCTCTGTTTAATTTGGAACTCACCTAGCCACAAAATATGATTAATACATGAGGTCCTCTCGATTACAAATACCCCAAAACTGGTCGGCATTTAGCAATATATCACCGATGGTGTAATTTAGATTCTCAGCACTGGAATCATACTGGAAAGAAAGCGATGGCACAGACAAAAAGTAAGTGATGAGAGACTGGACTTGGTAAAGTAATGATACACCCATTCCATTCTTTTTGTTGTGCTATTCCACACCTCTTTGTGCTTCCTGTTGGCCGCTTTGATCTGGCTAGTCTCAATTAAATGCCCTACATCTGTCACCATGCTGTGCCACCCACCTCACCGCCGCAGCCGTAAAATGTTCCCACCGCGGAGGCAGAGAGCTGGGCAGTGGCGTTCCCGGGAAGACCAGGATCTGGCTGGGGTCCATTAAAAGTGTGTTACTCTTTCCTAACCAACTTCCCGACATGTTTACTTTTGTTAAAAAAAAAAAAAAAATTACTTCACAGTTTTTTTAGTCCCACTTTTCATCATCAGTCCCAGAGGGTTACCGCCTCACATCAGGGCTGGACCAAAAACATCCACCCTGCCCAGACTGACCCACCATCAGAAACCAGGATTCTCTCCAGGAAGCTGCGACATGATGGACTCTACTGCTACCGACCAGACCACAGCAGCACCAGGCAGTTTCACTTTGATGATGATTATGTTTTCATATCTTATCATCGTCGACATTCATTGAATTCACCATCATGGCACCTCGTCTCAACCAACTTCCACCTGATGCTGCTTTTGTAAATTTTGCAACTTCTCCGCACCCCCTTCGTGCTTTCATTTAACCCCGTGTTGCCCAAACTTAGGGTCGGGGCACAATTATAGGTTCGACAGTTGGCAGCGATAATAATAGGATATGTGAACTCCTTTTCCCAATGAAAAGAGAAGAGTGTTCTCTGGAGGAGGTTATGAATGTTGACCTCAACAAAGCCATGTGAAATGTAGAGGAGAGGCGTCTGATGTAAAAGATGCAAGAAGTGGAAAAAGAGACTTTCAGAGACGGTGGAAGAGTCAGTAAAAATACAGATCTATGGCAATACATGAAAGAGTTTTGTAGGTGTGGGTCCCAAGACGCCAAATTTCTCTTTTGGGTCTAGAGCTGAAAAAGTTTGTGAACCATTTAACCACTTGGACTTCCTCATGCATTCACACATTTGTGGCTCACACCCATGGCATCTGACACCAGAAACAAAGCACAGGGGGGGGGCGTAAGTGAAGCCTAATGTTTTTATGTCATAAATAACATTTTATTGGCCCCAATGTGCATCAGCCCAGTTAGATTACCAGTCCACCACTGGTGAACAAATCAAAACTGGGCTCAAACCTCATCAAATATTTAACATTACTTGTACTACGAGTCATTCAACATGAAAGTAAGTCCAGTACATTGTATTTCACTTTTCTCTGTTACTCGTCATAGTCTGTGAGAAGGAACCCTTTGTGTTTAGTGTTTAAAAGCTGTAACAACCACATATTGAGAAGAGAACTGTGTTGTCCTTTACTGCCAAACACTGCTTTTATAACAGTACAGTGTTTATGATAACAACAGTAGTAAATGTTTGTTTGCTTATTCAGTTCACAGTGATGGATTGTTATATCGATTGCATAGTTTGTTGTGTGACATATGGTTGCTATTTGTGCAACTCGGCTTCTTCCTGCCACATTTGCAGACTGGGATAAAGCATTGAAAAATGCTTTGACTGCATCCGACTCTCTTTCTGTCTCTATCTCTGGGCAGCGTCCTTTGCCTCAGTCACAAAAAGTCGAGGGTGTGTTGTTTTTATATTGCAATAATGCTGCTGGACCATGAAATGCCGTCGTCTCCAACATGGTGCTTCACTTCCCCACAGGGGCAGAGCGGGGCTGGGGAGGGGACTGACATTTGCTGCCACATTCAGGCCTGCCTCTTACCTAACAACTAAATGTTACTTCAGATATTATTTTTTTGTTTACAGTGGCTGTCGTGACGTGCCATGAGTGTGCACAGCAACAAGAGACTCTGAAAATAAGAAAACTTTCAGACCATCAGCAAGGCTTGCCTTCCAAAGAGAGATGATGGAATTTAACAAAGCAGTAACGGTATACTGAGGAGACAGACCCCCCCTCCCCTCAATGTATTGATGCTACGACCCGCATGTACAATACCCCGGTCGGAAATAATCATTAGCAAATGTAATCATAACGAAACATAATAAATTGCAATGTCCAAAACAATGCAGTCCCTTGAAAGTCCTCTTGAGACTGGCTCCAGAAGCGAGTCAATCCCACAGGCTGTACAGAAATACTGGACGAACCCTCCGTGACGCCACCCGTTGGTTTGCGTTCTGCCATTTTGAAGCCTCGAGATGGCTGACGTGGCCGTCGCCATGTTGGTTTTTCATAAATAAGTGCCCATATTTGGCTCAAGAAGGTGGAGCTGAAGGAGAGCCAGAAGTGATGCTTAAACCTAGAGAAAACACCAACCACATCTATTAACAGTGTAATAATAAACAGCATCAAGTAATTTTCAGCTGCTTAATAAATGTTAACACATACAGTTGTGTCACAATCTTTCATGTTTTTCTCTGGTGTGAAGAGAGAATCCTCCTATATGTTAATGCATTTTTAAATATTTTTGAATGGCACAGAATTAATTTGCAAATTTAGATTTTTTTTTCTGGTGGAAGGATTGTCGGAACAACTGGCAGATTTGTTTCAATTTTGTCTTCATGAATAATACATTTACTGAATACAACCAATAAACCTAAGTGAATCATTTAAATATCCTAAACAGAGAGAAACTTAACATTACATTTGTCACTATTCATCCATTCATGTTTGTAGTTTGTCTTTATGAAGGACTAAATAGATTACATGAACAGTATTGCTAAATTGCACGTGAATCAGATTTATTTTATTTTTTCATCAGAGATAAGAGCAGCAGGATTTTAGAGGCCTAATTTCAACAGGATTTTCGTTTTCATTTCTTGTCTAAGCCATTAAACACAAAGATATCCCCAAAATCCCAGCAGTCCTTTGTTGTAGGTTTTTATGCCAAATGGAGCGAAAACAAAGCCTGACTCAGTCAACAGTGATCAGTGCCTGGCCTCCAGGAAGTGTCAGTCAAACAAAGCCGTGGGAATAGAGGTAAGAGTCCTAGCAAAGCTTGTATATTTTTTTTACAGGTGATGGGCTGACAAGCCACAAGGAATAGGAGGTCCATGTTCTGACAGATTAGCCTGAAAAGGTTAGAAGAGCTCCTGGGTGAGAACAAACAGTCAGCATGGGTGAGTAAGGCTCTGTTTTTTTCAAATACTTCTTTTTGCTCAGCATACTGCTTTTCTAAGACTGTTACACTGATTTCTGTTCCACATCTAAACAGATCAGTCCCGCAGTCACACAAGAACAGACAATTCTGCAAAGAAAGTTCAGCTGCTTCTGGTACAACTTTCTTGTGCTTTCAATGTGTTCGTAGTACAATATAGGAGTATGACAACTACAGCCCAGCACATGCAATCATCATTAGTCATTAGCTTAAGATTCGGTGGATGCATCTTTAATGCACTATGAACAAAAGGCTTGGTGGATACGGACTTGTAACAAGGCTATGTGGTGATTCTTATCTCTATACTGTTCTTTCTTCTGCTCCTTTTCTTTGCGCTGCTTCTTGCACCTGATAATTTTGTCCTTTCTTGACTCATTTTGCATCTACAAAGGCAAACGCAGACCTAGACACGTCGAATCTCTGCAAACATTACTTTGCATTTGAATGCTCCTTCTTCACAACTGCAGCCCTCTTTAGTGTTTGTCCAAAACATTCTCAGAGTTTCTCATTTGTTCTCCCGGCGTATCAGTTTATTTTCCAGGTTTGAAACCTAAGTGGTGATCAGAAAATTGGTGCACATATGTTGGGGAAAAAAGTTGTTTCAGAAA
Organism: Coranthus polyacanthus; assembly: GCA_037367275.1. NCBI lineage: Eukaryota > Metazoa > Chordata > Actinopteri > Kurtiformes > Apogonidae > Coranthus > Coranthus polyacanthus. Next base: position 14,732,844 of record JAPQRN010000001.1, read on the forward strand.
GCGGTGAGACAACCCTTCCACAATCTCAAGACCGTGTGGGAAGATTTCTAAAACGTTGCCCACTCAGCACTGAACAGTCTGCACAATACGAGTGCAAACATAAGTTTCAAAATCCAGATTCGCTCTTTCAAAAATCAGCATTTCAGAACATTCTTTTTCCCCATATATGTCGGGATTTGTAACAGGGAAAGAGGAGGTCCCAGAAGCAGTCTTAATAGCAAAAACAAAGGGATTTACTACGCAAACAACACTTCAACAAAAAGTCCAATTTAAAGTCCAACAGAGGCAAAATCCATAAACGGAACGTGAAGGAGCACGAGGGTTTACAGGCAAAACGAGTGTAATCATGAAGCGCGGCGATTGACAAGTGGTTGACGTGTTGAACTGAAAAGGAAGCCATGATAAGAGCTGAATTCTTTAAATGCAAAGGAAAGGAGCTTCAGTGCGTCCTTTAGTATCTCCTTCTTCAGATCTTCACCACGGCCAACCTACATAATACCCATCTAGCCTAAGTGCAGTCGGATTTGCTCAGCACTGCAGCGTGTTTTCCTGAGTCTTTCTGAATTCTCCTTTTCAACTTTCCTTGACCTCATGACGTTTTCCATCAAGAACAAGGGCGAGACAGACGACAGGGCTAATGATAAATGAGACACAGACGAGTGGAGGGAAAAGACACAAAGACAGGAAGAAAACACAGACGCACGGAGGACGGCGACCTTAAAAAATAAAACTGGAAATAACAACAAACCATGACAATATGTGCACCAGTTTCCAAATCATTTACAAAGAGAACAGTGACAAACGCGAAAACTCTGAGAATGAATAAGAATGAGAAACGCTGAAAAACAGGTCTGCCGTTGTGAGGCAGGAAAACTCAAATACAAAGTAATGTTTGCAGAGATTCAAATTGTTTTTCAGCCCATCAAAACAATGCAAGGATTTAAAGCTCCTTCAATCAAGACTTCAATCTGGCAAAATCTTTTCTTTCTTTTTTTTCTTCGATTTAAATTCAGATTTCACGCTTTCAGGTAGCGAGTTTCAACCTTTCAGAGCTTGGAATTATGGCATATTTATCTCATCCTGAAAAGAATGTTTTTGTTGATGACGTTTTTGTGAATAGAAGTTACTAACTGTAGTAGTTCTTGCATAGATACAATTATGTTAGTTAGCATATTGTCCAATACTCTGTTGGTGCGCTCTGGCCTACTGCCTGTCACTCATGCCACACTTGGCCCATGGTGCCGTTCTGTCCACGTTTAAAGCCTTGGGGGCACATTCACTACGACTCCCATGGTGCATTTGGTTAAGGCATATCCATTGACAGCGCTCAAAACTACTGACTTTTTCATTCTGTCTTAATTAACAGTAAAACAGCTCTATTCTCAGGATCCTTAGTTGTCCACAGTGTGATTCATTTTCTGTCAAAAAATACTGATTCACTCTCTGGTTACTATCTTGCAGGGTGCAGCCGTCCACAGTAAATCACAGGGACAACTGAAGAAGTTTACAGTCTAAGAAGTAAAAATGATTCAAGTAATTCCAGCTTCGGGGCGACTTATTTGGTTCCATTAATGCGAGAAATCTGCGTTGATGTGAATCCCTTACAAGAGCTTGTTAATGGTCAGTTTGGTGGTGAATGTGAGAACAGTTCAGTTCAGTTTGAAAGTGGGATGTAATACGTTGACTCGAGGAGGTTTTGTGTTTACGTGGGAGAGAGAAAAATAATATGAGTGTCTCTACTGATGTTAGATGTCAAGTATCGAACGTGAAAGTGACATATTGGCTGTGAACGGTGTGATGTGAGAGGCTTCGGAACAGTGAAGTAATTGCAGGCAGCATACACTTAGGCTGCTTGTGTGTGTGTGTGTGTGTTTTTGTCTTAATAATTGGATTTATTAGTGTGAATGTGGGTGCAGCCGATAACGCTGCTCAATAATCAGATCCATCTCCTTTAAATATAAAAATGTCAAACCAATCCCTGTAGAGCTACTTAGCAGGTCCACATTTAAGTGTTCACCCTCGCTCCTTTGGTTGTCTGGTGCGCCTCACAATTTCTATGCAAACGAGTTCCAAGATTCTGTTGGAGCTGAACTAATGCACCTGCAACCTGATCACGGTTACTGTGACTGTTGTATGAATGCAATGATGATTTTTTCTTTTCCTTATTTTAAAAGAAGCCAGTGTGTTTAATCAGCATTTAAAGTTCTTACATCAACCAAATGAGAAAGTCAGAAAAAGAAATGAAAATCCTTTTGCCCGAGCCCTCGCAAAACACAATTAAAGTGGAAATAGATCTAACTACTGGCCTCCCAGTGGCACAGGCTGGGTTGGAGACGTCTTAATTGGTTCAGGTCTTATTTAGAGGGCTTACTTTGCCCCCATTCGGCAGTCATGAATCTGACAGAGTGGCTATCACTTGTGGAATCCCGTCGGTTCTTGCATCCCGTAGGGGTAGGGTCGACTACCGTAATGGTCATCTAGCTGATAGGATTTGAACCAGAACACGGAGGACAGAGCACGTTAATCCAGTTCTAAACTCTTCACACCGGATTCCAGTTTTAAAGCGCTGCTACTATTCCGTGCATCACCGAACAGTTAAGGCCCTGAACACGTCTGTGATATTTTTAAAGAATCTGAAGTCTGAATTAAACATGGTGAAGCGGCATGTAGCTGTTATGTTGCAACTGGAACGGTTAAAAAAAACACTTCTCACATGCCTTGAATTGAATTTCTTAATGCACTTGTTTTTGTCATAAGCACTTTCACGGTTAACATGATCCATTTTTTCGGAACGAGGTCGGTTTTTCTGATCTTTTGTCACATGCACAACATGCATGATCGCTACAACCACGGTGGACGTGTTGATTTCTAGCCCCACGATTTGAATAAAGCGAAGGACAACGTGTGGAGCAGCGTCGCCAAATAACTATCGAGATAGTGAGTACATTATGTCAAGCTGATGTTATAGAGTTTCGCTGCGTGTGTCTTTTTATCTTGACACTGCACATACGTAGACAAACACACAGGCTTTATGTGAGATCTCCACCTGATGTTGAACCCCTCAATTTTTCTGACAAATGAGCTGGCACAAATCTATTCAGACATTTTATTGAACGTGTGTCACAAATCGGCACTGCGGCCATTATGAATACTTTATAAAATGTTCAAGAGCGAGTATTTTGCATTTCCATGTCCTTTATTCATCATACCCCCAGTGTGTGAAGGCCTTAAGTTGTAGTTACTGCCGTGTATTTCTGCACTTTTTTATCATTTAGGCAAAGCGTATTGAACATCCTTGTGCACGACCGTCACTATATAAATAAACTCGCCTCGCCTCATCTAAAGGACGACATGTCTGAAGCAGCCGAGTGAGTTCATCGCTAGTTCATCACTGATCTAGTTGTATTTCCACTTGTATTTGATTTAAGGAGGAATGAAAAGATCTTTGAAGAGAGGCCTTTCAGAGGGACTTTTCGAATGTTTTTGCTGACAGTAATGTTTAATATGAAGGGAGAAGTGAGCGCTGTGAGCAGCTGTGATGAGCCAGAAACTGTGTAGGAGTCTTCCTGAACCTGAGTAATTATTATAGTCAGGCTGAGCTGTAATCAGTAGCGCCTGTTAAGTAGCCACCATTACTTCATGTCAGGAGGTCTAGTATGCGAACAATTCTACAAGATGCTGTAAATGAACAGATTCGTGATTAGGGTGAAGTTGGAGGGGTTATTATAAGTTTTAAAGCAAAGTGATTTATGTGTCAAAAGTAAAATATTTCCAACGAGACGTCTTTTTTTCATCTTAGTGGGGAAATTTTCATTAAAAAAAAAAATACTTAGTCTATAGTTATAATTACATCCCAGCTTGCAAGTCTATTAGGGATGAAGTTTTGTCAGATTGGTCAGAATTTAAATCAGTCTCATTTGAAGCAGCTCTTCATATAGAAAATGAATTTGATATGTGAAGTAAAAGTAATTTTACTCATGAGTTTTCGACTGCATTTGGAAAAAGAAATGGCCCCATTATCTGTGAAAAACAAGAAGTGCAATTTTAAAGGAAACATAAAAAAAAACCTCTCTATCTACGGCGTTTCTGTGCCGGAAAATGAAGTTTACATCAGTTTAATTTACCAAACTGCAATAAAAGTCTGACTCCAGTTACTGTGGCTATTATGAGATAATATTTTAATTGTTAATAGAGATGATTCTTGTGCTCTTGGCTGTAACAAATAGATTAAAGGCGATTTCAGACCTAACTTGTTTGGTGACTTTTGTATTTTTCAGTTTGATATGAATCAAAACGTCTCCCACATGATGAGATGAGAGGTGGTCCCGGATCAAAATGTTTCTAGTGGGAAAACACTTCACTTCAATGGGTCTGAGGTCGGACTTTCAGGCCAATTACAGGAAGTTATTCCAGGCTATCATCAGCCATTAAACAAAAGAAGAAAAAGAACTGGAAGAAGAAAAAACGAGCCGAAGCAGCGCACGGGGAGAGGAGGAGATGGAGATTTTAACACAATTATGTTCAGATGAAGTAATAAAAAGTCAACTTGGAAAAAAAACACATTAAAAATGTAGAAACTTTTAATGTATTCCGTTAGAGGATGAGAGAGAGCGGATCTGAGAGGACAGGAGAGAAATGCCACCTGAAGATAAGCGGTGCGTCGACAAATGAGGACAAATTTTCTTTTTATGACGACCTGGAGAGCAAACTGGGCACTCGCCCAACAAGCTCCCCCACTGAAGTGGTGGAATCTTCCCCAGCTTCGACTTCAATGTGTCTCTCCAGTGAAGTGGAAAAGGCTACCCACTGAAATGACAAGACAAGCCTATGTCAGGCGCACGCATTTGCAAACCAGTCGAGTCAAGTACAGGGAGACGCAGCGCACTTCCTGTATGTGACGATGGCAGAACGTATGTATATATATATGTATGTATGTATATATATATATGTATGCCATGCAACGTTCTTTAGTGCATTCACAAAAATAGGGGGAGCTCACTTTTTCACTTTTTATGGTCAGAAACAACAGGTGCAACATTTATGAAGCACTTGATTTAACTTTGTCATTATTACTATTGAAAAAAATATGATTAAGTAAAAAAGAAAAAAGACATGAGGAGTGGCTGCTGCTGCCTGTGGAGAGACTGTGTATTTCCGTAAGAACATATTTATCTTTGGTTTCTTTCATTCCTATTATAACCTCCAAAAACACTGTCAGAAAAGATAGGTACATTTATGAAGCACTTGATTTAGATTTATTTATCATTAGTCATATTACTCAGAATATGAATAATAAGAATATGAAAAACTTTTGCTCTTCAACAAGGTTTTTTTTTTTTTCTGATCTTTGAGGGACTGAACTTTATTGCCACACGCTTTCATGATGCTGGCGACGACAGCATGCACATCAGTATCTTTATTAAAGTTTGTTATTGATGACTCACCCTCATGTATGAATCATAATAACAGTCTAGTTTAATGCATGATTCATGATGATGAAGATACAGAAAGATAAAAATGCATGGAAAAAAGAGCATACTGTCACTGTTTCAGCCCCCGAGTACTTTACAAAACATGTTTCCAGGAGAGCTCTCGTTCGCTCTGAATCTCGATGCTGGTGGTGGGTTTCGGGAAGTTATTGTTCCATTTCAGGGACTGAAAGCAGTGCGTTGCAGGTGCAGATTATTGCAGCGATAATGTGAACGGTGATTAATGAGTAACTGTCGCGTGGTAAATGAAAGGCAGATAGCACGATGGCACTGCAACACCAACCACGGCAGGGGCCTTTATTTACAATGCACAACAAAAGTTAAATATTAAATATACGCCACACAACAAGCACAAAGAAGTAAAGTTCTGAGATGTAAGGCTTGACCAGTTTCTCCACTGGCAATAGATCAGGTTCAGATAAAAAAAATGTCACATAAATTATATTCACCTGTCCAGGAGAAAAATGGCCAGCTAAGCGTTACTTTAAAATTACTTTGGTATGGCTCAGAACATCCTTCTTTTCAACAGCACTTTCTTCTCCGTGTTCTGGGAGGCATACTAAGGCTTTTTAGTCTTAACTGCTGCTCCGTGACCCGTGTTCACTGTCATTGTCGGAAAGCTTGAGACGGCTGTGCCTGGACGTTATTTAAGTGGGATCAAATATACTTAAAGTTGACCTAAGTATGGCATGGAACAGAATACCAAAGAGGAAATTAACAGATTTGTGCATTTGTGCGAAAATTAACTGGTTTGGACTGAGGCTATTTTCAGTTACCTGTCTATTAATTTCACCGTCCGTGATATCTGGTCCTGACGGATGATCAGCATATTTAATAAGTTACAATTCCACAGGCAGTTGTTGGTGGAATTAAATCCAAAATGCCATTAAAAATATGAAATGCATTGTCTTCCCCTGAAAGGGAGCTTTGGAGGGAACGTGTCCGAGTTGGTGCGTCTGTGTTTAACAACCTGACATCCTTGCCGCAGGGGCACGTGGCAGCCCAGTCAGTAAGGTTTGGGTGAACCCCACTAATGAGGGTGAGGGTGCTCATTTAGCAGCCAGAGAGAGTCACGTTTAATCCCGCAGATGTGTCTTATCAGTGTTCTCCAGTTTTTTATTACCTTACTTCCTCTGCTCTATATTTTGTGCTTTTTTTTTTTTTTTTTCTCCTCTAGTCATACAGATGGAAGTTGTAGAAAGAGTGTTGGCTTATGGTCCACATAAAGTAGCACAGGTGGCTGATATATAGTTTCAGTGCTTTTTTTTTTAATGGGTAGGTTTGTTTTTTTTTTTTATTATTATTTTTGACTTTACAACATCACCAAATAACCACAAGGCTGATATCTGATTCACTGGTCAAGTGCCATCATAAACCGTGTTCCTATAGACGTATTTTTAAATACATTTTGAAATAGCAAAGATAGCAAAGATTGATGGAATCTGCAAAACATCCTCAATTTCGCAAAATTTCGCTTATGCTCACTTGAGAAAAAGAGTTAATGGTGGAAAATGGAGAGGCCTTTTCTGAATAAGTTATGACACGGAGGTGTAAAAACAAAAGATACAAATATACACGGTGTAAACGTAGAGGAGAGGCGTCGCAACAAGATGTAAATGACACAACAGGATAAAAATAATATAGATATCTGGCAGTTTGTGATGTATTTTTGTGAGTTTGAATTTCTCTTCAGGATCTCGAGGTGAAAACGTTTGGGAACCATTGATCTATAATCTCTATATTATTTATAGCCGTCTATAGCCCGTTTTACTGCTACGGATGTAAATAATTTAGAGCCAGATTCGTACATCAAAGTAAAGAACGAAGTTAAACAAGAATTGGTAAATGTAGAGCGAGTTGCGATAACAACCAATGCCTAGACTTAACGTGCTACTGATTCCGACGTGACAATCACAGCGCACTACATCTGGTCTGCTTGAAGGAGTGCAACGTTCTACAGTATTGTCTTCATTTCATTCACTATGGAAAATGGATACCAAGCAAATGTAACGTATTGTCCCTGAATCACGTCGTCGCCTCGTGCATCCAGACGCATATTGGCTTGAGTTAAAAGGGTGAGATGCACGGCCGTAACATGAAGGAGCACAGACCGCCTGCTGCTCACAACCACCTTAAAGCTGCTGCGGTGGCCTCTGCGTCACAGTGAGAAAAAAGAGGGGCACAAGGTGGTCTGACAGTGACTAAAGCCAGGAAATACCCCATGTGAGGGGAGAAGCTGGTGATGAATAGGACAAAGAGCGAGAGACGGAGGATGAGCTGAGGCAAGGCAATAAAAGCAGGATGGAAGAAAGAAGAGAGAATAAGTAAAGTGCTACTTTCCTTCCTAAGAGATGCTCCCAGAGACCTGTGTTATTTATCAAATAGTATGACCGACCTGCTTTTCCAGTCATCTGAAGTTACATCTGTTGAAGTGCATCTTGTAATCAAAGGCTTTTAAATCAGGACCTTCCATAGTAACGTTGGGAAGGCGCTTGTGATTGTGTATTCTGTCTGTACACGCACGCTGTAATTTATTTATTTTATTAAATGGCGGCTGCAGTGCCGGACACCTGCTCTGGACTAATTTGTTGCACTCTCCGCCAGAAGAACCGGAGGTCGCAGTGGACAGAACTAGTTGTTTTTTTCGAAGGTTTCTCGCATGGAGCTGGAATACCCGAAGAGGAAAGAGACTTCTTCATAGCAAAGGCTGAAAGATATACCCATGTATTCAAAAAAAACACATGTCCGTGAATTGAATATTTTGAGGCGTAAAAGTTAGCAAATGTTTTGAGTCTGAACTTCTGAGGTCTTCAGAGATGCGTCTTCCCAGGACTGGATCAGAATCACAGAGTAATGTATGCAATATTAGTCTCTACAAGAGATAAAAGTCATGTCTGAAAGCAGAGCTGAACATATTACAGGGCATAACAGAGACTGGCACTTTTACCATTCTGAGTCCACGCTGTGCTTAATAATTACTAAAATGATAGACGTTACTCAACCAACCCTCTGGTTAGACCAGTTTAGGGGCTTTTTGAGCGAGTGGCTATTGTGAAGATGGCCTTTAAACAGCTTTGACTGATGATTTGTAAAAGCCAGGTTAGTGGTTGGAGATAATTATTGGATTTTTCTGCGCGGCTACAGAGTCAGGCTCTTTTTAGAATTTAAAAAAAATAATAACTAAAACAACATTACGGCCCAGTGCACACAGCACAGTGTTGATCACATTTTTTCTTAGGGAATCTTTTCATTTAAATTTCTTTTTGGTACTGACAGTTCCGCCTGTAGACATAAACCTATAGAGATATACCAACATGTTCTGCTGTGCAGCTTCAGAAATCAGAGCTTTTAAAGTGTGCCTTTCCACTTCACTACACACTTCTTATAGGTGAAGGAATTAATGTTCGGAGAACTAGGTTTAAACTTGTATTAAATTCATACTCCCAGTCTTCTCTTTGGAAAATTATTTTGTACTTTTATCCCTTGCAATTATAACTTTCATCAGGACAGAATCAAGTTATCTTTCAGCTCATGGAGCACAAGGTAGAATTTGCTAAAGATCAATGTCAGATAGAGATGAACAAATAGACCATAATCTGCAACATCATCGACATAATGATCTTCATAAAATGCAGTTTTTGGCATTCTGCCACTTCCTGTGCAACCAAAATGTCACTACGTGCCGTAGAATTTTCCGTGGACATTTAAAAAATCTCCATTTATAGTCAGAGGGTAAACCTTGAGCTCACCCAGTACAACAGTACAAGATTAATTACAAAATTATGAAAACAGAGAAAGTAAAGGTACAAACTGTATCGTGAAGGCAGCTGAGGGTGTGAGTGTACTCTGAAGATTCATTTACTTCAGGGAACCTGGTAATCAATCTTTACCATTTCTGATGAACTACACGTCTGCTGCTAAACTCCCGCTAGAAAGCCAGTTTAACTACAAACTATGAAGTAAGGGTGGTCGGCTAACAATTCATTTTTAATAAGGAGAAGGTATTATAGTCCCCTCTGTGCGATTACAAAGCCACTGTGATTCATCCTCTCCAGCGCCTGCTTTAGCTTTCGTCCACTCAATTTAGAGGTGCATTCTAATTAAAGTTAGGTTAATTGCTCTGAAAGGCTGCACCAGGCATTATGTGGTTAGAGTCGGTGTACTGCTGCGCACCAACCCTTGCGAAGATGTGTTTATAGAACAAATAATTAGATGAGAAAATAATTACGAAAATTAATGACTAACTAACTGGTGTCATTTGGCTTTGACAGTCGCTTATGAATTTAACATAGTTAGACAAAGTTTGGCTACTGGTTACCTAGCAACAACACATACTGTAATAGCCCTGGAGCGTTCTGTTGCTCACGACCGCAGTCTGTATATAACCTATATTAACCTGCAGCAAATTCGTTCGGATCATGTGCATCACTGTGAGCCAATCATATCCTGATGTGATATATTACATGTGAAATGAAATGTGTTGAGTTTTGAACATTTCATTAAATTTGCCAAAGTAAAACTACAAACAAAGCTTACATAACCAGTGTCCTCAGACGCTCAGTGACCTCGTGGTTCCTCTTGAGAGTCTCTGGATCAATAACACGAGGAGCATCCAATGGGAACTGCGAGGTGCCTTCACGCAAATCCTCAAATCCTGGACAAACTGCGTTTTCTCTTCGTGGAATCAACATGTGGAACTCTTTGCCTTCAGAAATCAAGCTGCAATCTGACTGGAATCATTTTAAACGACTTTCTAAAGAGGGACCAGTGATGTTGTCGTGAATAACTCACTGCTCCTTGTTTTATTGCGTTTCATTGGAATCCAGTTTGTCTGCGTATTGTTTGGATTTCATACATTCCTTATGTATGTTGTTGAGTTTTACGTATTTTAAAAGCCCAGCTCGGGACGGCTGGGCATCGGAAATGAGCTTAGGCTATAAATGCTTTTGTCTGTGGCAATAATCTATGCTACATAATTGTCCCTTTACAAATAAATATCAGGTCCCTGACGTCACCGAACCTTCTCCTAATGTTTACGGCAGTTCGTCTTGTGGTTCAGCAGAGATTCTTAGCGGATTTCTTAGATGTGATGGGAGAGATTAGGGACAAGTTTGGTGAGTTTGGTTCATTTTATCTTTGGTTTTGACGATATAAAGTAAAAAAGAGCTGCAGTAAATGGACCTCGTCTGTCGCAACACCTCGAACAAAACCGTCTTTTGGTTAATGTTAGATCTCATCAGGTGTCGTCGTAATTTGTTAGTCTAAGGATAAGATGTTAAAGATCATCGCAGAGGTCGTCTGATTCTTAAGGAACCAACCGTTTTCACAAAATAGTCGTTTGTTCAGTGAACTGAGCCACTTCTCCCATAGGATTCAAACAGAAGAGCCTCTGGTCTCCTGACTAAGACCCCAAAGCCGTGACGTGTACACCCGAAGACTGGAATCTTTCGTCTTTAGTCCTACTATCTTTGGCTAAAACATCTCAATCTCCTCTTTTCATTCAGTCTCATACTTTTCAGGCTTCTTTTTGGTTCAAAATGTCATCGTCAGCAGCAGCAGCTTCTTGTCTTCGGTTTATTTTTTGTGTCGAACCTCTCCTCTCACTTCAGCTTCACTTCCTGCCCTTCCTGTGTTTCACCTGTTTCTTCACCTCCTCCTGTATTTAAGTCACCGTCTCCCTTCTGTTTGCCAGATCAGTTCATCTTTGACTATTGTTCCAGCGATATCTCCTCGTGATTCTCTGTGATTGTTCACGACTGACCTTCTGCCCGCTCGACCGACCACTTCTGCCACTTCCGTCGGATGTGTTTACTGCTCACCTGATCGTCTTCATGTGTGTCGACCTCCTGTCTGCCTTTGTTCACTCTGACGACCTGCCCGGCCCTCTGGACCTGTCATATTGTATGATTGATTACCTGTGTACCGACCTTGTTTCCAAAGTGAAGAGGCTGATTTTGCACAAGTATATAAAGACCTGTTCAGACCTGCTGAGTGATTTACAGACACTGCCTTTAACCACAGCAAAGACATTTGTTTGACCTTAATACATTTTTGGATTGAATGTGACAGTGAAATACGCATATTAAATAAATATAATGACAATAAACTTAATGCATAATTAATATTCTGTTTCCATCTTATCATTATGCTTGTCAATGTCAGAAAGTTGGGATCATCCAGAAAACCTACTGTTAACTTCATCGACTGTGCTGTAGGCTATATTTTAATTTGTCCATGTCTGTCACATTCCCTTAATTGCCTCTAATCAGGACGTTTTTTTCTCTTTTCCTGATTTTTTTAATCTTCGTCAGATCTGTTTTATTATTTGTCACATCACAGCCCTGCTGTAATGACACATCATTGGCAGCTGTGTCCTAACATTAACATTTTCTGTTAATTTCACATTATCTAATTATAATACTGCCATTGTGTGATTTGTTATGCTGTCAAAAATCAGCAGCATGAAATCATTCCTTGTGTGGATAAAACTTCACAAACAGATCACAGCACGTCACCTTAATGCTTGAGTGTGTGTGTTTTTTTATCTTACAGCCGTGACAAAAGAGGAATTTATGTTTTTACTTGGAACAGACAATAAAGTTCTATCTATCTATCTATCTATCTATCTATCTATCTATCTATCTATCTATCTATCTATCTATAATATATCTATCTATC
>JAPQRN010000001.1:14753900-14766315 GCA_037367275.1 Coranthus polyacanthus
ACACACACACACACACACACACACACACACATAATTGCAGAGATATATTTTCGGCAGAGGACCAGACCATCTGTTAACGTCTCTAAACACCTGTGTTAGTGACCACCTGCACTGGAAACGTCCTGGTTGGACAAGATTCACTATAAGTCTTCAGCAACCAATTTGGACCTCTTCCCTTCACATCTGGGAGGTGGTTAATGAGTTTCTGACTTGGAACAACTAAAATCTGTCCAGTTAATAGTGGGTTTTGAGTAATTATTGCATCTAAATGCACATTTTTAACCTTACTCCTTCAGGACATTTAGCTCTGGGTAAAGTCTGCGCCAGTAAGATCTACATAATTGATTAACCCACTAAAATTGATTAGATAAGAGGGAGGTCAGTGTCAGAGTTGCTCTTTGTTATTTCTACGGCCCAGAGAACAACTGGGAACTACATTACCAAAGAACTTATCCATTTCATGAAGATTGGCACTACTCATTTGGCAGTGAGGTTGTCCAGTCATAGTTTTACTTCTGTTTTAAATATAGAACGTGATAGACTATCATGATTTTATTCAATACCCTTGAGGAAATAAGTGTTTTCCTATATTTTTACTTGAATATTTATAATACGAGGAACATGAAAATCAATACCACAAATCAATATCTTTACACATGTTGACATGTTTTGTGTATATGTGTATTTCTGTGTGTGTGTGTCTTTGTGTTTGTATATTTATATGTACTTGTATATGTAGTTTGCGTGTGCGTAGGGGGTGGAATACGGGCCGTAACAGTAAACTCTGTGTAACAGGGTTATGAAATTTGATTGTGAAGGAAACGGAGATTACGTATCATGTTGTAATATTGTATATAACGTGTTATGACTTTCACTCACACATTATAACAAAACATAATTACAAAAAAAAGGTTTTGTTGGGTTTGGGTTTAACTAAGTTTTCACTTGTTAAAAACTTTTATTTACTTTTTTTTAATAATTCTCTGCATTTAACGAGCCTTGTCGATTGGGCGCAGTGGGCTGCCACCGTTCAGCACCCAGGAACCCACTCCAGATCTACACAGCACACTGGTCAACACGACGTGGAAACCTGTACGACACGAGGATAACATCAGCACATCATCCTGTTCCAACCGGGGATCAAACCCAGAACCTTCAAGCTGTACGTGTTGTTATTTGACTAAAAACTATGAATGTTTGCATATTTTTTGCAAAAACAAATCTACTCATTGATGAAGTCAACACAGAATTCTGGACTAATATTTGGACCAACATGATATCAGGGAGAGTTTTTTGTTTCTTCAGCTTGGGTGCTGTACCCGAGTCTTATAAAACAGTAGGGAAAACCCTGTATTAGCTCTAAAATCTATAACAGAGCAATAATTTACAAAACAACTACGAGAACACTCATTAGAGGCGCCAAATAAAGCAAAGGCCACCCGACTGACCCTGGAAAAAGAATTATTGACTTGGTATTTCTAAACAGGAGTCAGGTTTTTTTTAGTGGTAGCATTACACTTGACACTTCTTGCTTTGGCTTCAATTTCAAGCAATGTTTGTTTCCCCTTTGGTCAAAACATGAATATTTTACACATCACTAAACAACAGGATGTATCCGTGTGTCGTAACAGGCTGGTTGCTCAAAATACCTCTGGACACGTTTCCAACAGGACAGTCCTTATAAAATGAAACATGACTTTAACTCTGTACTATTTACCTTTATCTTCTATTTTATTACACTAAAAATCAAGTCCGCCTTAGTCTTGGTAGACAGGACTATTAAATGAAAATCTATGCACATTCAGGTATGGGACGTAATCCCCTCTCGACGTCCCATGTTGTCATGAACTGACCAAGCCTCTACTGTAAATCCCTGCTGTAAAGTCCTTTCTAATTCATATTGGATATGGATACTTGAGAGTCTCAGTGGGTGTTGCGGTTTACAATGCAGGACTGTTGTCTGGCACACTCTTGTCCCAGTAATGTTGGTGGCTGTCATGCTGAGGATTAGAGGATGAATAGAACGACGAGGATACATGCCGTTTCCCAGATTAGGATTGACCTGCTTTAATACATAATGGTGATTTCTTACTCATCCGATTAAAGCTACCAACTGACCCAAATTAGTTTTGCTTTCTCTGCATTACATTTTTTGAACTATCGGCAAAACGGCAACATTAGAAATAATTAGATTTTTATTCATCCTAGAAGCCTTTACTTGGTTCAAATTCAAATGTAAACCCGTTTATCGAAGCATGTACTCTTGAAGCCAGTGTTTGTCCTGCACATGTCGGCCTGCGAGTCGTCCGTCTGTCGCAAAGAAGCATCTGAACCACGCAAATCAAATACACTGTCTTGAGTGACATTTGGGCTCTACTAATCTGCATTTTTCCTCCAGTAAAACGGACTAGTTTCTGTTATGTCTTTGCTCTTTCCCATTAAAATATCAAATTACACTGTATATTTTTAGAACCTGCAAGGTAATACGCATCTTTATCTAGACATTCAAACAGAATTTTCCAATGCATTCTGTGTTTTGATTTGATTTACAATATAAAAATCACTTCCCGTAATCATGTCAGTATTTCATGCATTTCATGGTTCCAACTTAACAAAGGTTTGCTCCTTTTCTTTTGAATGGCTGCAGTAAAATGTATTTTTAATGAATGATTACTTGTAATCAACAGAGTAGGCTACTTTCACAGTATTAGCGCTTTTATTGCAGTAAAGGATCTACTTCCTCTACTTTTCCCCCCAACATTTAAACATGCGCAGATCAGATCTCATCTTCTCGCCGCTTTACGTTACTTCATGAAACATGCCTGAACAAGCCAGGAGCACCTGGACGTCGCTTGGGCAGCGGTGATCATTTTCATTTTTACCTCGATTCTTATGCTTGGCACACAGGTTTACTGCTTAACTATTTGACCTTTATGTAACTGTTTTGCTGTCGCCACGTTTATGTGCTTGCCAGCAGGTAAAACGTTAGCTTAATTTTAAATATTGCTGACGTAATGTGCTTAACCCCTGTTGGGAACGCTAAGGAGGTAAAAAAAAACAAAACACTTCAACCCCGGATTTCGAAAAAGGTTAACATCATGGAGTTTTATGTGCAAATTGATAAGTTATATGTGGCAGGTGAGTCATGCACTAGACAGAAACTGTAGACTATATCCAGGTTGTGTGCTGTGTTGACGGCTCTGGGAGAGTTACCTTCTGCTCCCATCACCGTCACCAGATTCAGGCTCGGGTGAGTTTAAAAAAGGCACAACATTTGGCCTGACTTTCCGACGTTAGAGGTCGATGTTTGTGCACATTTGTTTTTAGGCAGATTAACTCCTGGGACGAAGCTTTTATTGCATTTACAGTAAGGCAGGTTGTTTATCTCCTGCGGGTACAGTATGTAATAATAATAGGTAAGATTTATATAGCGCTTTTCTAGATAATCAAAGACATTACATCGAATACAACTGTATACCCAAATGTCAAACATAACTCTACGTGCAAATTGATCAGATGCCAAACTTAAAACTTCTCCGATCACCTTGCCGTTGATAATGTTCAGTCCTGAGGTTGACAGGGCCACACTGCTAAGATTTAAGCCTTTTAGCTCATGGACTACAAGTGTTCAGTTGGAATTAATGATTGATTCAAGTAGGGTTCAATTTGTGTTATTTGAGTTACCAAAAAGCATTGATTTTAAGTTAAATAAACTCAATAATTTTAAGTTAGTTACAGTCCTTGATTAAGTCCTGCACGCTTGATGTAAATGAGTTATTCTAACACACCACCTTAAGTTTACTTTAGTTAATTTTTGCGAGGCAACGAGTTTCAAGTCAAGTTATTATATTTTACAGTGCACCTCATGGTTATTAACACGGCTTTAGTCAGATCAGAATGAAACTCTTTTACACTTTTCTTTTCCAGTGGAACTTCACATTTCCCAACCACCAGTTTCCAAAACAGAAGTACAGCTGTGTTAAAAGGTCATGCATGTTTCACACCCCCCGAAGTCACTAGGGATTTTAAATAGCTCCATATTTTCATATATTTCTCAGACTGCACATTGTTTTTTTGAAAGTCTGATACTGTGCTTGTGTCTCTTGTTCTCTCACTATGCACCGACTGCCCTCCTTGCAATACGTTGCACACAGATGCAGACCACTGGTGCAGCCAGGGAGAGCAATTTCCGAATAATTTACATTTAAAAAAGAACTATTAACAGCCTCAAGCTGTATGCAACCAAATGTCACAAACTAAACCTGAAACGTGATGCTTTCTTGGGATCCCCCAGGGACATAGCAGAACCTTAGACTAGTCCATTTAGGGCAAATCTGGAATTGAAAAGAAAATAAAGAGGTCAAGTAATGCCACTCGGAAGGAGACAACTCAAATCCTCTTTCAGATATGTGTATAAAGTATTCTTCTATCACGCTTTATCCTCACAGTTGCCTCACTGTGGTTGGTGAAGTGACAAATGGATGAACAATCGTCTGTCAGCTGAGCTTCAGTAAAAATGTCAAGGCTCTAATATTTGCTAACGTGCTCTTCCATTTGTAAGCATTAAACTAATGCTAGTCTCAGCAATACAATAAAACAGTCACATTCTGGTGCGGTGTAGGGGCAGATATCTTCTCATGCTTAAATGAAAAGTTATGTATTTACAAAGAAAAAGTAAGGAATTATAAAGGCAGCCTGGAATATGAAATTGGTTCTTCAGTGCTACAGTAATATTGCTGTACTGCTCAGTGAGCATTGTGACCCTTATACTTAACACTTTATTAAAGGATACAGTGTTTATGGTGGCCCACCATAGTCTATTTTGTCCTGCCATATGTATGTCTCCTGACATATATGTCTCATAATGAACTGGAAACACTGTGTTGCGCGTTGACTCATGACAGCATGTGAACGTTGATCTCTTTCGCACAGTGCTTTCATTTTGAACAGTGAGCAATGCATCACTTCATTCATAGCCTGTGCTATCTATGCTAACATGGGGTGTCATCTTCAGCCCGATGGATCAGCTCAGTGTCGCAGCTTCTCTAATCCAACATAAAGGTAAATAACACGTAACATTATAAAACTGTAAACACGATAGAACAGAACATAGAACAACTTAACGAGGCAAAGTGTGCATAATGTTTTAGATGTCCACAACTTGATAAAGATCTCCGTTATGTTTTCCACTCCTTATGCTTGCTCCTGAGTCATAGACATCAGCACACAGGCTGTTACCAGGCAAGTGGAATCTGCCTTCGCTCCTAAACAAGGCTGGAGTGCACTTATTGCATGATGGAGGATTGATTAGAATCATAATATTATGCTTTATTATGCTTTTTACCAGGAAATGGACATCATTTTCCAATACACTTGGAATACACAATTACTTGAACATTGTAATTGTGCTTTAGAAATTCTTAGTGTCTGCTCTACTTATTTGATGTTTAGGAGACTCTGTTTTAAAAGTATAATTTCTTTGCATCAATTAGAGCACTATTTAAGATTCAGCAACATTTTAAGCAAGATGTGTCATTCAAGTCCGACAAACCACATACAGTCCTCACGAAGCAGAGGTTTTTATCGCTACACTCGAAATTAAGAATCATTTCTCTCTGACTCTTAATTCCATGATTTTTTTTTTAAACATTGAACCAGGGAATGTATTGCTTGCACATTATTAAAAATAGTTATAACTGACCCAGACAGAGCATTAGACAGAGAGGAACATTCAGTAATAGCCCGATAGAAATGTTACTTGGTAAAATATAAATGTGGGCTTTTGAAGCTGCAATCTTCAGTCGCAGATGTTTCTTGAATTAAAACTGCACCACATCAAGCGGGCTCAGTAATATGTTTTGTCATTCCAGAACCATCCAGATCACCACTGATGTTATACTTATTTAGTATTCAGTCTGCCCTGTGCTCTTTGGATATACGTTTTAAAGAGATGCAGGACAGATGCACACTTTTCATTGGTTGCAGAGTAATTAATAGGAGAAAAAGAAATTTAATGATAGTATGCAACTTAGCTGGCAATTTGTCCTCCTTCTTTTATGCGCTCATATTTGTAAGGGGTCATTAAAGTTGACAGTACAACCAGGGTGAACAAAGGGTGCCAAGAGTTAATTTAAATGTGCTGAGCAGACACTGTGTGTGCATCTAGTGCTACTTTATGGTTAGAGTCTTGATCACTGAGCCACCCCATCTATTTGGTTTTATCGCATTAGATGGTAAATGAAAGGAAGAAAAGGGGAAATGTGTGTGATGTCCTTTTCAGAACTGCTTATCCTTTTAGAGTAGAGGTCAGGTGTTTTTTTGTTTTTTTTTAGTAATGTTTATCGTGTTTGAATCAGAAAGGTTTGTTGCCACCTTTTACCCATGAGAATATTTCAGGCGTAAACACAGACTGTGTTTTGTTGAACTAAAATGTGCTTTGATGGCTATTCAAAAGAGGTTGGCAATATGTAGGTCTGAGTTGACTGCTGAATAGTGATGACAGGTTTGTAGTTGGAAGCCTCGTCAGCCTCTGATAGAGGGAAAGATTGGAGAAAACATGCTGTGGTAGAATGCGCCAATATAGCGAGGAGAGCCCGCTGCCACACAGATATGATCATATAATGTATATACACATTCATAACCATTACTGTATTCCCACATATTCGTACACTGTACACGTATGCCTCTGCTCACAGATAAAAACCTATTTATATGTAGCACTCCTGCATAATACATGAGCTACTGAGTGTATAGTATTTATGTTGCTGGAAAACTAGTTTTTTTCAAACTCTTAATCTTAAAATAATGTAAAAGTATTAAACTAGAAGGGCCTTCAGAGAGTCCACCCCCCCGTGCTGTAATTCTGTCAAGCCTTTTTTGAAATGTTAAAAAATTCCAGCGTCTGCCCCTTTCTATGGATCTGCTTCAAAATTCAACGTGTCCGTCCTTGTCCCATACCCTAACCTTTCACACAGTTTCGTAAAATCCTTTGTATTAGTAGTTTTACTCTAATTGTGGTTGACTAGTTACGCTAACAAGATGGTCAAAGGATTCTGTCATGAAGTTTACTTGTATGTAATTACAAGGAAACCTGGCCTTTTTACAGTAGCTAAGCGACATTACCTAATGTTAGCATTAATCTGGTACTGTATTATATAGTTTTTCAGCTAGCCAGCTAATTAGGCCAGCTAGTGCTACTTAGTGTGTTTATACATTACCCAGAGTTGACATGACTGTTATCAAACACAGCTGTATATGCTAACATTCATAATGTAGCTGAAATTACTTGGTGGTGTTTAACATGACATTGTTAGTTTGTGTGGCTTTTACTTAGCGGTAACTTGGCAAGTTTCCCGCCTCGCTCTGTCCAAATATGGACACTTCTGTTTCCCAAAAAAACAAGATGATGACGACCAAAATGCCAAACTCCAGGCTTCGAGCAGCAGTCCACAAGCCAATAAGTGACGTCACAGAGGATTCATTCTCTTTTCATGTGAAGTCTATGGTGTCGCCTCAGCAACTACAAAGTTGCCTTTGACACATTATTATTGTAAATTTCAACGGGTAGTACCTGCTATTTTTCAACTCAGTCACCAGAATATATTGGGATGAAATGCCTCTTGTTCCTGATTGTACCCTTTCACACTGAAGACAAAAGCCAAACGTTAATGGGTCTTTTATCCAGTGTGAGAGGGGTATTAGTAATGCAAAAGATATCACCACCCTGACTGTAAATACCGATAAAAATATAAATGTAAGAGAAAATTCCACGTCTTCAAAAATCAGTCACATGTATAGCACGAGGTATAGCACTTCTCTAACAACAGAACATACGAGTCACTCAGCAGGATTATAATGCTAATCAGAATCACGATAAAGCATGAGGTCTTAATTGTTTAGAACAATGTATGTACGTTGTATGTTTCTGCAACCCACGCCCACGTTTAATATGAACATTTCTAGATATGTGTTTAGTGTAAAGACAATGTTCTAACCACTCATGGTGCTTTTAGTGTTATGAGGGAATATAATGAAGCCATTACAAACCTGTTTCACAGAAATTACATTCATGTTTAACTTAAGTGAAGCTGCAAAGAGGTTTGCAATTTGCAGAGTCATTTAAGAACTTTAATAGAAAAAAACTGTTTGAGTCCTCTAGATAGAAATCACACGACTTGAGCATGCACAAATCTTACGTATTAAACATCTAACTAAATGTTCTTGTATGGCTTGTAAGTGTTTTTATTGCTTAAACATAACACATACAGGAGTTGGGATATAAAATGCAGTCTTTGCTGGCAAAATCCTGGATTATGTTTATCTGTCATCCACCCCAACTACCTACTACCTATAAGAAAAAGCAGAAGAGGAGCAGATCCTTCAATGACAAATCAGGTTGAGATTATACAGTATGCATTTGTGTTTTGCAGAAATGTACAATGCCAACACTTTATTCTGCCGGCTGGGTTGTAATACCTTATATTTTTATCTAACAAAGCCAAAAACTCTTTTGTGGAGCAGATAATGTTTACAACAGTGTTCACTGTTTCATAACAAACATTAGAATTGTGCAAGAGATAACGTAATTGTGCAAGAATTTTCACATTTCTAAAAAGCCCTATTTGATAACTCATTACATGCAACTAGAATTCCCAGCTCAGACTGCTCAGCACAACTCTTTAACTTCAACACGGATTGTAGTGTTAGTGTGCCCTCTAATTAGCCAGTTTGAAGCATGCACAAACGTTGGTTATTTCCCAGTGGGGAGACACTCATAAGCCTCCAGCTGAGCTGCACTGTGCTGCAGTTTTCCCCGGGGAACAAGAGGGTCACCTCTTTGTGGATGAGTGTTGCTGAAAGAACGGGCTTTGACTGTTATCTGTTTCTATTTTATAAGATCTGGCTTTTCTGGAGTCTCTGAACCGGGTCCTGGATAGACAACAGTCTGGAGACTTCATAGATCTTCTTGAGCGCTTCACTCATATGACAATGAGAAAAATAGATGTCATTTGAGAGAAATAGTCTGCGTAATCTGAACCTGAACGGTGTTTGATCAGACTGCGACAAGGTTTTCCATGACAATTAAAAACATCTTTGAATGATACTGTTCAAATGTAAAACAACCCTAATGATGTTCATATGTAAATAAATTGTAACTGCAACTACATTCTGTAATGAACGTTTTCTTTCAAGAAAATAATTGTTAAAGTTAATCTGAACAGAAATGTAAATTGTTCACAGACACCATATTTTGTTACACCACAATATCTGTAACTCAATATACAGTATCTGCTGGTTTTTATGACAGCTTTATTGAAGTTTTTATGGTTAGGTTTAGGCACTGAAAGCACTATCAGTTTAGGGAAAAATACCAGAGCTTAGTTTCATATAGGAAGCATAAACTCCAAAGTCCAGGATTTTGTGGAGCCCTCAAGGAGAAATTGCATTTTCTGTAACAAAAGGCCCTGATTACGTTTGTAGTAAAATGCAATGGATTTCCGATTCAGTTACATAGGAGCATATTTTCTGACTCTGGTGTGTGGATCCATCTGATTCTTGTGAATGCAGTTTCCTGACATTCTGCACAAACATTCACTTGGACTCAAGGATAAACTGGAAAGATTTTATGTGGCCAAAGATTGAAGGTCGAGGTTACTGTGGCCTCACAAAATACAATTTTGGCCATAAATCAAGAATTCATACTTTAATCATTACAAAAAGTGTGTATATGTGTGTGTGTATATATGTGTGTATTCCACACCATAGGACTCTGTGAAAGAGTTTTTAAATGCAGACAGTGTGTTTCTCACTGGAAATGATTCACTGGAATCATACATATGAATACAGCGAGAACTTCCCCAACACCAAAAATACACACAAGAATTTTTTATTAAACTCTTTCAAAGTCTTCACTAAATATATGAATTTGGACAGACATGGATGTAAACTGCATTCTGACTGGGTTGCGGAGGCATACGACCACAAGGCAGTTTTATTCAATGTAGATTTTCACCATAAACGTTGGAGAAAACAGCTCCCATGACCCCACGCTACCTTACAACATCATCACAGTACATATGTTGTTATTGTGTTGATTGAGAGACTGTCAGACTGTGTGTTTTTGTACGAAATTATAAATACTAAAACTCAGAAGTTAGATTGAGCCCGTTCCCTTATTACCCAAACCAAAGAAACCAGTGCTTGGTGAACCACTGACCAAGTGCGCTTCCTCACTGCTGATATTGAGCCTTCAGTTTTTCATCAGAGCAGGCATTTTTTGAAGTGCAAAGTGCAAAGTTTCAAAGGAAATACTTAAATGCTGATACCTTCAGAAGCATGAATGCATGAATTTACCGGTATGTCAAATGTGGGGTGCAGACATCTCTGACAGACACTGAAGGTACTGTTTTCTGGGGTATTGGTAGAAATCCAACAACACACACACACACACACACCTTAGGAATCCTTTAATCCTGTGATATGGAGGAGAGGATTTAAGCAACAACAGTCCTAAAAATAACACCAAAGTGCCAATATAGGGCGCTGATATGATACACCATTGCCGCATACTCATCAAAGGTGACAGGTTTCATCCTAAAGTAAGTTCTACTAAGCTTATCTCTGCGCCACAGGGACAAAATTACCTAATAAAAGCACTAATGTCACACCAGCTACAGACAAATTACACTATTAACATATTCAGTGTGGCATATCTCTCATGGTGAGCACTGGTTGAAGGAAAATTGGTGTCCATTATGTGTACTGGTTTAGAGAGGAGGCAGCTTGGGTTGTTTTTCTGATGGATAATTGGAGCTTCCTGTTTAACTTTTAGGGTTCACTCACACTCACCTGCATGGGCGAACAGCTGATAAGAGACCCAAATACCATCTCTCTCTCTAGCTGTGTGGTAATTGAGCTGCCAGCAGACATCGAGCCCCACTGATGGTTGTCTTGTATGACAGTCCGCCTCTGTATCTGCACTGTATCTGTCTCAGATGGGGAGGTCATGTATTGCCACTCAAAAGGAGACAACTCAGATCCTTCAGGTCTATGTAGAAAATCGTCACTACTGTCACACTTCATCAGTTTTCCCTCTGTGTTTGGTGATGTGACTTGGATAACTACATTTTGCTGTTAGCTGGGCTTCTGTAAAAATGTCAGAGCTCTAATATTTGCGAACATGTGCTCCCCTGCCATTTGGAAGCATTAAAGTAGTCTCTTTGCCAGTACAATCACATTTCTGGCATGATGCTCCAAAACAAATGAATGTGCCACATCTCTGCAGGTGAACGCTGTTTTCATCTCTTCAACGCTTCTGTTCCAAAAACAAAAAAAAAGTTTAAAAGTTAGGAATCATAAAAATAGCTTGAAGAAATGGGTCTTGTGTTAATAGGCGGGACAACTACCACTTTTTTTCAAGCGAGCAAATGCAATATCCCCACACACAAGCATATGTCACACAAGAGACCCAATAAAAACAAATGGAAAGGTCAAAGTCATAGTTAAAGGTTCAATAAGTAAGACGGTGTGCTGATCAGAAACATGACTATTTGAACACAAATCAGTGTCATGAAATATACCTAAAAAGACCCAAATCACCTTTGGGAAAATTGGATCTGTGTTTTTAGTTTGTAGTTTGGCTGAAATCCCATGGGATAGCATGGAGGGGGTGGGATTTATGAGCTAAACTGCAGCCAGCCACCAGGGGGCGATGAAGCTGTTTCACTTTTATAGAGCTTTCATTGATTCATTCATCTTTATGTACAGTCTGTGGATGAAATGGACGCACTGATCTATTCACAAAAAATCAACTGATATTTGCCTTTTTCACTGCCGTCAGAATATCAGATGAAGAAGATGGCATTCGGCGATGGCAGTGGCTGATGTTTGAAAGGTGCCTTGTTTGATGAGCTCAGCCGCAGCATCTGACTGCAGCTGCAACAGGCTACCAAGCAGTTCTTAAAGTGTCTTGCCTGAATCTCCAGTGGCCTGTGCTTGTCTGATAGTGACGACAGAAACGTTAAAAGGTTCATTTAAGTCAACTTCACTGAATGAGTTTTTAGCACGCTAGCGATGAGCCTGCTAGCCTGCTTTCATTTACTGAGAAAACAACGTGTGTCTCAGCATCAGCCCAGAACTTCAGGAGGGTTAACATTTAATCAGTCCATGTTAGTGGGTACGTAACCTTGGTATAGGAACAGTGGTTACGTGGCCCTGGAAACAAATCACAACTTACCCATAGATATGCTCCAATACTTAGACAAAAACACCCTGTCTACTGTGTGGTGCTATAGTTGTATTAGTGCTATAGTTGTATTGGTGCTATAGTTGTATTGGTTCTATAGTTGTATTGGTTCTATAGTTGTATTGGTGCTATAGTTGTATTGGTGCTATAGTTGTATTGGTGCTATAGTTG
>JAPQRN010000001.1:14768807-14802419 GCA_037367275.1 Coranthus polyacanthus
GTGCTATAGTTGTATTGGTGCTATAGTTGTATTGGTTCTATAGTTGTATTGGTGCTATAGTTGTATTGGTGCTATAGTTGTATTGCTGCTGCACAGAGAGAGCATTTTAGATTTTCATTGCAAGTGAAACCTCAACTTTTTCTGTGAATTTGTATTAGCCTACATATAAGCATAAAACTGTATAAATAATACAGTGACACTCTTTGAACTAACTCATACTTTGAACTAGCACTTACATGCACAAAGATTAATGTGCCCAAAATGTCATCTACACGCTTACGCTTTACTCACACCTCACCTGCACTTCAGACCACATACTCACATTGTTCACCGTGCTGTTAAAATGCTTCTGAGTGCGCAGCATCACAGTGACTACAACGATTGAGTGTAGACACTGAGCGAGGACTACAGCCGCTGCCGTTGTGCTGCTTTCTCTGCACAGCCAATGTAGAGGAGGTGTTAGCAGCAGCAGCGACCGAGGTCCACAGGGAGACGTGGAGAGCTGTGTGCATCCATGCATATGACTGTGGAACTTGCTGACTCACAGTTTAAGCTATTCAAGAGGTAGGAGTCAACCCAAAATGTATATTTGTACTTTGTGAGTGACAGCAGGCTTGCAGCAAATGTTACACGTTGCACCTTTAAAAGATTCAAGTCTTCATGCTGGGAGGGAATTTGAAAACCACTGTAACATTAGGTGCTTTGCCATCCAGCTGTTTTATTCCAATTTGAGCGGAGATGATGAAAATTTAAAGAAAAAAGTTGAAATATTGCACAAAAAAAAAAAAGAAAGTTTTTATGCTTGGGAGGGAGAAAAGTTGGTTCTAATGCAAACAGATTTAAGCAAATTATGTGTGTGCATGTGAACAGACTGCAACGTCCATTGTACCCGCTGTAGAAACAAACGTGAATGCCATATTAGATGGAAAACAGCGAAAAAGTTCCACCATGTATGAAGAGCTGCGGAAACAAATGTTAGGTAAAGGTTTTGACAAACACTGGAAGAATTTGAAACAACGATCCAGACCCGTGGTTTGATTCGGGGGCAAAAAGCTAAAGCAAGCTTCAGGTTTTTAGACAGAACACCTCTTACTATCAGCTTCTCAATCAACAGCTCAGGTCGCATGTTATTGTATGAAATACTACATCTAACTAGTTTTAAACCACGATGATGATGATGATGATGAACCAACTCTTAGTATAACAGTAATGGGTGGAAATGTGCATAAATTTGTATTTTCTTATTGAGATTTTCTGAAAATTAGGTTAAAATTTGTCACACATTTGGATGGAAGCGTGCCTCCTAACATAGTACAGTAATAAAGTCAAACAGTCAAGACATGTTTCATGAATTCTCACAGTTTAACATGCCTTTAAACATCTGAGATTAAATTTCCAAAGCTCTCAATTGGTAGAAATAACAAGTGAAAAAACTTAGGTCGTTGTGATGCTCCTCAGTCTCAGCAGTGCTTCTGAACACTCAGTGGCATTAAAATCCACCTCAGAACTGCTTAAACTGAGACTCTATGAGCATACTGAATAGCTCAAGAAGGGTGTGTTTGGAAGATATATATTCAGTGGGTAAACACAGTTAAATCATAAAGCCGTGGTGGGCAATTTCTGTGAAGTAAATGAAGGTGTGATTAATTCAAGTATCCTAGTTCCTGCTCTTGTGTGATTACCAGTGGGCCATGAATCATGCACTGTACCATCCTGCACCTCGGTCTCATCCAAATGAATTACAGGAGGGGAAAATTTTCTAATTAACTGTGGGTTAATTGCTCTAGCAGTTGATGCTAGGAGAAGGATGTGCATCGTGCGGTAGTACATTTACTTTAAACTTTAAAGGGGCTTCTGCTTTCCAGCACACACCTTTATATTTGAAGAAAATGAGGGGTGTAATTTAATGTAAAACTAACAAGCAGTGCTCTGTATTTTCTCAGCGGTTTGTTTAGCCGATTTCTCATTGAAATCGGCTAAACAACTGCAACGATAATTACTGATTTTTTGGCTCTTGTATCCATTCAAAATGTGTATACACAGCCACACCATAGGCACATGGGTGTACCACACCTCACTTCTACACCAATGCAAAACACATTCATTTTTATCTGAATTCCATTTGTGGCTTGAAAGAAAAAAAATCACAGGCGGTTCCATATCACTTCTGATATGGAAATGCACCATTCTGTGAATGTTTTGCTTGATGAAAACGGAGATACCTCTGTGACTGCGAGGACATGCTCAGGCAGATATTTGAGCACAGCATTAAGTCTTATGACTGGCGAACATGATAGATTGCCATATATTGGAATTCCTCTCGCCCGGTAACATGCTGTGATAACAAGCACAAAACCCTTTGGAGACAGACGTCCTGTCTTTGTGGTGATTTCAATCCGACTTCCACGTCTCCTTTCAGGCACTGATTCAAACATCACAGCCTTGCAACAATGAATTAAAATGAACACGGTGTCATCTTTCTTAATTTGCAGGGAACATTCAGTGTTGTTGTCTTATTATATGTGCGAAAGATGCACAAACCCTTGTTGCTGGTCAAATGTACAAAAGGCTTGTGGTTCTTCTGCTAAATGGACTTGTACTTCCAGTATAGTGACTTTTTTCTTTTTATGTATTGATTTGAGCAAAATGCCATAACAGAGATGAGTCATTAATAGTATTTTGGAGTGAGTCATTTTGCCAATTATCAATCTTACAGATGCTGATATTGATTGTGCTGATGCTGTCTAACTTTGTCCTTTGAGTAAATAATTGATCAGCAATAGAGTGCTGGAAGGATAATGTATTTTTGTAAGACGACACTAAAGTTAGCTTTGCCCTGGTTCCCTCCATAAAAAGCCAATGGGGTTTTTCCAGTAGAGATTTTTTTTTTCATGCGATTAATTTGCACATCATTATTATTTGTTGTTGTTGTTGCTTTTGTCAACCGTCTTTTTTGGGAGCAAGGTGTGTTTTTCTGAATAAAGGCATTAACTAGCCATGTTGTGCAGAACAACAACAACGTCGATTGCCCATCCTGAATAAAAAGGACACAAAAATGATGATAATATAAATAATAAAATGAACTGAAAGACAATGTCATCGGCTATCAGGACGGTAAGGAGCCTATGGAACATTTCCATCCTATTAATCAAATACAGGGGGCACTCTGTAGTTTTTTACACTGCACATAGACTGTCCAACGGACCAGAAGACACTGGAGTGGACAAAGAAGAATGAACTAGCATGAATCTATCCTGACCTTTTACTGAAGTTACAAATTCACATTGTCGACAGATAATTTTCACAAATGAAAACCAGTGTCATGATTTTTAAAGCGTAAATGCAATGATAAAAAGTAAATGGCTAACGTTAGGCTATAAATGGACAACGCCGCAGTCGACATCAGCACCTCACGCCTCTTTCCGTATAGTGTGACCCGATCTAACTTGTGAATACAATAACTTGCAAGGGCTGTAAAGGCACACTAGTGACATTAGCATTCAGGGCGATGTTAACTGTTTGATAATCTCTGTAATGTCATGCAGCCACTTGTTGGCAAACACTTATGCTACGAGAGTTTGTTATAGTATGAGTATTTTGTGTTGTAGAAAAAATGGAAACATTTCTTACGCTTGTTAACCTTGAAAAACCCATTCAACAAAGACATCTGCTTTGAGTCGAGGCGACCGGAAGTTCAAAATGCTACGCCGTTTCTGTGACTGTCTGTCATGGTATAAAAGACTTTTATTGTCCCAGTGGGAAATTCTCCTTGGACACAGTGCTGCAGCTGTACAATACCAAATAATTCAACAGTAAAATGCAGCATTATATAGGTAAGGGGTTATTTCTGATATTCTAACACATGACTTAATGTACATTGCACTAGTGTTCCAAAGGTTATGCATGGCCATAGCACAGGCGGTATTCTCATATCAAATGTACAGGCAATAGCATTCTTCTGTTTTCATCTACACTGCTGAGGAAAGATAAGGTTCTGTGTTTGCGCACTGAATACTGAATACATTTACAAGGGAAAATGCAGCTCCACCTCTTCAGTGTTAGCCTTTCTGCAACAAAGTTAATATGGTTAATATGAAAACGATCAAATTTGAGCACAGAATGCCATGAAGTATTTGCAAAATACTTCCCCTCATCAGAGCAAGATCTCTGTTCGAGCCCACTGGATGATGTTTCCTTCATGTCTGTGTACATTTTCTGCTACTAAACAGGTTGGATGTGGGTGTGAAAGGTTGTCCGTTGATGTGTTTTCAACAGACTGGCCTGTGTCGGGCGTACAGCGCATTTTGCTCCAGCCCCGTGACCCTGACAAAGACAAGCAAACATAAATAATGTATTTGCTGGATGAATGATTTAACGATGCAGCTAAATAACTGAAAGGCAATAATAACCCTTCTTAAGGTAATCATTTTACCTGCCTGTTGACTGCAGATGTGAAGCTAAATCAAGGTGAAGCGTCACACATTCCACAGCTGGAATGAACAATGGGCCTCATTCACGAACAGTGTGTACACAAAAATCTGTGCTTAAAACATGCGTATATATATTTATATATATGTGTTTTCCGCACAAATCTGGGATTTATTGATATTTTCTTCCCTCAGTTTGTACTCTGTAGTGGACTGACTCCATCTGAATCATCAAATCCTCCAACCTCTAAGAAAAGAACTTCCTGACCCCACCTGATCACACGTTACCATTATTTCTCAGTGGGAGCGTGATGAGATTGTTACAGATAAATGTTCTTTTTCATAAAGTGTCACCCGGTAGGCTATTTGCACTGTAGATCTCTGCCCCATAAAACATAATGCATTCAGCAGACTTAAGGTACCAGTTTTGTAGCTGTAATGCACATAGAGTGCTCCGCAGATGTGGGATATAAATCACCTCAGCACCGATTTTTTTTTTTTTTTCTGCCCTTGATTTTTTTGGGCTTTTAATTCTCCATTTTTAATTTCCTCTCTAATCTTTTTTTGCTGCTCAAGACAAATGAATCCCTGCAATTGGCACATTTTCTTGTCTGTTAATTCGTCCCCGATGAAAAATGAAGCTTAGAATATGCTCACATTTAAGAGAATGTAATTCATAATTTCCTCATTGATGATGTATTATTTCACCCATCAGAATCAATCAGAGTGTTCATTTTTATGATCCACACGTAACCCTAACCCTGCGAACAAATTTAGAATTGCTTCAGATAACGTGAAGCCACAAATTGTGAAATCCCGGGCGTCTCCGAGAACGTAAAAAGACATGTTTTAACTAAAAACTTTAACGGACACAATATATTTAAAACAATATTTACTAATGCACTGGCTAAATGTATTAAATAACCATGAAACTGATGCCCTAAATAATGGATATATTCCTGTATAAAGAAGGAGTGTCCCGCTGCAGGCGTACAATGGACTGTATGAAAGATTCCTGATGCATGCTTTGGGAAGCGGACTGTGTGGCAGCATCTGGGAGTGAGAGGTTGACAGCACATCATCCTCCACTCTAACATCATCCAGGCAGTGAGTCTGTCATCTTGGGCTGACCTCATACTCCACCTGTGTCCATCTTTTTCCTATGGTCTGTTATTCTTTTTTTTTTTTCTCTCCTTCAATTTTAATTTCAAACCCAAGAGGCAACAACTGCATCTTGAAAGTAAAGCCAGATGCTGTCTCCATAGACATCCGTTGAACTTCTCTTTAGAAGTCCTAAGTCAATACACTTTCTTTTCTTTTTTCTTCTTTTTTCCAGGAGTCATCATTTGGCTTTATTTTATTCTTCTAATAAATCTCCTTTATGCTCCATTAATAAGATTTTAAGTCTAATACAATAAAATGCCTTGTGATCAGTTTTGATTGGCGGATTGCACTGCAGTTCTTTCTTCTTCTGTTGATTCATTTATTGTACCTAAGCAGTTCAAGGCAGCGAGCAAAGATTTCAGCTTTCACACGCAATCTCTCCATAGACTGCACATTTTCCAGTTAACAGCTGCAATTATCAGCAATATACAGCAACTGCATATTGATAAAGGTCTAGTTGTGTGTGTTTTGTAAAGCAGTAAAAGGTTTTTATCTTTTATGTCAGTGTAGAAGCAGACGACCTGTCAATAGCCATACAGACAGACATGCTTTAACATATTTTAATGCATCTCAGTTGGACTGTTTCACTTAATTAAATTCAGAACATTCAGTATGTCTTCATTTTGTACATCATTTCTTCTACCAACACCTAACTACCTGCTGACAAGAAGGAGGCGTGTCAAAGGCCATAATGAATCCCTCTAAAACTCATTAGGAGGGATGCTACTGAGAACATTCGTGATGAGGAACTGACAGGAATTTCATTAACATCAGTTCTCTTTGACACCAACTTAGTGAAATATGAAATTGGCAGTGAGTGTCAAGGTGTATGTGCTATCATGAGGGCTGAGGAGAGAGGATGGAGTGGATGATATCCAATTAAATAGAAAAACCGATGGTGAATGTGGATGAACTGATGAAATTCCGGTGAAATGCAGTATCGATACTAATATATTCCAGCAAGGAATAGACACAATAAGCACAGGTAGAGCACTGTCTGCCCAGTTTGTGAAACACATCCAGACAATTAAATCAGTTTCCAAACCAGTTACAAATGGTGACACTGATGGACGTATGTGGGTGTGCAGACTCGAGGTGCTGTTGTGACCGTATACATTACAGGCAGGCTACTCGGTAACTGGCTGCCGACACATATGTTGTTGGATTTAGTTGGATTTAGAATTGAACAGGAAATGGAGTACAGTTCAGTATGCTTCCAACAAGAAAAAAGAAAGTAGGTCATTCATAACTTATGTGGTTTTGCTGTTCATGTTTAGAGCAACACTTGTCACACACCCACACCATTTTGCTCAACAGCTTTGATCAAAATGGACACGGATTATTTTGACACAAAACAGGCTCATTAACAATAACCCTGTATTTGGAGTGAGGGTGTAAAGTTCACATAAACATAGTAAAATATATATATATATAGTTTTTGGATGCATTGGGTATTTGTTTTTAGACATCTTTAAGTTTTGGGGGTTTTTTTTCAAAAATACCTCTATACATGGAGTAAAAATGTTTTGAAATGCGGTATGCATATGTTTTGTGTCTAGATGAATTTGATATAATTTGCTCATTTGTACAGAGACAAGCATGCACATGTTTTATAAAATTTCAAATAACTTCTGATCTGTGTAAGATAGACACGAGCGACCTTTAAATGGTGTTTAAATGGCGACATTCTCACTTCTCACAAGGCATCTTGAATGGTTCAAATATGTGATAAAGAACACACTGGGTTTCTTGTAGCAGCTGGAAAGAGAGCAAAGGTTTCCTAAGAAATAAAACACAACGAAGTCCATGGATGAGATGAAACGTAACGTTAAATAGCTTTTAGATACTATTTTATGACTTGTGTATGATAATTTTCTTCAAAATCTGATCATTTTAAGCCTCTGGTACGATTCCTCTGCTCCACTACAGAGGCCATAGTGTGCAACGCTAGCTACCGTTAGCGCGATGGCGACGTTACACCGTACCATAAAGGATGGGCAGGTTCCCCTGAATCATGTAATGCATTACACTTGGTGCTGGCTTAAAGAATAAATTCAGACACTGGCCAAAATAGAAAACTACGTAGGCTTTCAAAGCTTCAATATGTAACATTCACGGATGCTCATGTGCTAACGTACGCACAAATCTGTATCATTTCAGTGCGCACATTTGTCTCACACATGAACATTGGTGATCGCAAATCAATACATTTTCAAGTGTAGAAACGCGTTTAACAGTTGGCAGGTATTAGCATCCAACACAACTTAATACGCGCATTCAAATGTATGGACTTTAATCTACGAGAGTTTACTTTTCTTCACAATCATCGTGGCAGCCTCACAGAGCTACCGGAGTGGCTGTAAAGTTAGTCTTGTTGTTACATGTCGGGCGCACTTCAAAATGCCTGTGCTTGTGTTCAAGGCTTTGTAGGGATCTGTCCCCCAGGCTATTACCAAGCACTACATACCAGCCAGGGCTTCCTGTCCTGCCACCAGTGATCACTCCACTCCCTCCTGTACCGCGGTGCTGTAATGACCCTCCTCACTCCAATCAGAGCACCAGTCACTCCCTATGTGGCATCACGGGATGAGACGCTTTCCCCTCAGGATACCTCACACTGACCTCTTTTAATGGAATAATTTTCCATCTCTGCCCTCACTTTGTGCTAAAACACATAATCTCCCATTATTTCATTTTTATTTATCTTTTCCTCCTGAGGTGACTCTTCTACGGCTAAAGGAATTTATGTTCACGTAGATCAAGGTTTCTGTGGTCTGCGGCTTCTTTTCTTTTTTTGTTGTTATGATTTATAGGTGTGTTTTTTTACTACTAAGATTTCAGAAAGTCATTTTCTGAATGCCCAGGACACCTAATTGGGCCACATTTGTTGACAAGGGTTAAAGTTAAAGTCAAGGTTAGTGGCTGGCTCTGGAGTTGCTTGGTCTGGAGTGCTTTGCAAGGTCACGGGTAGTAGATATTTCTTTGCTGCCACTTCTGTTGTCCATTCGGGAAGCACCTTGTAATGCTTTTGCATTTTATGACTGAGCTAGGATTAGAAGCAGTTTTTTTTTTGTTTCCTTTGATGTTTGGAGCTCAGTGAGACTTTTACTTTACAGCTGTGAGATGTTTCCAAAACAACAAAACATGAGCGTGTCAATGTTAATTTACTAATGCATGTTTTAACTCCAATGTAATCATGATCTTAAACACTGCGATGCTTGGCAGACCAGTAAGTGTTTGAGAAGTTTAGAAAGCCATTAAGTAGCTGTTGTTTATTAAAATTATTATTGAAATTGACTTGAAATACTTTGGCTTGCACTCTCAAGGTGACCGTAACGTCATAAAACTACAAATATCTTGAATTTTTTTCAAAATATCGTCTGCATCAGCCAGATGAGAACTGGCCGTTGGGAAGTTCAGGAATTTGTCCACTGGGTTGGTCTAGTGAGAGGCGTCTTTTTTTCCTAACCCCAAAAGTGAACGCACACCAGTGTAAGTCGGGTAACGTTTGTCGAATACGTGGCCTGAGGCTTCACTCTAATCCGTTTGTTAAGTCTGACGTCATACATGCCGTAAAACTCATTTCCAGTGGAGCTCGTAAACTTGTTTACTATGACGTCTTTCTTTAGTGAGGAACCAGTTAGGGTTCAGAAGGGGTTAGATTCATTCATTTAACTCAGATTGCGTGACGACTGTGATTTTCCATAGTCTCTGTTTTAGCTGCAGTTGATCGTGCTCCGCAAGGATACGTTTCTGCGACGTACACAGCAGAATTAATACTGAATAAAACAATGAAAATATTCTGAATATAGAGCACAGTTAAACTGACATTGATGTTTTTTTTTAGTTGATCCATTTTAAGTGTCTAAAATACTGTTTACG
The DNA here is from genome assembly GCA_037367275.1 of Coranthus polyacanthus. Taxonomy (NCBI): domain Eukaryota; kingdom Metazoa; phylum Chordata; class Actinopteri; order Kurtiformes; family Apogonidae; genus Coranthus; species Coranthus polyacanthus. The sequence continues at coordinate 14,778,281 of JAPQRN010000001.1, forward strand.
CTCCTGGTCCATTTTCAGCAGTGCATCGCTTCACTTCATGCTCAGCAGTGTCTGTGTCGACATAAATAGGTTTAGTTTAGTTTATAATTTTCCTCTTCACGTTTTCTGAATTTATTGATATGCTGTAGGCCTGTTGGAAAGGTTTGGCGGGCTGGATGTGGTCTGCAGGCCGCCAGTTGATCATCACTGAACTGAGTACTGAAAACAATAAAACGGCATCAGCTCTGCTTGACAACAAATTCCCAGGTTGCGTTTTGTTGCCAGTCCACTCCTGGCACGAGCCTCGAACGCAATCAAAATACAAAACGAGCATATGCCCCATTTTTTTTTGTTCACTAAACTCATTTACCGTTTGATCAGCAAACATATTTAACTGAGGCTTTGCTTCATCTCATCGACTAACTCAGCCAGAGCCAGATTTATTGCTTTGGCCTTTTGAAATGGAAACTTTAGTATAAAATTTCAGTTATTACTTTCATCATACGGAATAGATAGCTCAAGTTTTGACATGTGCTTTTTTTAAACTTGTTTCTGTTTTTACATCTATCACCTTGGTCACCAGTGCTGGCAGAAGAGTAATAAGTAAAATAAAAAAAAATAAGGCATGGGTGGGTTTCAATAATGACCAAATATATCACCCACTTTTTTCCAGCAGCTCCTCCACAAAGGACACCTTTCTCTGTAAGACTTAGTATACTGTCTACACAAATGAACCACCAAATATTAAACAACCACAATATCTCAAATATGAATACAAAGCAGCTCAAGTGTTGTCCAAATGCATACTGATGTCCGTTTATTGCCTCTGCCAGCTAAAACTGCTCAAATCAATTTGCGTTTACAATGGAGGTTGTCTAAATACTCAAAATGCACAGGACGTTATCAGCATACGGAATTTACCCACCCAGCTCCGCCACTGCATCCATGTTGCTAAGTGTTAATTTGTAGCCATTACACAGTATTACTTTGCGTTGGGGCCTGTTTCAGAAATCAAGTTGAACTCTGGCTGACTGACTCTGTGCTGTCAAACAGAGTTTTCATTTCAGAACCACTGATCTGATTTTGTTCCCTACGTTCACTCTGAGATCCAGTATCTAAGATTTATAGGGATTTAGGGGGATCTTACATTACAGAAATGGAAAGCAATATTCATAATTATGTTTTCATTAGTGACTAATGTGTTTTAGTTACCTTAGAATGAGCCGTTTATGTCTAGAGAGGGAGTCGGTGGCATCCAGCGTTACGCATTATTCTACCTTTGAGTGTAGGTGAATAATGCACCCAAAAAGACACATCAACTGAGAACTAAATGTTCGCTTCCTGCCTAATATTCCCACCCACTGACAGGTTAGATAATCGGCATTATTACCACTTCACTTGTCTGTCGTCATAATGGGGTTTTTTTTTTCCCTTGAAAATTTATACACGGCAGTGAATATTATAGCATTATCTCTGAAACCTCTTGTGTGTCAAACTGAGCGAACATTGCCTTTACAACCAGTTTTCAATTTTATAAGACACTTTTTGACGGCAGCTTATGTTCATTCAAAGGGATACACATTTTTTTAACTCAAAAAATAAAAATCCACATATTTTATTCTGATCTGAGTGAGTGAGTGAAACTATTAACTCGTGTGTGAATGTGAGGGCAGAGATTACACAGTTAAAATGAATCACTAATAACAGTAAAGTTGGTAGTAAGTTGGGTAACAAAGTCATAAAACGAAAACGAAGGCTCTAAAAGCAAACGTGATTTTCCTGTACGCTGTGATGAAATGTGTTTTTAAATGCACTGTGATATTATGTGAATGGAAGAGAAACTCGGGGTTTGTTGAGGAAAACCTGCCAAGAGCAGGTCAGCTTCATCTGTTATGTTGTTGTAGTAACTGAAACCTTTCCTTCAACTAACTCTGACTTTTCACAATAAACCCACTTTCTGAAACAGGGCCCTAGTCATCATTTTTCTTCTTTTGCAAATGCATAGAGCTCCAGACGGATTCTTTAAAAGTATATGTCTCTGGAAGAATGCATATTGTAACTACAGACAAAACGAGAGGCTTTGTAAGTGATATCGCTTTGATCTCTGTATAAAAGATACTTCAAGAGCTTTGTAGAAACACAAAAGTGCAGTGTTGACATCCTGTCAAAAAAGCCTCCAAATAAACAAACAAACAAAAAAACACAGAGAAACATGCTTGTGAGGGCTTCTCTAGTGGCTTTGTAAAAGGGAGCTACAACAGAGGTGTGAGCTGACATTTTTGCAGTGTGTTTCTCTTCAGGGAATCAACTAATGAATCCCTCCACAACTCTATAATGTGGAGTTGCAGCTATTGTGTACAGCTTCATAAAAGCTTGCTGAGGAGACAGAGCAGGTTAGAGCTGAATCAATCCACACACACAGGGAAACTCTTAACAATGGTGCTGTGACAAACTGTGGTTTTAGTGTAAATAGAGTGCAGAGGAACATACCCAGAGGAATAAGCAGGGAGAGGTTTCAGCATATCCCAGGAAACAAAGATGGTGTAACCAAGTAAATTCAGACGTGACAGGCACAACAGCCTGTTTTACGATTTTACTGACAACAAAATATGATGTCTGTATTTGGCTCTCTTCTACAGAATCACAGTGTATTTTTCCATCTTTTGCTCCAAGACGTTACGAAGATGTAAGTGGCAGACTAAGTGCTTAATTAGTGTTGTATTTTTATGATAAATCAGTGCTAAAAAAGTCACCCTTAATATGAGACTGAACAGTGTATGTACTGGATCTAAAATGGGTCTTCACGCATAATGGCTAAAAGAGAGTCTGTCTTGTGCAATAAGCAGTTATCACAAGCATTTCAGGTGTATCCAATTTCAAATAGTGGTTTCAGAGAGTGGTTATGCTAAAATGGTCTCATCTCACTTTTTTGTCTTCTTAAGATATTGTCGAAGCGATGCCACCGTCATTGCCAGTCTGAATTGCTGGACATGTCTCTGCCTAGACCTGTATTCGTTGACATGCTGACCTCTTCCTTGAACCTGTCTACTTAGCATAAAGACTGAGCACTGTATGGCAATTTACTCTGATGGTGTGGTCTGATAGCTTTCATGTCCTTTTCTAAAAAAAGACCTGTGGGTGTAAGAGAGCATTGTGAAGTTTACTGGTGTATTTCTCACTTTTGTAACAGTAAATGTGAAAGACCACAGTGCAGCAGTTCAACGTTGTTGCTGTTGTTGTTAATGACAACTAAAACTAGCAGTGATTAAATCATTTTTAAAATGATCAAAAGCATGAACACTAAATTACAACTGCAATGAACAATGCAACTAAAACAAAATAGAATTGCAAGTGAAATAAGCTTTGTTTTGAGTGTTTATGTTTCACGGTATACAAGAATAAAATCTTTATACAGTATGGGATACTTAATAAAACAATAATATGGTCAATAATATTTAATGCCATGTATTCTATCATCCCTCCCTTTTTAACTTCTGTAAATCAAGGCTTAATGCTTGATTTTCTGTGTTGACATTGCTACGTTACTTTGTGGGGTTCCTCAGGGTTCAGTCCTTGGCCCGATTCTGTTCACCATTTACAAGCTGCCACTGGGACATGACATAAATTTACACAATATCAAATTTCCATTTTTAAGCAGATTATACCTAGGTTTACCTCAGCCGTGATGCCAATAACCCCAAAGAGATTTCTTGTGGACATTTAGAAATGGATGGCTCAAAATGTCCTGGGGCTTAACCCCAAAAAGACAGATATTTTTAATTGGCTCTGACTCCTCCAACAGCCAAATTACAAACATGCTAAGTTTATGATCCCATCTCATTGCTCCAGAGTATAGAAACCTTAGTGTTTTATCCAACAGCAACACCTAAAATTAGGTCTTTCAGCAGAAAGCAAAGCACTAGCACTAGCAAACACCCCCACTGCTATAGAGACAGTGGGACCAACACGTCCAATGTGATTGTGGTTAGGCCTTGCATCACAGTATAAAAATAGAGGTGGGGAAAGCAGAAGGTGAGACCTGTGGCTCAAACCACTGATTCAGATTGCTAAGCAGAAGGTGGAAGGCCACAGTGCTGTCACATGCCAGTCATGTCAGTTAAGGACTGTTGTAGAGTTCTCCAACAACATTCATAATAAACTTTATATAGAACCTTTCCAAAACAGGGTTTAGAAAGTGGAACAACAGGAATCATGAAAATAAAAGACTAAGGGCATCATTAATTGCTTAATAATGCCAGACCCAATGGGTCTTTAATCACCAAGTGTTAGCCCTCTGCATGTTCACTTCAGAGGGAAGTTTTGTTCTGGGTCACAGCAGGGACTGCAGAAACCATGCCCTGTGTGCACTTGTAACCTCTGTAGTTCTACTGTCTACTGTACTAATGTCTGGGTGAAATTGAATAATAGTTATATAATGTAACTCTAGATCATTATAGGGGCCATTTAATGAGCCACTTCCACCAAAGTAACTTGACACCAAAGCTTTAATCCCAGTTCAGTTCCATTGTGAAATACTGCATTCGAAAAGGCTGATGGAAATAGCAAAATTTAAAAAAAACTTAAATTCTGCAGAAAAGTTTTTAATGCTCTCTTGAGGGTGCTTTTGCCTTTGTTGAAAAAGAGTTAATGTGCTTAATGAAAGCGGGAAACACCTTTTCCACTTAAGTTCTGAGGCGGAGAACCTCCCAAGTTTTCCCACAAAGTATTAAACATGGCAGGTAGTAGCAGCAGGTATGTATGGACTGAAGACAAGACCTTATTATTCCTTGGCCTCATCCATGAATACCACAATCTACCAGAACTTCTACTTCTTCTACTTTGTTTATTACAACCATGTTTTCAGAATGTTGCAGATCAGCACACTGCAAGATGCAACTTTTGCAAATTTCAACTCATCTTGCCCTGAATCTTTGGTCTGAAGAGGGCTTTAGTAAAGGAGTAGTGAGATTACAGACTTGATGAGAGCAGACCATAAAGAGATCAGTAAATTTACTGAGTAAATCCATCCATCCACCTGCCTACTCCCCTACATAGTTCATTTGATCTGGTCTGAATCAGCTGGTCAGTTTGTAAACTTGGAGCATTTCCCTTTGGTTTAGCGTCCTCTGCTGTATCCCAGTATGCAAAGCACACCTGGCTACAGGAGCTGTTTAGCTTGGAGTTAGTTAGAGTTTGGATCACATTCCTGTGACAAATGAACCACTCTAGAGTATGTTTGGAATCATAGCCACCTCCTCAAATGGGTTGTTCTGGTCCGTACCCAAGTGTGATTACTGTGTTCATACCTGCGCAAATGAATTGCACCAAGGGGAACATGCACTCCACTTTGATTAAAACAGATTAAGAGCTTTGGGTGTTAAGGCATTTCAAGAATCTGGTGAAAACCTGTGCAGAAGTTGTGCCTTTCTCCTTCTCCTCTAATTCTATCTGTGCAAAGTTCTGCCTTCATATCTATAAAAAGTAGAAACTCCAACAGACAATATTTCAAAGATAACATTTATTGCTTTGTTTTGCTTTACTTTGTTTTTTTATTTATTTTTCTTTTGTGTGAGTCGTGTGTTGTATTTGAACATTATGCATATTCTCTTCAAGTCAACACCATGAACCATTATTCAACACCGTTATTCAGATTTCGAAAGGGTAAACACAGGCCTTATCTTTAGTGTAGATGAAAAGAGAAGAATGATATTTGAAATAAGAGCATCACTAGTGTCATGCTGATGTATAACTTTTGGGGAACTGAAGTACATTTAAATGTATCATAAGTCATGTGGGCAATAGAAATGGATATCAACAGGCTGGTAAACATAAACATCTTGCTATGAAGAAACATGGCAAACCACAGTTGAGCTAAATTAGCACCCTTGGGTTGGTGGCGTGTGCGCATTTTTAGGGCTGGTATACACAGAGGCTCAGTCTGTAGAGTCTTGTTAAAGGACTACCTTTGTGATCATTGAGTCTGGGTTACAATACATAACCATCATTTCTGTCCAGTTCCATTTCTTCAAATGGCCATAAGGATGTGATCCTGTGGAGACGAATCTGAAGGTTGCAGGAGTCAGACAACATCAGCCCCTTCAGGACATATGGAGTCAATGGTGAGACTGCAGGCTGGCTCAGGAAATAATCTCTGACCTGTCTCATCCCCTCCTCCCAGAATACCAGCTTCTCCCCGAGGCAAGCATTTCAGAGCCACCCAATACCGGCTTGGCTGCTAAATAAAAGGGTGGGGGAAAAAAAAAAAAATCATTTTTGTTAAATAAATTCCATAATGTATTTTATGCGTTCTTAATATTTTTTCTAAAGTGGGTCAACCTTTCTGTTGTAAGTCAGAGCCATGCAAGATGTTACAAAAGCAGCAGCAAAAATGCAAAAAATGTCCTGAGCACTTTAAGCCACTTTAAGCCCTGACTGAATCTAAAGAACCATGCTCTCACTAGCCTAGCAACATTAATGCTAATGCTTTTCTTGCATGGGGCTCCGACAGACAGTGTGCTCATTAAGTAGCTGTTTAGTATCATGGACTGTTGACAAGTATTCCCTGAAGATGTGTCGCGATGATAAATTAAACACTCAAAGTTTACTGCTAGCATGAATATGACTTCATGAATAGCTTGCTGCTTTGCCTCTGAGCTAAGTCAGCCTAAAAACAGTTATTCTTATTTTTCAAGGTTATTTCGTAACATGTGGAGTTGTATGCCCGTGCATGAACTAGCATGGCTATTGTTTGTTTGGTGTCTCTAATTTATGCTGAGACAAGAGAAAGCTAACTAATAAGTGGAACCCTAGCTACAGGTGTGTTGTTTATGAATTTGTGCTGTTTAGATAACATAAAGAGTGTTACATGATGTATGAGTAACATTATTTGGACAGTATTGAAGGCTACTCAGTATTTTATTTCGTTTTATTTCAGTCACGTTCTTGCTGCCTGTCTGAAAGTCATGCCTGTGCGTCATTACAGGCCATCCTCGTCGTGTCTACTCTTCTGACCGACACTGCAGGTTGAGGGTGGTGACAAACACGACTAGTGCCTTCCAGTCCGACAACCCAGCAGTTATTTCTCTGACAGATGCTACTTCTGAAGTCTGCGAACACGATCACCGCATCCAAATGTCTGTCAAATGCCGTTTAACAGCAGTTTTCTTGTGCCTTTGTGCGTTGTTCACCAACTGTGACAATTACTTGAGAAATTATCAGTCAGAGGCAGCAGGACACAGAGACGTCAGGCAGACAAATCAGCAACAATATGCTTTAAGGTCCATTAGACACTAACATGTGGAGAGCTGTCAGATGTCAGTGAAGGATACTGACAGATGCTGCACATCCTTCATTTTGGGTGATTTCTTTTGTATTATAACCTGAAGTGAGCTCTATGCGTATGTATTGGGCTTTAAATCATTACTTAAGTTAAATATTGATTACCCTGCTTGGCCCACACTAGATAACAAATATGAATGAAATACAATAAATTTGGCTTGAGTTATGTTTATCTAGATCAATTTGGCCAGAGGCTTAATGAGAGAGGCCGTTTTGTCTGTGTTAATTAAAGTATAATAGATTGGCATTAATAAACGATCATCACTTGAGTTGTTCAAGACGAGTGTGAGGACACTAAGCAGATTATTTAAGGGTGTTATGGTGACGTTATTCCCAGGAAATCAAATTAGACATATTCAAGGCTGACAAGATGTCTAAGCTTTGTGTTTTTAGCCTTAAACAAAGCAATTTATTCTCAATTTTCCACATTCTCTTTGACAGCTACAACCCCTGAACTTTCAAAAGGATATTGTATTTTAATTTGTAAGTACAGCTTGAGCCATGATTGATTTGCTTCCCCGCAAAACGTAACTGTTGTGCTTTAAACAAGCCTCGAGGTTTCTGTCAGACCACAAAGCTTATGCAGTGTGTTATAGGCTACAACTAATCATCCTTCAGGCCATTATTGTCTGTATAATATTTACTTGTTTATCACTCCCCATAGATCTGGATGAAATATTTTTTTTTCCAGTAAAAAACAAAACAAATCTCATTGTTATTCAGTGAATGCACCAAGACTTTGATGCATTCATGAGAGGCTCCACAGATAAGAATTCAGTTCCATTGTAACCCCAGTTAATAGGTTTGAGAGGAAAGGAATGACATTTTAAAGAGCATGAACAAATAATTTTTTTTTTTTTTGTTCTATGCTGCCGTACCTGACAACAACCTCCAGACCGTTTGTCTCGTTGCACAAAGGTAAAAAAAAAAAGAAAAAGTTACCTCTTAGTTTGTGTTTCAATGACCTTAAAAGCTCAGAAAGTTACAACCAACAAACTATGTTTAAATCATAAATGAGACACAAAACTGTTGGTTGGGATTCAACTGTGAGGGAGGTAAAAGGAAATCTGAGGTTGAGAAACTGCTGTGGGGAGTCTCTTAGAACTAAACAACATTTTAGTGAACATTTAGTTATTTTGTTCTGACAAGTCAAAAGCGCTTAAATATTTATATGTTCAATAAAGCCAGGACTTCACTGTCGGTCTATTTCTCTGTGTTTACTACTCTTTTTAACCAATAAACAATGTGAGGAGAATTTTTTGCAGCAGTATATCAGATTGTTGGATAGTAACCTCTGTTTAGTAAAACTACCGTGTATCTGTGAATGATTATTTACTCGGCGAAGTTAGGTTTCTCAGTGACAGATGGTGTAATGTATCACACTATTAACTTCAGGCAAATGAGAATATCATTGACTCGAAGATGACTGCAACATTAACCAACCAGTATAATCACAAACACTTAGCTGTGATGTTGAGATGCAAATATAGAGTGTTTTAGATATGTAGTATCTCCTCAGCAGGGGGTTACTAGAATAACATGTTAATACATAAATAACTACTAGTGTTTCTTCATGAATTCCCCCCCCTGGAGGGATATTGGTAGAGGCGATTTACAAACATAATGTTTGACATTATAATGCCTGAGGGGGATGCGAATGCAAGGACAGAGACTGGGTGAAAATACAAAGTAAAGATGCTGATGCTGAAGACACCAAACCACAGCCACTATATATTCATGGGCTCCTTACCCTGCATGTCAATAATGCATTGGATGTCTACTAGTGTCTTTTCAGATGAGTAGAGTGGGGTTGATTGTTGTAATTGCAGATGCCATTTGTGAATGTATATTGTCATGTTTTTGATCATTTGTGGTCATTCTGAGAAGGTCTGTTTAGCTGCTCTTTTGACATTTAAACATTTTTGCGTACATAGGAGTGTATAGAAGAGACACAGAGTGGTAAGCAGGTGTAGAGCTAATGAAAATGTCAATATTTTCATTAGAGATACACCTATTATATTTCATTTTTAGTTAACTGCACAGTATGTAGTATTTTGGCATTAAAATATTAAAAAAAAAATTTTTGTTGTTGACTTTTTTAAATATTTCCAACAATGTTTCAATATTTCAACAACGTGTTGCATTTAGTTGCCTGTTTACTAAATGAACACTGACATTTACTTTTGAATATTTAACTAAAATGAAACGACATAATGTGGATCCATCACTGTGAACAAAAGCTATTTTGCCGAGTCACCTCACAAAAATGCTGAGTGATTAAGTCCAGTCACACAGTGTATATGTTTAGGGCTTTTATTTTGAAAGGTAATAACAGAAGAGGTAGATCTGCAACGTGTGGCAGTTGTTTTGGTTTGATTCGATGCCTTTTGACAGAAATGACATACAGTGCATTTACTTGGATCTGAAATATTGCCATTTCCAAAATCACACTAGTAGGTTTTTAGTATTTCCGATTTATTTTCACTGATCCATTTAGAGAATCAACCGTACACTAATCTGCTTTTATTATCGCTCGCACTTTTTTTTCCCACTGAAAAACACAACAAATTCCTTCTCCTGCTAAGTGATGTCCACATCAGCACTTACCAACTAATTGTGTAAGTGGTCTCTTTTTGTACAAATCCCCCATTATTAAAATTAAATTACAGTGTCTACTAAGTACAATCACTCAGTGCTCTTTTAAAGCTAAAGCTAACTGTTTTAAGATATTCGGGTCTCATTCTCTTTCCTTCGCTGTCAGCCAACACAGCTCAGTTACAATTTAGGTCAAATGAGGAGACACGGGATGCAACTTAATGAGAATTTGTTTTTCCAGCTCTGCCAGTAATTAGTTTGTTAAAGCAGAACGAAGTGAGTGCGTCTCTGGAAATGTAAAATTGAATATTAATTAAATTACAAATGAAAATCATGCCCGAACACTGAGAGCAGCCATCAGACTGTGGCTTTTTATCTGTTCAAATGCTTTAAAATGGAAAATAGTTTCTAATGTGGTCGCATAGGACTTTTTTTTATCTTCTTTTGTCATTCAATTTTCTGATTCATATTGTTATTCGTTGTAGCTCCACGTGGAACCTAGCTGAACCCACAGTCTCGCTTTGTCGTGTCGGACGTGAATGTGTCAGGTTGCACGGAGGCAGCCGGGTAATGAGATGTGGATATCCAACGCACCAATTTTTGACTCCGTGTTTTCATCCCAGGGCTGCCTGTCACAGCTATGTTGCCTGAGTAACGGCTACGATTCAAAAATCAGAAAGTCGGTGCATGGAGACCGTGAGTCTGTGAAACAGAAGACTAGGGCAAGAGGTTAACACATGTTGATGGGATGCAGGGAAAATGAACCAAAATAAACACGGGCACTGAAACACTGACTGTCATTAATGTGAGGATGAAAGATGCAAGCGGTAGGTAGAGTTTCACACAGACATGGACCAAAATGTGTGTGGTCAAAGAGAATGAACTCTGTGTTGCTTCTAATACATGTGAACAGGAGCTCAGTACAGCGTTAGCACAGAGTGACAGACAGGACTGGATGAATAATTCAGTGTCCTCCCTCCATGATCTCCACTGTTTAACATCCACTCCCTGCTCACAATACCAGGGTACTATGTGTGTGACTGTGTGGGTAAAGCATGCATATGATTATGTCTTTGTGTTTAAATTTTCATGTTTAAGATGAAATACATTTTCATCCAGGGTATTTATTTGAGAGTTAGTGGAGCTGATAAAATACTGTAAGCATGAAAGCAGCTTTTAGTGGATATGTATTCTTGGTTCAATACGTAAGGTCTGCGCATGCTCGTGCGCTTACCAAATGGCACCCTCCGAGGCTGAAAAAGTGAAGCCAACGTGGAACTGTCAAAAAACTGCACTTCTTCGAACGGCTGTTTGAGTCTGGCTCAGTCAGTCCTCTTAAACCCCCATGTTAAAACGCCCAAATCACAGCAGAGCATGTTTACAGCCTGATGAAAAACGGTTTGGATCTCTGAAGCCAATTTCTGACTTTGTGACAACTACACAGGGGTTGAATTTTTATATAACTCACCTGTTTAAATTATATGAAGGCCTAGAGTTATACATAAATAAAGGCGTGGCCGCTTTGTGTGCTGCTAGTTCAGCCGCAGAGACATTCTCAAAACATTTTATTTTATTTTTTTCCCTGAAAGGTAACAGGTAACACGAACAGGCCTTTTCACAAGTAAAGAAAAGGGCTCTGACAAAAGATATAATACAAATCCACGCCAATGCACCGATGTGAATACTTGTGCACCTTACTGTCTGTAGATAATTAATTAATGGAATGTCATGCAATATACTGCATATATCTCAGCAACTTTAACTATCTTTAATTGGCTTTTTGTTTAGATCTGACTCTGGATTCTATTATTTATTAGAATGTATTATAGTATTATAGTATTTATTTTTGTTGATGAATTCAAGCTGACAATCGACAGGACAGTGTATTGTTGGCAAAAGCGCAGACTATCTTTAAAGGGCTAGTTCACCCAAATTCTCAGACAAACTCCTCCACACACACAGCGTAGCCATGCATATGTTTTTGGTTTTATTCACCAGTTCGTCCAAATCTCCGGAATGTCAGCAACTGTGATACTTCATCACACTCAAAGCAAATCATCCCTTGTCCTCTGGATGGCCAACAAACCCACTATTTTCCATCCTTCCTCTTATGTTGTCCAGGTCTACTTGAAGTTTAGTACGTTCACTATATAAAGTGTGTCATCATCTACAAAACTAGTAAACTTCAACATTAAAATAGTCATATCTGTTGGATCCCTTCAATTCCCTTAAATATCTTTGGATACAGGTTCACTGGTTGAGTGATTTCAAGGCCAATGCCCAAATGGCTGTAACATGACTCAGCTGTCTTTGTCTGACAGTTTGCAATCCATTGTGCTTACACACATGGCTGCTCCTTTAACGCCTCATTAACATGTTGACATAAATGGTGGCCTTCACCCAGAATGTGGCTGACAGTATAATGGATTGGTGTTGTCATTCTGATGCACTAAATTTTTATGAAGTAACTTATTTTTCCATGTGTGGAATACACTTTATTACTGCTCACAGTGTTATCTGTTCATCTATTTTTTCTTTGTATATTTTCACGGGAGAAAATGCTGAGGTCTGTTTACTAAGACATACTTTTACATAAAAAAAGGTTTTAGGACACAGACATTCTGGGATGCACTGGTGATGAGCTCCAAATAAGACAATGCAACATCGTTTGTCTGTGTTTGTTGGTTATAAGTTGTGAATCCAGGTCTCAGCAGGCTCCAGGTCAAATAATGAAAATCTTGACCGTCTTGTCCATTTTATTGTGCACTGTAAGTGGGCACAAGTCCTGACCAGAACTGTAGGGACTAACAGGAAACCAGAGTAGAGAAGAGGAGGAGGAGGAGGAGGAAGAGGAGGAGCACGAGAAAGACAGCAAACATCACAGAGGCTTTAGAGAAATCATAAGACAATCAGTGTTTTCCACAATTCCTGTTTTTATATTTCATTGTTTCTACAGAATTACTGTCTGATAGTTTTAGAAACTATTTGGATCAATGTTTCCTTGTTGAATAGTAATAATAAAAGAGGCTTAAAGCTGGGGTAGACGCTAAGTTTTTGCATCATTGGGCAAAGATTCCATGATCTTTCAGTATCTTGTATTTCAAGTTTTCTGAGAGGAAACTAGACTTCAGCCTCTACTTTTGGACCTCTTTTCAGGCTTTAGAAATCTACTCTCTGACAGGAGAGTTTGCCCAATCACAGGTCTTTTCAGGCAGAAGGATTTCCTATTGGCTTTTCTACTAATACAGATGCGCACGCTCGTCCCTAAATATGGAAAAATCTCTTCCAGCATTGGAAACAAGTGAATAATCATCTAAAATCTAAAATGGAGTTTGACAATAAATTCAATAAAACGCATTTATGCTGGCAAAGTGTTTCCGAGATGGAGGGAGCTTGACTCTGAGCTTGCGGTTCTCCTGGACAGGTAAGCAGTCTTACTGAAAATGAGTTATTAGTAACTGTTATTATTTACTTCTCTAATGTGGTAATTGGTAATGTTTAACTCTCTTATTATCACATATGTGTGCATTAATAATGTGCTATAGGACAGCGTGGGACAAGACAATGATCAAATTTGATCTATTGAGCCCAGTTCAGACCAAAGTTTCACAACGAGACGAAACCGTTGCAGAATGTTGCAGGTAGAGGTTGCAGTGGTGCGAACTGGACCGATTCAGCTGGTCTCAAACCAGCTGATGGTGTCGCCAGTGATTCAGTTTGTTAAATCGCCAGAGGCTGGTTTTAGAACGTCGCGCTGCATAACGTGGTTTTCTCAGTATTTATGGGTTGCAGCTCACCTGTTACCAGGAAGCGCACTGTTATCATCAGCTGTTTCCTCAGTAAATCCTTTCTCAAAAGTCTGTGTTTTGTCTCCTCATTGGAGGTGAAACCAACTCCTCTAAACAACAGAGCTGCTCCGGGAATCTCTTCACCGTTTCAGTAAAATACCAGAAGTACTGTACGGCTGTAGTAAGTAACTCATTATCACTGTCCTCATCCATATTTTAAGACGCTACAATTATATGCAGCTACAAAAAAGCCAGCAATTAGACCGAAAGTACAGAGTGTGCAAAGAGTTGTCGCTATTGAAACGATGTTCACCGTCTCATCTGGGTGTATTGGTCTGAACTAGCAGGATTTCAGAATGATGGTTAAAAGGATTATTTCGCGGTACAGATAACTGAAAAACATCTTCCTGCATGGCAGCTCATAGTCTCTGTTTGTCACTAGTATTTTGCTAATTAGCCGTCTGAAGGTAATGGACCAAAGTCTTTGGTTTGAATCCAGCCTCGTCTGTTCTGATGAAGTGGTTCCTCCTCGGTTAGTAGAACTATCACCGGAGTGTTATAAGCCAATTAAAATTTCAGTAATTGTAACTGTTATTAATTTGAAAAAAATAACTAGTTACATTACTAGTGACCACAACACTGCCGGTAAGTTACTAAATTCATTTTTCTGTAATGTCTAAATACGTTGAAGTGCTTGGTTAGGATGTGTAGGTAAGTCTACAATGAAAGCAGGTGATGAATGGCTATGTCGCTAATAGAGAACATATGAGGTGCAGGTATGTGCTCATGAGCTGCAAGAGGAGGATATTTTCATTTTCCTTTTCCTAATTTCCGTGTGTTTGTAGTTCTGAAAATAATGTGATAAAAGTTTGATTTTTACCAATGCAGGCTTCGCCAAACCGCGATTAGCAGATCTTCAAACAGTCTCTAGGATCTTTCAACACTGAAATCTGAGAATGCACACTGGTAACAAGTAATGACAGCTTAAGAAGTCACACAAGTGATAAATGACTGTATGATAGCAGCGGTGTGTGTGTGTGTGTGTTCTTATCTCTACTGGCCAGCGAAGCTTTATCACTCTTTTTTAATTGCCTCTTTGCACAAACTCAGTGCTATTCACTTTGTGTAAAAACAAGTTTAAAGTGATACTCCATACAAATATCTTTTAAGTACAAAACACTCATCCCCTCATAGATTTGAAAGGTGGCTGTTAAGACGGCAAAAAAAACAAAAAACTGTCCAAACATCCATGGACACTTCTCATATCACTCCACTGTCCATCAATATGCTCAGCCTGGGAGTTTTTTTTTTTAGCCAAAATCTGTCTGATTTCTGTTTCAGTTCTCACAAGCAAACATGTCAAGGGAGGTTCTGTATTGGCTTGTATTGACCACAACCACTTTGTTCTTTTTTTTTCTTCTTCTTCTTCTGATACTGCAGCTGCTGTTACATTACAAAAAAACATACTTTGTTATTTTATCCTCTATATATTGTATGATTATGTATGAAACCACCACGGAGAAGCAGCCAGCCTAACGTTGACCAGGAGCAGAGGACTATTCACATGAGCAAAACACTCTCACTTCCTTGCTGGTGTTTTTCTGCAACACCTTCTTATATCGATCACACTTTGCTTCCAGTATTATCCAAGCCCTTCATACGAGTCTACAAGAACTGTCTGTAAAGAACTGTCGCAGTTAAAATGAAATGAGAAATCATTATAATTGACTGACTAACTGGACTGAGCGTTACGTTTACTGGTCAGTAAAATACTAGACTACAGTGTGATTTCAGACCTAAAAGATGAAAAGACAGATGTTTATAAGACTATTATTAAACTAGCTAAACACTACAGTAACGGTACATCTTTTTATTTCTATTATACTGTTTAACGGTGATCATTTCCATACCTGGCCTGCACGACTCAGCACGACTGCATGCGTTACACATGCAGCGTTTATCTGAAATTTATTTGGTGGTGTTTAACATCACAGTGTTAGTTGGCAGCGTGGTCCTTCTGTGCTTTCCGGAAGTTAGTGGTTATGGTTAGCGGTAGCATTATCTATCTTTCCCGCTCCCCCTAAAACGGTGAATCTGACATTTTGAAAGACTTTGTTGGTGCAGTGATACTGATGTAATGCAGTATACGTTCTTTTATTTTATATTTTTATGCGTTGGTGGAATTTTTCCACAGCTTCAGCCAATCCGATATCTATTTTCTTATGTTCTATGGCAGCTTAGGAGTGTAATTCTCAAAGATAGTTATTTATTTATTCTAGGTTTTATTTATTTATCTACTTATGTGAACATTTGAAATAAGAAGAGTGTCATAAGATAATGGTGCTGAACCGACAGACTCTAGAATCGACCCTGCTTATTCGTACAGGTTTGTTTTTTGGGTTTCATCGTTTTTTGTTTTTTTTTTAGGAAAGGATTCTGCATGTTTTAGGAATTCCCCTAGGTCAGTATTAAGTGGAAAAGTGAGGCACATTTGCTGCACAACAGTGTGATATAACACAGCTTTCCAAGAGCAAAAAGATCATGATAAATGAAAGTGTTCTCAGAAATAAAATCACCAGGCTACAGGTCCCTCTAGGCCACCAGTATCCCTCCATCTCTCAATTCTGTACGCTCCTTCCATCTCTAATAAAAGTATAATATCCTTAAATTGAACACATTTTACAGGGCATCCCAGCAAATACCAGTTCAAATTGAACAAAATTAGAAAGAGTGTGGGTGCCAGTTTGCTTGATGGGATTCTGTACACCAATAGAGGTGTAACAGCAGGCTTGAAATGGATAAACGAGTTGACACAGAGGGGTTGAAGTAAGTGACCTTGAGTTAATACACCTGCAGCATCGAGAAGCAGACTTGACACAGTGTAGAGATACTGTTGCAGAGAACAAGTATCTGCTGCTGTTTTATGATAGCATAAATAATTCTGTTTTTCTTACCTTTACATCGTGAACAGCATAATATAAAAGCCATAATCAAACCACCAATGTAATCTCCCGCCATGAGTAATATTTATGAAATTCAACAGAAGGCACTGCTAGTGACAATTTTGACAACTCCTGTGCTCTGCTTCACCACCGACTCAGCTATCTATGTCTCCATGTCATTACACTGACATGGAGCTGAAGGTAAAGAAGCAGGAGATGCTTAGGCCTATATGCAGGTGTTTAGAGCAGCAGATGATAGTGGATTTACTCAGCGATGTATAAATCTGACATAAACAACAGGAATATGGTGATGTATGTGCAGCTACATGACATGTGTTTGACTGAAATGCCAGCTTGTTAATAAGGATATGAATATGAATCATTGGCTTAGAAACTTCTGGCACAAAAATTTGCAGATGAATTATTGTTAAAGCCAGCTGCGTGGGTGACACTGATAACAGAAATACCAGAACTAATTGTCCTTTTGTCATTACTGCGGAGGCTGAAAATGCAAGATTCAGAAGTTTGTGTTGGTGCCAGTTGTTTGTTGACCTTAGCTAACTAAGCTAGCGGTGGCTCGTGTTGTACAACGTTGCCACTGGCATGGAAGAACTCAGGGGTGAGCTTAAGGATTTTCACAACCAAAGTCTTACATAGACAACGGCGTATAGGCTATTACCATGGATGTAGGCAGCCATTACTAGCATCACTAGCTTAGAAAGCTGAGTTAGCCAATGTCAACAACCGATTAGCTTCCAGCACAAAATAGACTCCAACACAAACGTCACGATGCTGCACGAGCACGCACAAATCTTACGTACTGAACATTTAAAGAGCAATTTGCATGTCGGTTTCCTTTCTGGGTTTATACGTGTTGTTAAATATAGACACATATCTTAAATATCTGAAAAGATTAAGAATCAGTATAAATGCTGCTCCAAAAAAAAACCCTGGCTCCCATCGGCTGAGATTGAGTCATTGTCATTTGCTTTATTTAGACTCTCTAAATAAGTGTGCTGCTGGTCCTTTTGTAATTTATTCAGGGCTAATGGAAGGTTTTGATGTTGAGGTGTGGTTGAAAGCTCACTGCCTCACAAGTCAGACTTTCTGAACTTTTTTTTTACTGAATAAAACATATTTTCCTGACTGAAAGCTTGACTCTAGTTGTGGTTAATAGGTTACACTAACAAGACCATAAACTGATTTTTTTTTTTTCAAATTTTTTCATGAAGTTTACTGTTTTGCAGTGTCGGTAAGTTAGCGTTTAGCATTACCGCACGCTTCCCCAGATCCTCCCTCTTGTCCAAATATGGTCACTCCTGGCTCCGGAAAACCAAGATGACGACAGCCAAAATTCAAAGTCGAGGCTTCAAAAGGGTAGTTCACAAACTGTCACGGTGGCTTCGTGCACTTCTTTTACACAGTCTGTTTCTCAGAGTTGCAGGGGCGCTATGCTGCTCTTCCTGTTGTGAAATCTCACCAGCATTCTCCATATTTGAGGTAAAAATCTTCCACAAAAATGACTAGAGGGGTCACTAGCGTTAATGTATGTTTTAAACTCCAGTTACTTGACCACTTTCACACACATCAACTGCGCTTGTTAAAGTGAGCTTGGAAATCTGGGCCTCGCAGATTAAAATTTCTCAGAAAATCACAGAAATATGGGGGTTGAACTGAAGGTCAGAGTGCGTTGGAATGGTCCCTTTATGATGCCTTTAAGAGATACCTATTGCAAGATATTAAGAGTTAAAATGGGGACATAATCATAATGATGTTAAATGTTAAAAAGTCGTTGAGCTGAAAAATATACTGTATGTAGGTCTTAAATGATTTCGGTTTAGGTGTAAGTGAGCAGCACTGTGCAGAGAATAATAGTGTTGGAAACAGGGAGAAAGGGCAACTATTCCTCATTAAGATGATGTGAAAAGGACAAAAATCAATACACTCTGACTGTATGTGATGATGGGGTGGTAAGTAAACTTCATTTGTTTAATCAAATATCAACTGGCAAATCATTTCTGCTGGGCTACAGAGCTGTAAAAAAAAAAAAAAAACCTCTGCTGGGGGGAAAAAGTGAGTGATGTGATTAATGAGCAAAGAACTGGAAATCATGGAACAGCCTGAATGTAAATACTGTAGATTCTCCTTCAGCCAATCAATGCTCATTTTCTTCACTGGATGGATTGAATGCCCAGCAGTGCAAAATGATTTTATCTCATGATGAGGCTGAGTGTACACTAAATCTAATCAACACATGCCGTTACGCAGTTTTACTTACATGAAGAGAAAAATGATGAAGGGATTACTCATTTGGAGTCGCACTAAATTCACATGTAAAACAAATCATATCCAACAACATTTCGTGTTGCGTGTAGCTGCACAGCTAAAGGACATGCAATGACAGCTTTACTTTCTTATTTATATATTGCACGCAACACAAAACACATAAATGATTACACACAGTTCTCGACTTTGTACACTTACGGTTAATTTAGTTTGTTGAAAATACGCTAGTTTTATAACATACACATATGGTTACGTTTTATTTTATTTTTAACATTCTGTGAAGTTGATTTAAGTCATTCCATTTATCTTTTCAAATTCTCTTCTTGTTTTACCTGTGCTGGCGGTTCCTCACATCTTCATCTGGATCGAACAAAAACTGAGGCCCCAGGATGAAGTCGACATCACACATCTGTTTTCGAACCAGCATTTTGAGGCTTCGAGTTTGTGTTTCCGCCATCGCCATCTTGACTTTTTGGAGCCAGAAATGGAGCTGGGGAAGCTCCAGGGGTGACGACTGACCTAATGTTAATAAAAACCACTACTACGGATACAGTAAAACAGTAAACTTCATTAAACATTTGCATAACAAAATCATTTGATGGTCTTATTGGTGTAACCTGTTAAACAAATTCCATTTCATCTCTAAAATCTTATTAACGGTGCAACAATTTTCAATTGTATAAAGAGCATGAAATTAAATATTGCGTAAGATTAAAATGGATATAGAAGTAGAGCTGAAATGCTTGGTTGATTATTTTAATAAAGGTTTGAGTCATTTTTCATGTAAAAATACCAATCTTTCATGGTTCCAGCTTTTTAAACGTGTGAATTATCTGCTTTTCCTTTCAGTCATTTTGACAGTTTGAGCTTTTGGTCGAACAAAGTGACAGATGGTGACAAGGCGGTGTCTGAGACTATTTTCTGAATTTTGCAAACCCTTCCTTTTTTGTACACAGACGTGCTGAGATCATTTGTGCTTTCAATCAGGCTGGTAAAAGGTTTAAGAGGTTTTTGAAACTTCTGGACCTGAAAAAAAACATGCAGCAAGCAACTCTGTCCAGTCCACAACCACAACTGACACTGACACTGAGCAAAAAAATGATTTCAGTAAGAGTTTGGTAATGGTTAACAGATAAGGTAAGATGTAGTGTGTTAACGTGAGAATCCATGGAATACATTCATTACCAATCGTGATTAGGGGATTTTCTAGCAATATTAGCACATATTTAGTATGAACCAATCACAGCCATGGAGCAAAACAGTCAATCCCAGCAGAGCAGAGCGTCCATCCATCTGATCCAATCTACCAATAACATAATGCAGCGGCTTTAAATACAGGAAGTGCCGTTAAGGTTGCACCAAGTGACTGCCACAGCACTGTTTCGCTAGACTTAGACTTAGTTCTCAGGTAGCTTTTGTCTTGATTCTCGATTTCTTTCTTTTGTTGTAGTTGGTATGTTTTGTGTTTGATGTCGTCTTTATATGTAAACCGGTCCGGTACAGTATATTTCCTTTTATTGTCTTTGTGTGTCCAGTGAAGGTCGTCACGTCAGAAAGGCTCTGAATGTGACAACAATGACCTACTTTTTGGAACACATTCAGATTTTAGCTTTGAAGCCGGGACTCCAAACCGGCGCATTCATTCCCCATCTCGGGGCACGCCACCAACAAAATCTAACGCCGTGAAAACCAGAGCTGCTCTAAAAAAACATACACTTTACCTGCAAGTTCACATTTCCAGTTTATCCTTCATTGTCCTTCAGTAACATCAGTCAGCAGTTAAATCTCTTCAGAAATCAAAATATTTAATATTTTTGCTGTAAAATGAAAGAATCAAGACTCGTCAGAGGTGTCTTCTCCTTTTGAGTCGACTGATGACAAACTGCCTTGAAAGTTTGAAAGTAAAAGTAGGTGAAACGTGTTATTACAGCACTTACTTATTACAGTATGAAATTGCCTGTGTTTTCGTATCAAAACAGGATGTATTCCATATTGAACTGGCACAGGATAGAGCTATTGGAGCTGAAGTAATGGGCACACACTGTTCTTTTCACCTGCAATGCCCTGAGTGAATTTCACATTCTCAACTGCGAGTGAAGCTTTCGATTTAACCAAGACAAAACCGTGCCATAACCTTGACAGAATTGTAGGTTTCTTAACATTTAGCAAACTGCTGTTTCATTCTGTTTTGTGCCTTCATATTATAGGAAGCAGTTAGGAGCCGTTGTTGTTCAGCACGTATCTGTTGCGGCGTCTGAGCGGCGTTCAAACACGGCCTCTGTCTTCTTCATACCCAAAGTTGATCAATTATTCTTAAAGAGGCTACTGACCGGTTGGTTTAAGTGCAGCCTCTCCATTATAAAACTCCAATTAATGCATACGTTTTTCATGTCCTGCCTTGGAGACTCTGTGTCAGAGAGAGGCCACAGTGACACGGTTTAATTAAACAGGGAAACACTGTTCTTCATATCAGACTTTTTACCCAAATGCTCTAGGTTTATACAGCATATATATATACATTCCATTCTTAGGAAACGATGTAGAAAATCACTGTCAGCTAATGCTATTTATCAGATATAACAATAAACAGGTATTGAGGATTTGCTGAGGACTGAAGCATGCAGTCCTCTTCCTGAAAAGAACAAAGAACAAATAGAAGGAGAAGAAGGCACTTGAAAGAACTCGCTGAAAATTAGTATATGGTCGAATCACACTTTCTCACACAATTTTTGTACATTAACGTCTATGTCTATTATTCCACTTACAGACCCTTCATGCACCCATTTCACACCGTTTCCCCTTTTAGTACAGAAATGATCCATTTCTTTTCCGAGTGCTCTATCAAAAAGGTTACAACTCTATCATTATTTAAAATGCTGGCTTTAGGCAAAGTGAAAAACGCAGATATTAAAATGGAGAACGCTGAAGGAGGCGCAGTATATACGGTATAACAGGTATAACATATGGTTTCTTTCCATGTATTCTGACTTTCTTTCCATAGTTTCAAGTTCCCTTACATATACTCAAACCTCATAACATATACAAAATCATTTCCTAAAGGGCATGCCATATATTAAAGGAAAAATAATAACATGAAACGATCCGTCCACATCAGCTCCACAGGGATAACATTATTAAAACTATTTTACACCAGATTCTTCTCTTTTCTTTAAAAGAAAGTTTTCTTCCTGAGAGCTGTGACAAGCTTCAGTTGATGTATAAATGTCAAACTATTCACGATCTTTATTCTCTGAGTTTGATTTCGAAAATCTTTCTGCCAAATGATCCCTTCCCTCCGTCTAACTTTTAAATAAAACGGACAAAACGAGGGCGGTTCACTCTCAGATGTGACTATGGTCTCTACCAATTCTCTGGGCAAGTAGGAGACAACGTAGCACAGTGCTCTATTGCAGCACTTTTCCTGGTATTTTTTTTAATTAAATTACACTAATTTAATTAATCACTATAATATTCTTCTTTCCAGGGGGAGTTAATTAAAGAGCCATGTCTATTTTAAGATAAATAAATAGAAAATCAGCAAACTGAAAGACAGAAAAGGCAGCTAATAACCAAAAGAGAGTAAAAGGAAGGCAGAAATGCTTTGCTTGGATGTTTGCTGGATTCCTGCTTTGACATTGACCAATTGGCACCAGAATAATCCAGAGACAGTCTGTCTGTATGGTCTGCATCTGACTGGAGCCAAACTCACCACTGGTTACTCTACTGGTTTGACAGGTTCCCAGAATCAGCGAGAAACTTTTCTTTTCCTCAGCATCTGTGGCTGCCGCGTTCTCTGCCAAGCAGGAATTTGTCACGGCTGATTACCTTAGTGACAGTGTTATCAGGCATTACTCCACCCAGAAGCCTCCTCTGATCCAAAATATTCAAAATCCATTTCTCACACACAGATCGCACGTTGGCACATCTCTCACACGCTGAGTGATTTCTCCTTCCCCAGAGAGGCTGAGTACATGAGGGAGAAGTGAGAGTGAGGGGCTTTATGTAGGCTTAGCTCCTGGGGGACAAAGTCCTGCTAATCATCCCATGATCACAGACAGAATGTCAACATGTAATCCAAGCACAACTTATAGTTTCCTAAAATATCTTTCTAAGTTGTTTGTTTCTGCCACCGCTGTCTGTTGTCTTGTTACATTTTCCACTCACTGCATAGTTATTGTTAACATTTCTATGCCCACGCACATTGTCATTTGCGGTTTGTGTTTTTTTGGACAGAAATGGAATTGGAAAACAAATTGTTCTCAAGTGACAGGATGCCTAAATAAGCCGAAGGTCTTTTCAGTTTTGTTTTTTTGTGAAAATAGACAAATCTGTCTGCCACATGAATAATAAAATCTGTTCATTTCATACAATTACATTTTTTGATTGCTAACATGCACTGGTGAAATCTGAAGACGCGCTGTCAAACCTCCTCACACAGTCAGCGAAACAGAAGTCCGTTTGGACCAAACTGAATCATTTTCCATTGCTTGCACACGCAATGCATTCGATGACCGCATTTCCAAAATCCATGAACTCTCTTCACAGCTTCCTCCAGTGCCTGCCAAACACTACGTATATGCATTCTTCAAACGCTAAAGCAGTGTTTTCAAGAGTGGTAAGAACACATTTAAACAGAATGATGATGCTGTGCCCGTACTGAATAATACTGAAAATGTTAGCAGAGTGCGTTCAATAAAATGAACTAATACAGTTTTTGCCGATTGCCTCCACACTTATTGCAGAATTTGTCTCATTGTGTCATAACTCCACACACACACACACAATAATACACAGCACTTGGAGCTAAACACCTGCAATGAAACTCTTCAATCAATTTGAATGACTATCTCAAAGCAGTAACACACTGACATACTTTAAACACTGCTGTCTTTAGTACTTGGTATATGTATCTATTTAAGGCGTCTGTGAAAGATTTTACCAGTAAAGTGCATCTGCTCACTTTTCAATTAATATAGAAATAGAGAAGCTTGAGAAAGAATATAGCCTTACATGTTTTTTTTTTTTCTTTTACAATTGCAGGTTTTTACAGTAAAGACAAAACGTAAAGAAAATGAGAATCACAGTACAGTAATGAATACAATGTGTTACTGTGCATGTTACAATATGCACTGCAGTGGTAAACACAAATGTAAAGGATTGTAAGGGATGGAGTTACGAACTTCATCCACATCACGAACAACGTCACCCCCG
>JAPQRN010000001.1:14802519-14820813 GCA_037367275.1 Coranthus polyacanthus
GTTGTCCAATAATTCCCCGTCTGTAGCCTGGTCTCCTTCTCTGTCCTCATCCTCCTCTTCATCCTCTCACCCCTCTCTCTTCTGCTTCCTCTCACGTCCTCCATGTTTCCAAAGTTCTCACAAAGAGCTGATCTCACCGAGGTCTATTTGAAGTTATAAGTGTTTTCAAACGTGTCTGTGTTGGCAGTTTTAAGCATGCTTTGCATTTTGAATTTGAAGTGTTTTCTCAATGATTGCACGAGTTTTCATTTTTGACTGAAGTGTCTGATGTCAGGAACAGTGTGTCGTGTTATGCGGAATTGCAAACGTAGTGTAAAGCAGAAAATGTGTTTGTACATTTGGTTCCTTTGTTTAAGGCATTATTACATTGGTTAAAGTGGAGATTTTTTTCATCTAATCATTCATTTTTAGTGTGTAAGCCATTGCCAGTAACTATATTAATGGGGAACACAAGTAACTGCAATTTCAGCAAAAAAAAATGTACCCAGGTATCCTGTATTTAGTCTTGCTATGAAGGGGTTTGCTTCAGAATCATTTTGTTTGGAAAATGGACCAAGGTTGGTGGGGAAAGAAGCATTATGCAAATATACAGAAAACATAAAGGATACTGAAACACTCAACAAGCCCCTGTTTGGCTCCTCCTGCACAATTCTATCTGATTTCTTTTTTGTTTAGTTTTTTTTTTTTTAACCCTGCAGCTTCTGGACTCGTTGCTGGTAGCAGCCTGGATGGTTCATTTCATCTTTGATCCAGAGCACACGGCGTCCAAAAACACCTGGATACTGATTGGTCTGACTTCGATCCACGTTTCCACTGAGTGATGGTCCATCCCAGATGCCTCCGAGCCCGGAGAAGTTGACAACACTCCTGGACACGGTTAACAAAAGGCTTCCTTTTTGGCACAGTGAAGGTTGTATTGTAGAGCTTGCCAAAGGTTTTCCACAGTAATCCTGAGCCCCTGGTTCTATCAGCTATAGGTGAATGACGGTTTTTCATGCGGTGTCGTCTGAGGGATCAGGGATCACTGTGTTCAGTTTAGACTTGATCCCTCGCCCTTTACGCACTGAAATACATTCAGATTCCTGTTCTGCGCCATAGATATCCAAATCCCTTCCTATATTTCTTTAAGGAACATTGTTTTTAAACAAAATTAAATTTCAATCATCATCATCCTCATGTATTTGTTGACAACCTGGATGCTGCTACCAAATCATGATTACAATCACAATGCATATTGGTGATGCTCACTGTGTGAAGAGGTGTGAAAAGCTGGCTTCAGCGGAGAAACTGAAAAAAACTGTAACAGGCTAACGACGTCGCACCAGACTATTCTATATATCTTATTGCCTATTGTCTATTTTTACCAGACCTGTTGTCATGTGGTTATATTTATACGAGAGTAAGCCAAAGAGCTGTTGGCTGCAAAAAGACATATTCCTGAAAATGGAAAACTATCCCTATAAATTCATGAACGGGTACTTTAATAAATATTAATTTCATAAAATACAAATACTCTACATTTATGTTAATCAACGCATCTCCTTAAATACAGCATTTTTACTGTAAGTGTTTTACTCCTTGCTTTACACACCTGGAGCCAATCCAGCCTGTTCTAATTGGAAACATGTGTAAGAGTGAATATTTTAAAGGTAATTGGTTTGATGTCTTTGAGTCTGAAGGAGCTGCTTTCCCACAGCTTTGATCTGCCGAAACCTCGTGGAGATTTTCAAAGCCTCGCGGTCTGATGGCATAAAGGATGGAGAATGTACCAGGTGGAAATGTGGTAATTATGAACGCCTGAAACCGCAGGAGGCTGGTCTCTCTCTGCGACCTCTATATCGCGCCAGCTGTTGGCCTTTTGCAGACCTTATGGGCAGTCGGAAGGCCACGACCGTTCATGTGCAGATTCAAAATACACTCAAACGTCTGACAGGTAATGACACGAATGTATGCCTTCAGCATTAGAATTTTTTTCCATAACATCTTGACAGATGATCAATACTCTTCTAAAAGTGGCAAAAGCATACACACAGTATTCACACCTGCACATTTTCTTCTTTGGTTCCTTTATTAGCATCTCTTCTATGTGTTTTCCATGTGTCACTGTCCTCTAAAAGTCAAGTAATATAACCTGTAATGAGATAATCTTGTCCGTCCTTTGCAGTTAAAAGCTGCCACCTTCAAGGGGCTGTTTTAAAGTCACCTCTCCTCTTTGTTTTGCTGACTATGCACCTTCAGAGGTAGTGGGTGAATAACACAGCTGAATTAAACCTAATTAACCCCCTTCCCTGATCACATATTGGCTGGGGTGAAAGCACTGGCTTGTTTCATTTGCCCGACAAACCTTAACCTATATACATGGATTGGACTTGCCTTGAAATAATCACTAAGGACAGTCAGGGCTTTGGTCAATCAGCCTGCTTTCCACAGTGCTAACGATGAAGGCATCATCATTTATTAAAGGAAAGGTTTTGGCGCAGAGTCCGAGGACGGCGAAGGTCCTGGTGGAAGGTGGAGTTGAGGTGGCGGAGGGTGCCAAGGGTTGGTCAAGAAGGACAATGAAGGAGGCAGTACTTTAGAAGGAAAGACACGTAGTAGAAGGTCTGAACGCATGCAGTGATTGGATGATAGGGGTGGAGTGGGAGGCAGGAGGACTGCGTAGATGCTGGACCAGGTTCAGTTTCATGGCTGAACTACAGTGAAAATATTTTCATGATTATTTTTTAGGAACTGGCAGCGCTTAACACTGGACAACTCTACAAAGATGCGATGAAACAAGAACAATAAGTTCAATCAGATGTTCCACCTGCATAACGATCTGTTCATGTCCTTTACGAACATCCTACAATTAGTGACAGACTTGTGAGGAACTGTAGCAACTGTAGAATTCATACTGTGATGTCAAATTTCTTGCAACTTTTTCACGGTGTAAAAATTGTTCTTGTAGTTCTTGAGTCATAATTAGACAGATTAGAGAGAATTATGTCCAAAAGCATGTTTCGTGTTTTGCCCTTGGACCTCTGACCACCTAAATCTTTTGAAATACGCGCCTTCCTCGTGCAGATCTCTCCTCTCTGTCAAAATCAAAAAAACTAGATATGATTTCATGCTGCTGTCACGGTTATGGGAGATGCCATGTTGCTTCTAGAGCAGTAGAGTCACAAGACGGAATCTTAACAGCGACATATTTAACCTCCCCACCTCTCTGAAAACACCTATGATTAGACAAAATCTTCTGTCACTGGGTAGATCTTCTAGATTTTTTTCCGTAAACAGAGTCAAGAAGAGGCGACACCAAAAACACTATCGCGCACTGCAGCCTTTAAAAAACTTCTGTCAAGCTGTTCCTGACCAACCAACAAACCTTCTTTACAGAGACGTGTGGACACATCTAAAAATGACTCGTACATTTATTATTTAACCCTCACCACGGTATTTTTCTAGCCCGAACCCAAAACATTTTTTTATCGCCTAAACCTTCAGGATTCATGCAAACCCTGCTCTGCTCTCTGGTAATATCCATAAACACCTCTTGAGAAAAGGCAAAAAAAGCAGTGGATCCCTTCAACAACAAATTACGTTGAGATTATATGTATCTGTGGTTTGCAGAAATGCAACATTTTTCTGGCAACCAGGTTGGCAGACTGCATTGTGTATTATGTAATTTGGCACAAAGCGTACAGTCCAAGCTATTTTTTTCCAAATAACATACAATAGGCTTTGTGTGGCTTTGTGTTTTTTACATTTTTTATTTCTCTGCCAACTCCTTGACATTAATAGTGCAATGAGTCACTAGTAATGAACAAAAAGGTTGTTCAGATTTCCATGTCACTAACAATTATTTCTGGTTAGTTTGTCTCTATTGTTTTTTCTGAAGAATGTGCAGAGCAGTAAAACGGCTCTGTCAACATAATTTATACGTAAGGGTTCAGCGGTTTGAATGACTGTCCAGTCTAAGTTGATGTGAATAATATATGCCAGGACACACAACGGTATTGTGGCGAAGTTGTCAACATTTACATTTAGTTACATCACTGGAAAATGCCAAACAGAATACAGCTTTCACTCAACAAGTGACACATTAAAACTGTATGTAAGACTTCGCTCTTTTAAACCTCGGAATAAATAAAACATTTAATCGACATTTGCACTCCCTGAAACGTAACACGAGTGAACACACACACGCGCGCGCGCGCTCTACATATGCATCGCCTCCCATGCAGAGTTAAACACAGTAGCAGCAGCAAGTTTGCACTGAGGTCAACTCTATTTACAGAGCAGACAGCCAGACTCCTGGAGCCGGCAAAGAAAAAGACAGACTGAAATACAGGAGACGTGAGAGAGGGAGGCCTGGTAACTTGAAACCAAGCAATAGTGGAAGTCACTACACAGGCAGGCAGACATGCATTTAAGCCTATGTGTGTGTGTGAGTGTGTGTGTGTGTGTGTGTGTGTGTGTGTACAACCCACTTTCTAAATTTGAATGTTCCAAATTCATCCGTGACAGGAATGTGGCAGAGATGTGTATTTGTGGCTGCGACAGAAGGCAGCACAATTCCACTGGTTTTAAAAGTTTCTCATAATGAAACCAAAATGACTTTGACAAAAAACTGGCTGTTACTAAACGTTATCATTTTAAAAAGTGCGCTACGTTCTGAAAAATCGAAATATTGAACATTTTAAACCGCTGACAAGTTAGGCTGACTGGACCAAAATTCGGTTACACATGAATAATTTTGTCGAATGAAATATTTTGTCTAATTGTCTAATTCTGTCGACACCATCATAGTACCACAACAGAGGACTTTCATTTACTGCCTGATCCACTAGGACTAGATTTAAATAAAGTAAGAAGTTCATGATTTGACTCTAAAATCCAGTTTCTACAAGCGTTGTGTTGGTATAGTTTCCCTGTATTGTACAAAACCGTAATATAAGCAACACAAACTTTGAGAAACTAAAAGAAACAATATAAAATATAAACAAGTGACAGTACAAACACTGTGAAAATTTAGCCTGAGCACCACAAAAATAAGAACAAAATGAAAGATAGGAGTGTATGTATATAAATAATGTAAAAGGACCGTCGGTGCCTTCCCCGTGTAGCAGAGTCAGAGTTCAGCAGATGGCAGAGTTCAGTTGGAAGAAGCTCTGGGAAACAATCTGCTCTGCAGCCTCACAGAGACATGTACTGCTTATCAGATGCCATTTAAGCTGTTCACTTTGTATTCATGGCTATCTAATCTTTGCTTTCATGGCCAAACATTGAGTTAAAATGGAAAAGGTTTGACTTGCAGTACAAATTTGGAGCCTAGAGCCTTTCCGTCTAAACCACACCACTGAACTTTGAAGTGGCGTATTTGTTTGGAAACAAATACTTTCATATCTCATTTGAGCCACTCCTGGATCTCAGTTTTGGCTTTTATCAAACGGTGATTTACAATCTGGGTTAAAGAGGCTTGAGCTCAGTCTAACTGTTCCTGCAACATGTAACGTGTGCACGTGCTCGTGTGCTACAGAAACTGTTTATCTGTTTTGCCGTTCCTGACGCTGTATGGGACTAAATTGCAGTAGTTGCCTTGTTGGGTCATTTCTCTCACTGAGCGCAGTTATAGTGGAAAAATATCTACAACTGCATCTATATCTTGCCTATATAAAGGACATTTAAATGCAAATATGACCACTGTTGTGTAGATGGTGACAATGCTGCAAACATAAAAAGTGAATTGACTTCATTTGTTTGTCAAAATGAAACAAAGTGTCATCTGCAGTGATCTAAACCTTGTAAGGTTTTGAACTGACAGTTCACTGTTTTGAACGGAGTATGTAAATGTCTGCAAAATTAGTTGTAGCTGTACAGAACTGTCCTAGTGAACAATGACTGAGAGAGCTATATATGAATTTTGGAAGAAGAGGTGACTGAATGCATTTTGTATGAAACCAATGCAAAAAGAAGACTTTCCTTCATGTAGTCGACTTATTTGGTGAATGTGTTGAAGATTCTCTAAGAGTTGCTTGTGCTAAGGTCAAGTTTGTGTTGGAGTCTTTAGCTGACTGCTTTCCTAAGCTAACAGTATCTAGTTCTTTTGCTCTTCTGCAGCTGCAGTCAAGCAGAAGAGGCAATGAAGAACTCGGGAGTGAGCGTAAGGATTTTCACGGAAAATCCAACTCAAAACCACATTGAAATCAGTGAACAGGCTGTTATCATCGACGTAGGCAGCCAAGACAATCATTAGCTTAGTAATGGAGTTAGATGATTGGCTCCCAGCGCTAAACAGACTCCAGCGTGAACCTGGACATGGTATTGACACAAATGTAAAAAAAAAAAAAAAACTGTAATATGTGTACATTTCTTCACATATATTACATATTGCACTTTTAAATTGGAAGATCAGCTTGTATTTGTAGAGCTCTGACTCTGACTTATTGAGAGAGACAGGAGGAAACAGCAGAATAAAAGATATTTTCAATGAGATGCAGGAGGTGTGATTTGAGTTTGTGCTTCATGTGGTTTGAATTTCAAATTGTCCCTGATGAATACAGGGCCATAAATGCTCCCAGCGGGGTGTAACATGCCATTTTAAATCTACGGGCAATGATTGATATAATTAGGAGTAATGGACCGGCCACTGATTATCATACTGAGTGGAATATGATCTGACTTAATGTAGAGTAGAGTATCTTGAGCCTCAGCCGATAGATACTTTGCTCTGAATAATTAGGAGCAAAACACTCTTCATGGAATATCACGCCTTCACTACACGGATCAACTACAATTGTTACGATAATCAAAACTTGAGCATCAATCCATACGTTTATTTTAAATCAATTATTCATTTTTCATTCATTCATCAGTACTGCACAAATAACATCACGTGCGTTGGATTCAAAAGATTTCCAGAAGGTGAGGGAATCTTTTTGTGTAATAAGACAAAAAAAAACGATTGTCTGACTGATGGACTGTGAGTTGGATCCAAAATATTTTAAAAATGTATACCTTGACTGCATCAAACATATTGAAATCACTCATATTCATGTTTTTTCCAGTTATATCGTTTGAAACATATATTCATTTACTCACATCGATGCATCTTATCCCTGTGAATCCATCGGTGTCCATGGCAGCTCTGGTGTTGAGAGCTAATACGACGGACAGACAGAAAGAATGATAGTTTCCTAAAGCCTGTAATAAAATAGAGCTTCTTGACAAATCCCATCGCAATCAGAGAAAAAGTTGTATTTAACAGCCATCAAAACACTGGAAATCAGGACTGTTCCACCTTAATTAAGGATGTCAAATAAAAACAGTTCAAAAACGTTGTGATATTTGTGAGTGTACAAGGACAATCTTAGCTTTCAAATTGCATTCATAATGATCTCGTTGCATACCGCACAGACAGTTAATTTCGGAATAGCAGTCGAAAGAAGTTAGTAATTAAGTAAGTAAAGTTTATTTGGTGCAGCCCTTTCCACAGAGGAAGGTCACAAAGTGCTTCACACGAACAAAACTGACCTTAAAAAACACGGCAGAAATAAAAGAACAGGGTAAAGGGTTAGTAAAAGCAAAAAACAAAGTAAACAAAACAAACACAGATACCCACAGACAAAAAAACTGGACAAGGTTGTAACACTGGGTGAGGCAAAGGCCAGTTTGAATGAGCGAGCGTTGAGCTGTTTTTTAAAGGCGTCCACAGAGACACAGTTTGTAAATCAAAAGGAAGAGCGCTCCACAGTGTTTGAGCTCGATCGCCTTTTGTACAGAGCTCTATATGTGAGCACCAGAACTTTTAACTAAATCCTAAACTAGGAACCTATAGGAAGCCAGTGCAATGCAGGTAAAATGGGTGTGACGTGGGCCGTCCAGCTTGGAGCAGCTTTCTGGACCGTTTGAGACGAGTGACAAGCATGAAAACAATCGTCATCGACCGCCAGAGGGACACACCTTCTCATAGAGATGTGCCATGGATGTAATCTAATAAACTGTTTAAGTTAAGGGGAAGCTTTAAGTCCTGTTTTAAACCCAGGCGGTCACTGATATCTGTCTGTGTGTGATGTTCCATCTTCTTCTTGATTCTATTAAGGATGATCTTCACTATAGGACCTTCCTTCATGTTTCCTTTCTTGTAAATTGGTACAAACACAGCATGATTCCAGTCTTTTGGCCAATCCAGATCTTCTCAAATTTTCTTGGATGTTTTCCACAGAAGATTCTTCTTCACCAATTCACCAACTCACTTGGCATCTAGCTGAAGATCTAAAGATATGGTGTGTTATAAACTGTTTCACACATTACCAGAAATGGGTGTTTTGCATTTCTTTTTCATTGTATTTTCTTTTTTCAAGATGTGGCCTACTGTGAAAATATAATTGGAATAAGAGTTTGCATTGCCCTTTTGGAGGACACCACATGAAAAGAACTAAGGATACACAAACAACTTGCCATACTAGCTCATATGTGAGAGAAATGAAAAAAAAAGGAGTCAGAAGAGTGACTCACCTTGGATGCGAGTGGTTAACTTTACTGTATCAGAGCCAGCACCTGGATCTAAATGCAAGAGGATGGCAGAGTTTCCTGCATGAGCTTCCAAAAGGAGATGAGTTGTCACTTCTAAGCTGATTTTGCGCCATCAACTATTCTAAAACAGACTGGGAACCTTCAAAGTGTTTTTCAACCAGGAAAGATGGAAAGAGAAGGTTTGACTGCGGCACTGACATCCTTTTACGACAACGTTGATGTATATGAAGGCCTCCGTGTCTGTTTGTTGTGTTTTCCAGTTTGAACACAGCAGGCGTTGTAGTTGGAGCTATAATCTTCTCCACTATAAGGAATTTGTCCGAGCTGGCGGTATCCTCTGGTTGGATGAGAAACATGTGATTGCAATTAGTCCGCCTGGATTCACTCCTGGCATAATGGTGTGTTTAAAATGTCATCTCACAGTTGACGTTTTGACTTTTTTTCCCCCCAAGTGCACAGACCACTGCAAACCACTGCTACAGGTATTTGTATATAATATATAATGCCCCCTTCCATAGGACACGAGGGCTCACTGAAGGGCTTACTGGATGACTCATATGTTCTAACCTTCACCAGATCTCCACCAAATGAAACCCCCGTGGAAGATTGTGGACCAGCATGTTAGACAGTGATCTGTCCTATCATCATAAAAAAATAAATAAAAAAAAAAACACCAAATGAGGGAATATCTTTTGGAAGAACGGCACCTTAATGAGACACTTTATTTTGATTTTTCCGTCCTAATATTTGTTATCCGTAATGATTCACACTTGTCAAGATGCAGTTTTCTTTATTTATATAATCCACACAACTCTGAAATAAAAAAAAAAAAAATCTACAGCTTTCTGTCAAACGGCAAAGAGTGTCAGATACGAGAACCTCTTCTAATGTGCCAATTTATTCTGTCATATTCTTTCTAATACTCTCTGAGATAACCAGTGTCAAGGACCAACTTGTCAAACTGCATCACTGACTCAGCAAAAACTTCTATCCTGGCAGCTCGTATAAGAGTGTGGGTCTTTAACATACAGTACAGGCTCAAAGTGGCAGGCACCGGCATGCATTTAAATGTATGTATTTTAATAATTCATAGTCATGAGAAAGGCTTTCTCTCCCTTTTTTGTACATCGCTGGAATATGGAAATGTTCTGAGTGTTCCTTGTGTCACTTTCAGACCGACATAACTGCTGTGACATTTGACTAATGCAGCTCCTTCTGTCTTTTGTAATCACAGAATTTCCTTCCTCTCCACATTAATTTGCATTCTGTTATTAGAAGACGTTGGCAGGGATCAGTGTGGTTTTTACTTCCTGGTGGAAGTCTGTAATACTCCAAATTAAGATGGAAAAAACAGCCCTCCTAATGACTGGCGCTACTATTTAGTTTGCCTCCATTGTCTTGATTCTTTATAATGAAAGTAGAGACTGATCCATATTACACTGTCTGTCCCACATGATTCTCTTATTCCTCGCTATATTAGGGTACATTGTGTTCCCAATTAGCATATTGAATTCATGATACCGTCCTTTGTGCAGTAATGGATTGCAGAAAAATCCCATCACTGTATTCCCAGGATTACACACTGTTTTCACTCTTCAGCTATTCAACATTCAATCCTATGCTTCACCGAGGACCCTTGAGGCATCTGTGCAACAACAGTCATGATGATGAGTTTGATACCTTTTTATGATTACACTTTCATATTTGCATCTTTCACATATCTGTCATCATGCCAAGATATCAGCAATATAAAACAGAATCTCTTTGGTGTCAGCGCAAAAATGCAAAGGAAGAGATGCAAGGAAATGTCTGGAACCCCCGAAGACTGAAAAAATATTGTACCAAGCATTTCTTTTTGTAATATATTTTATTTTCATGTTCTTTAATTACTACTTAAAGGAATAAAATAATAATATATTTCTGCATTAATATATCTAGGCATGTTATCTATGTTTTATATATATATTTATTTATTTATTTATTTATTTTTTTACTTACATTATATCAAATGTTTAAAATATGACACATACACACACTTGCAGTGACAGAAATCGGACAATAACACTTCCGATGAGCGATCTAGAACAACAAAGTATTGAAAGTATCCAGATTATATTGTTTGTATTAAATTAAACTTGTAGAAGTGAACGTTGTGCTTAACTGGCAGCGCATCACGTGACCGACACCACGAGTTTGAAGTTTGTATTATTTTTTACCGGCCTGTATTTGAGGACCCACTTTTATTTGTTCACGTCGACCTGGAACCCGACTATTATTAGAGACCCATCTTGTAATTATATTTGAGGAAATACGGTCGTTTAATACAATGTATGACGAGTGGTTTTTGCAGCCCGCATAGCTAACATGTACGTACGCGTTGACCTTTGGGCAGTGAGTTTGTACCTCCAGCCAATTTAATACACTTGTCTTCAACAGTGCTTCTTAACTGCCTTTATAAATCCCTGACTAAATATTCCTTTTATACATATTACTTCTCCTTTCAGAGCTATGTCTTTATCACGCCGTATGGGTTGGACAAGGAATGAAGCATTTTAAGTAAAACAACCATGTCAAATGTTCAGGTTTTATCCACAAACAGCCCGGTATCTGATCCATGAAGTGGCCTCAATAATACCTTTAGAAAAGGGATGAGTGTTTTACTGCAGTCTACGCTGTGTCAGAAGTTGGACCTCAAAGCTGATTGCGAGGAGTGGTGGTTTCTCAGGCAGTTTTCCCAAATGTATCTAGGTCCCTAAATGTGCTGACCACTTAAACCAAGGCAACATCAACACACCGCACTGTAAACAAGCCCACAGTACACTCCAAGCACAAAGGGCGTGTGTGGTGGCGAGGCCTCTGGCAGCTCTTCACACTGACATGTCCACTAAGGAGTGATGGATGATGCTCTGTGGAGTCTCTCTGCAGACACAGAAGCACAGATGCTCAAGTTACTCCAGGATTAATACTTTCTAAATATATTTCTTCAAATCTTAGCCTTAAACCACCCCTTAGAGAAATCTATTGAGTTTGCAGGAGACGGTGTTTGCACACAAAGCATCAAAGCCTCACCTTCTTCATAGGTCATGGAAATTAAATCAGCAGATTATAAAAAAAATATTGAATATAACATTGAATGATTCATGCTATAATGCTGATATAAAGAAGTTGTGTCATTATTTGTGATCAAATGAGTTTCTGTGTGCGACACAAAAGAGTTCCCGAGTAACTCCATAATGAAAAATGCTGGAGGACAGACTCTCTTTGTAATTGTTGTCATAACTCTAGCCATGTGGAAGATCAAGCTTGTTATGGCTCCGTGAAACTAAAACTAGGAACTCAAAGAACCAAGAAACAAAAATAAATGTGAGGACGGTGTTTTGCCTGCAAAACACAAAACTCTTGACTCAGACAAAGTAAATCCAGTCATTGTCTTTTTCAGTCTTTTTGATCATCTCTCAGAAAGAAATAGGTTTGAGGAGAAAAACACAGAACAGCACAACAACCAGAACCAGCTCCATACGGTTAACATCACCTCACAGGAGGATCTCACACGAGCACCATCTGGCTCTTTCAGGTTCTTCTGTCACAGCTAACAGTTATGTTAACCACAATATCTTTCTCTTAACATGACTAGACATTAATAGATAAGGAGTAAAACAGTTGGTAAAAACTCCATCTCCCCTTACACCTTCACAGTTTACACCACGAAAGATTAATGCATATGTAACATTAGCTAATATTACCTAAAAATGCAAAACTATGTAGTTGGACAATTAAAGCAAGGTGAAACAGGAGACCGCCACACATTCAATTCCAACATTCATAATTCTTAAAGTCAGGTTGCGCTAGGATCCAAAACAAAATTCTAGCTAATAATGTCACATAATAAAGAATAACAACTAATAACAACTAACCTCCCTGTGGTGTGTTTTTTTTTTACACTGAAATCATCTTAAGATCATGCTGTTACTGCAACTTATTAGAAATACAGGTAAGTACTCATATTAACCTACCGTTAAATCTCAGACAGAGTTGGAGAGATGGATCCAGAGAACTTTCTAGAACAATGGAACGAGCAGGAAAATGAATGAATCAACATTTTGGTCAAAGGAGTCCAAACAGCTGTTGATCTGCAAATGATGCAGCATGATGAGTCAGTGAACAATCCCAGCACACAAGCTGCGAAAGTCCAACGCAATCAACGCTCACATGGCATCAAGACATCGAGACATCAAGACCTTCTATTAGTGCTAAAATCATACTAGAGAAATAATAATCATTTTCATAAACACCACCAGTACACAAATTAAGTCAGAATGGCTCCAGGAAAAAAAAACTGTTGACTTTTTCAGTTCAATTGAAAGCAATGGGAGCCAGGCTCTTTTGGAGCCGTCATCTAGTGGACATCCGTGGTATTACACCTTAAGATACTTACGCATTAGCTTCAGATGTTCAGTTTGTTTGCAGATTTGCTAGTCTAGGAAAATGGAATAGTGCTCCTACAGGCAGCAGGACAATCTGCACAAAAAGGTAGATGTGATAACAGTAAAATATACAAAATCACTGTTGTATTTAGGCTGTGACAATGCCACGTTTAAGGTTTGGTCAGGTTTACGTTAGACTAGGAAAGGGTGGTGGTTAAGGCTACAATCACAGTGTTACCTTTGACTGACATCATGGTTACAATTACAAACACACATTTACTTTTGGTTTGAAAACATAAGCTGTATATTCCTCATACCTGATCTTTCACGTGTTACGTGTTAGTTAATAGATCAAAACTCTTCATATTGAAGACGACTTGCCTTATTAACCGTACAACTCTCCTGTCATGAATTGTTATAGAACAGCTAGAAACTGACGTGACACTTTGCTAATTCCATTGAGAGATTATTTTTGTCACAGTTCTGGCTATCAAATTATAAAACATCCAATGGAAAAAAAGTAGCCAGGACCTTATTAATTATGAAGGCTCAAGTGTCATGATGAAGAACTTCATTCATTCATTAAAGGCCTGATGACACTTGTGTAGCTGTGGTAATTCACAGTGAAATTACAGTTTGCTGGCACAGGCCATATGGTGCCTGTAACTCAAAACCTGCAGTGTTTAATTAAACATAAATATGACCCTGTGCTTCATGAAAGCTTCTTTTTTAATGGTCCACAGTATTCTCTTACAATTTTTTTTCAAAGGCAGCAAGGCGTCTAAAAATGCTAACTACACGTTTCAATCAAACGCTGTCTTTTCATGATGACACTCGTAGGTTTGCCGCCTTGGTTCCCGTAGGAGCACATATGTCAAAATTAGTCGTTTTTAATTATTTCCTCCGATATTTCAAGCAGTTAAGGATAAGTCTTCATCTACAGCCAGTGGCCTTTTAGTGAGTTAATGAGTTGCCATTCACAGTGCTATCAATTCTACTGAGTTTTCTTTAATTCACTTGTGACATCCATTAGCGGCTATGGAAGGTTTCAAGATTTCCAGCTCATATCTTTGCTTTTTTTTTTTTTTTTTATCTTGTACCACTTGTCAAATGAGCCCTCCACTACTGCAGAGTTTCATCAATGACCATTCAAATGCAAATCAAGCTTTTTAAGCATCTCTTGAGTCTCCTTTCAATAGCCTTTTCTTGTTTTTATGCCACTGTTATCTGTATCACAGCACACACAACAGTTCACTCTAAAATCAGAAGATCCCATACAAGTTCACCTTCTGTCTGATGGAAAACGATACTTGCTCTACAAGACCTCTGTGAGGTTCAGCTCAACCATGGGAAATAAAGGATAAATGCTGTTGAAAGCAAAACAACCATCTCACCACATTTTCTCATTCTCATTTTCTCATTTACTTTAGAGATAAAGGTCTTTAAATGGGCTTTTACCTCTGATGCTGAAAAAACGTAACATGTAACTTAGTTTTCATTTGGCAACATAGAAACCTGCTTCAAAGTGCAAATACTGCAAAAATAAAATACAAAAGAAACATCGACCTCGTTGCCAGAAAAAAAAAAAGTTACATTTGTACATTTCAATGCGTATATCAACGTTTAGTGTTTTAACGAAACCAGAACCTTTTAGTTTTTCCTCAAAGGGCAGGAGGAAGTTCACTCCCTGACCCCGTTTTCACAATAAAAGCATTACAAAAAAATCATTGTTTGATTTAAATATTACTAAATGCACCCTGAGACAATTTTTCATCATATCTTTGCAGACTTTTTCTGTGTTAAACCGAGCCCAAGGATCTTCCCCTAATTTATTTTCTGCCTGGACCCAAATATAAAATTTGTTAATATATTATTATATTATATATTAATGTAATTTCTGAGAAACACAGGCCATGTTTTCATCAACATATTTTATGCACATTTTAAAGTGTCACAAAAAGCTTTATGGAAATGGCAAAATTTGAAAAAATACTAAAGATGTGACATTTTGTACCCAGTGTTCACGATTTAGTTTTACTACAAACCGCACAGAACGAGGCGCAATACATCAAGTATATTACATTTATCGCCCTTCCCCTAATTTTGAAGTATTGCATTAGAAAAGGTTAATGGAAAAAGAATGAAAAGTCCTCTCAAAGTTTCTCAAAAAAGTTTTTCATGCTCACTTGAGGTGGATTTGACCTTTTTCAGATAAGTTAATTCACTTAATGGGAGATGGAAACACCTTTTCTCAATTAGTTCTAAGTCTGACACAGCACAACATTTAATTCACATGTTTGAATAGTGGACTGATCACTGATATTTCCATAAAGTGAACCAAAATATCCCTTGGTTTCATCCATGAAAAACACTTCACGGCCATTTCAGATGCAAAACAGCAGCAGAATGTTTATCGTGGTTTGTTTATTACAGCCGTGCATAATGTAGCCTATAACCGCCTGACGACACTACGCAGCCTGGTTTTCTACACTCCAAACCTGTTTATGGAAATGCACAAAATTAGCTTTGTTTGAAATTCTCTTTATTCGCTTTATTTATGTGAACACGGCAACATGAGCAGTTAAAACGCCATAACACTGACGCGCACATATCTTGAGATGATGAAACATATTTTTGGTTGGGCGACAGTGAAGTTATCTGCAATTTGCAGAAGCGTATAACAACAATTGATTCTGTTGTTGGAAACAAATACACACTATAGTCATGGAGGATGCTTTAACTTGTCAGTTGCAGGTGTTGCCAGTTGCATCCATAATGACTGAGCTGTGGTTCACTGACAAATCGAAACAGAGTACAGCCATCATTTTCATCAGTCACTTCTGGTATTCTTTCTAGGACAAGTCAAACTATGAAAAAGGTCTGTTAACTCTTGGAAGCTGGTAAGAGAATTCTGTTATTGCTGCTGCACTGGTTGGTTAAGGCACCTTTCCAGAGGGGGATTTAGGATCAGGGAGAGCTAGCTCGTATTTTTAATATATTCCATGTGTGAAAATTGGAGAAGAATTGGAAATTGAACTTAGATACAGTGCTTTTTTTTTTTGTTCCAGTAAAAAAGATTTCTTTCTCCTTCTGCTTTGCTTGCTCTGTGCCCTTTGCATAGGTCCCCTTATCTGAGCCCAACAGTCCATCCCCAAGGCTTCATTTCAACACCATGTAACAAACATGCAAACAACTGTTTAGGCTCTGTGAGGGTTTTAAAATATTAAGCCCTTGTGTTTTTCAGAATGAGAATAGGAAAAGTTTTTGTTTTTTAAAAAATGACATTGAAATGCTGAAATTCAACAATTCACTAAGTCCTTTCACTGTGGAACCCCTGCAGGATCTCCCTCAGCTCTGTCGCCTTCTGACTTCACAGTTTCCATCACTAGTTCTCATCAACCCTGACTGCCATAAAATACATCTACATAGGTCTAAATCATGAAAAGAAAACAACATTGGTTCTGTTTGTCTTATTAAACTTTCATATATGTTCATACAGAGAAGGTTTCTATACACAAGTCATTTTTATCCCACTGTGTATTTAAAGCAAAGATTATCTGACTAAAAGAATCAAGATTGCAATCTGGCCAGTTTGTTCAGTGAACTGATCGACTTCTCCAACAGGACTCCATTCAAACAGAACGGACTCTGGTTTCCCTTCTAAGACCCCGAGGCCGTGACATGTTTACACCTGAAGACTGCAATCTTTATTCTTTAATTCTACAATCTTTGTTTAAAGGTTCAATTATGTAAGATTTGCACTAATATAAATTTGCAACAAATGACTGACTTCGCCAACGCAAACTTCATGTAAGCTCACGAGCAGCTGCAAATCTTACACAATGAACCTTTAATGTTTCAACGAAACCAACCAAAGCACTTTTTCTGCCTAAACGTAACCATGTTAAGTTTCAGGATGAGAACTCCAGCCTCTGGTGTGGAAGTCCTGTCCTGTTTTCAGCCGCCGTCGCCTCCACCTGATGGTTATGGGGCAATTCAATGTAATGCTTGGCTCATTTAAAAAAAAAAATATATATATGTTGTTTCTGATTACTGTTACTTAAATGTAACTGGAGTTTTAAGTCATGTTCACAGGGTTGCTTTAAATGAATTAAAAGATTCGCTGGTATAGCAGTATTGTGAAACACTAACTGATGCTGTCATTTTATGTTAAGTTAAGTTAAGTTTCATGTTAAGTTTTATCTAACTCCGTTTCTAAGATAATGCTTGTCTCAGTTGCCTACATCCACGATAACAGCCCGTTCACTGATTTATATAGAGGACTCTTTTCTGCGCCTCTACAGCAGCAACACTGTATAAGACTAGCTACAGCAGACAAGGAGTTTTAACAGGAGTTTAATGAAACCTGTGTCTTACAGTTCTTGATAATATCTTACTTAACTGTAGTAACTCATGTCTTACGGTTTAACTGTGCAATGTTAGGTTAATATTCCTAAAGATTAGAAAACAGTATCAAGATGAAAGGTACTACTGCCAAAAATAGCTCCATGTCAGCTTTTTCCTTCACCTCCTTTATTTCTAACACATGCAACGACTGTCCTCTGGCTAACATACACCACCTCGGCTCTTTTATATTCATACCCCTATGACATTTCTTAGGAAACACATTAGCCTTGGTCCTTTTGACTTGTGGCTAAGACCGAAATAAACCTGTCAGTACAAAACATGCGTGCAAAAAAACCCCTCCTGAAACGTTGTTGATTAGCAGACTCAGGAAGTGAGGGATCACTTAACATGACAAAGACGAAGGTAAATGATACAATAACAGATCTAATTATTATTATTCATTTTAATGGAAAGTTGTTTTAAATACTTTATGTAGATCTGCCTGCTCTGACGCCCCCCAAATGTCTGACAAAAACACAAACTATGTTATGAAATGCTGATTTAAGAGAACAAGGACAACATAAATTACTTTGTAAAAATGATTTTGTTAATTAAACACTGTGTTTACATTGGTCTGCACTAATACAGTTCAACATCGTCACATGGTTTCGAAAACTTTTATTACTTTATCAGCCATTGTAACTTTTGATGAAGCACCTTTCAGCGCAAAACAAATGTCATTAATTAACACCTACAGCGTGGCTGCTAATTTAAATAACCGCTGTTCAGACTTCTCCAATTTCAAAACTAATTATTGTGCTTATTTTAATGAACCACCAATACATTTGCTTCCCATTTAAACATTCATATAAGACATTAAAACTGGTCTTAGTTTCATGACACAAGTAAACATCATTTTAAGGACAAATATAGAGACAATATTATTATATCCACCAAGGAGGATGTCTGCCTGTCTGTCTGTCTGCCTGTCTGTCTGTCTGTCTGTCTG
>JAPQRN010000001.1:14824557-14846304 GCA_037367275.1 Coranthus polyacanthus
CAGTTTTGTCTTTTTCAGCCCGTTAACGCCACAGGGACTGTAATTCAAAGGAATATGAAACCAGACGCCACTTGACTCCTCCATCACTCAGTTTCCCACCTGTCGGACTGGGGTTCGAATCTGGCGAGACACTGGACCTTTAATGAATAAAATCCTAATAAAACACCCATAGGTTTGTGCGATCTCTAGGTTCCAACTAAGAGGACGGTTAAAATTTCTAGGACAGCGATGATGGATGGGACCGGGAGTGGGGAGCCTGAGTCCTGCCTGAAGTCATGCACAAACACAGCAGAGACACAGCTATCACAGCAAACTAAAACGAAGGGTGAATGTGCAATTACCAACACTGTGCAGGGTGAGAAAAGCCACTCACTCAACAGGCAATCGCGTGGACTGTCAGCTCCTTCCAAAAGCACAAAAATGAAATGGAAACATGGCTAAAATGCACCAAAAAAACTGGACTAAAAAGCAACTAAGTCAAAACCTTGAGATAGCAATAAAAGAAAGTCGTCAATTCACTACAACAAAATTAAATGTATTCTCTCTAATAGGCTGCAAAATACTGTGATTCAGTTTCCTCCCCAGTCAAGACTGAAGGTGGACAGAGTGATTTAAGCAGCTCTGCAGGGAAAGGAGGTTACTGTCAACAGGCTAACATCAGTAGAAGTGGCAGCATGATAGAGTGGGTTTCAATGAGGCAAGAAAAATGAAAAGTCGATACTGCTTTTATAAGAGCAAGAATTACATTTTTCAACCATCTGTCTGATATGTTTCAGTGTAAGTAAAGTAAACATGACACCGTGCCTCGTATTTATTAATTCTGGATTCACATCGTGCATCTGTGACACCTGTGAACTCCAAGCTGTTTCTTACTGTATCCACTTTAAAGAGCAAAAAATCTATTCTCAAAATGCTTAACATTCCCTCTTGTTTGTTTCTGCTATAACATTCAAATCTCAATTCACTTGTACCCCTAAATCTGATCGTTCCCACCCCCGACCTTAAGAACAGTCCTTTGGAGTTTGTGTTTGAGATGTTTATGTATGTTTGATGATTTTGAAACATGTTTATAAAGCTCAGATGAAGTCTGTGTTATGAACGGGATGAATATCGCGTCGTATTTCAAAAGCCGAAAAAAGGTTTTTGCAGGATTGAAAGTGTTGAAGGTTTGCATTTTTGGTCGGCTG
This sequence comes from Coranthus polyacanthus, assembly GCA_037367275.1. Taxonomy (NCBI): domain Eukaryota; kingdom Metazoa; phylum Chordata; class Actinopteri; order Kurtiformes; family Apogonidae; genus Coranthus; species Coranthus polyacanthus. The sequence continues at coordinate 14,825,745 of JAPQRN010000001.1, forward strand.
AAAAACATCTCTAATCTGTGGATATATTTATTTTTATATTTGAGTTTTTCGTCTCCGCACTCTTCACGGGGTTTCTCTAACACATCGTTTTAAATTCATCCTCCCGGTGAATCAGTTTGTTTTCTAATGTCTGTCACAATTATTGTGTAATCCTCACATTGCAATTATTTGAGCTAACTGCAATTACTTTGTATAATTGTGGTCATCATTTCCAGTCACCTGTAGAAAACATTTTAATCACTATTTTCACATCCTTTTCTGCTCTTTTCGTTGCACCTCCTTCGTCTCAAGGTGCTTAACTTCTACTGGTATCTGTCATTATCGGTCATTTCTTTGCAATTTTTGTTTACAAAGCCTAAAAGGCAAACAGAAATGCAATTTTCATTCTTCATTAGGTACATGTGCATAAATAATCTGCTCTTAGGCTTAAAACTTAATAAAACTTCATTATTGTGACCTAGTCGTGGAAAAGAAAGTCAGGAAAAGCTGAAACATGATTTTTGAACGGGTGGATTACACTGGTTCTGCAGACTGTTCTTACAGAGCTGAGTTTACAACGTTCTGAAATCTGCCCACGCAGTTGCACGTTTCTGAATCGTGATTTTTTTGGCAGCATTTTCTCGCAGCTCTGGCCTGAAAGTCTGAAACTGAAAAAACAAGAACCATAAGTTGAGTCAGATTTGTCCACTATTCTTCCATCGCAATGCGTTCATGGAGTTCTTTCACTTAGTAACATTAATGTTACAAAAATGTGTTTTGTGAAGTAACGACAACCTTGACCTTTGGCCGCTAAAAATCTAATTCAAGTCCAAATGAAGTTTAAAAAAAGATCCCTCAAGGCGCTCCTAAGACATCGCTTTCATGAGAATGAACAGACTCAAGGCCACGGCAACCTTGACCTTCGACCAACGAAATCTTTTCAGCTTGAGTCCGAGTGAATGTCTGCGCCAAATTTTGTGACATTCTGTCCAACCGCTTCTGAGATGTTGCGTTTTAAATGTAACCGACCGACAGACACAGCTTCTTATAAAGATGCACACATCTAAAAAAGGACAGGATCCTGGAGGCATTGACATTTGTTTGCTCTTAATCTGCTGTTTTCTCTCCGCCAGTCAGACGCCATGTTTACAGAGGTAGGTAGGATGCACAGTTCTTTGTGCTGTCTGTCCTCAAGCCGCACGGGTGGCTGTCACAAACGTAGCAGAAAATCAGTTGATAACCAACATAACAAGCTAATAGGGTTAGTTTAGATTTCTGTGAGTGGGCTTACGTGATGTTCTTATCCATAGTCAGTTTATTACCTGCAGTAGATGGCGGTCGACACGCCACCAGGTTGAAGAAACACACACAAGCACCAATGCAATGTCCTGCTGTGTGTGTTTTCATCGTTTTACCTCGCCATGACAGTCCTTTTTTCAGCTCATGAAAACACGCCTTCAGTCTTAAATTTCAAGCTTTGACACACTGACTTTTAACCTTTCAAAGCTTTTCTTTCAGTTTCAGATTATGACCAGATATGTATGATCCCACAGAGTATGTGGAAAACAAAGCAACAAAAAGAGTTTTGTGATTATGTAACTATCAGTAGAACAATAGTTTCCTAAAGAATGGATGACTAGTTGTGTTTTACTGTTGTGGATATTCAGTTTGTGAGTTTGAACCAAAAGAGCAACAGGTGCAAACAAATGGATTGGGAGCTCAGTGCTGGGCTCAGCCCTGATTACCTACAGTAAGCCCTATCAGCTGATGCCTCCCAGGCATGCGTCTGCTGTTCTTCATGAGCAAATCCACAAAGTGGGAGATCCAAAGAGGATTTATTCGGCTCTGGTTTGAGTTAATCTATTCACAGGTACACTAAATATATTAGCTAATCATTAGGAAAGTCCTCTGAGCCTCTGGACAAGTTCCCTCGTGAGCTGCAGGCAGGTGGAGTCATGTAAGACCAAACTAAAGTTTACCATGTCAAACTACGGGCTGCCCTTTAATTCATCTTTACCTGTGTAGTGTCTATGAAGTGAAGATACAACTGACTTCATTCTTAAGATTTCACCTGCTACAAAAAGAAGTAAAAAAAAAAAAAAGAAATTAATCAACTGCAAAGATGAAGAAAATAAAAAGTCAGTGGGGTCACTTCTGACCCATACAGTTTTATGTCAATGCAGTAAAAGTCTAGGGTCAGCCTGACTCATCCATCACACCAACTTCACAACCTGTCACGGTGTGATGTGGAAACGTGATGCAGAGGCTGCATTCAATTATTGTCTGTCAGCTGATGGGGAAATGTTACATGATTCACCTGTGAGCAGAGCTGACAGCACAGATGTATTTCTTCTACTGCCTGCACTGCTCTGTCATGTTATTAGAAAACAAATCAAGGCATGCCTTTTGGGGCCAGATCCTTTCCACCTTAATGAGCTTTCTTTTATAGCATTTAAACATAATATATTATATATACAGTATAAGACTTAATCCTTAACATCACCTGCTATGAATTCCTGATCATAAAATTTTGACAGACATGAGCTATTACCTGTGCGTTCTTCGGTGAAAGATGTCGTAGACGTTATATTCTGCTGGAGCTCCACCACAGGCCTGTCAGTGTGAGCCATGGGAGTTTGATCCGCAAATGGACGCAAGTACGAATATGAAATTAGATTAGTGCTTGAACAGTTTGGAAGCAGCTCTGAGTATTTAAGAGCGATCTCGTCGTCAGATTATCAGTAAATCAAAAGGCAGGCAATGTTTTTTTGGTCTTTGGCAATTCCAAATTTTAAGATCGTTAGTCTTATCTAACGCAGCTTCTGTGTCAGTTGGGTGTCTGCCACGCAGCGTTTCTTGCTCTGGGAGGAAATGGTAATCGAATGATACGGAGCTTGTGCGTGTTTCTTTTAAGGTCGTCGCTTTTCGTTTTTAATGCTTACTACTTTTAATATCCCATTCAGTTTGAAATGGTAAAAATCCACTGCCTTTTGGTGTATGTCGTCAACCCCGTGTCTCACAAATTCCTGTTCAATTCAATTGCAAAACCAATTACATTTCGCTGCCATTATTACATTTAGATACAAATGTAATCAGTGACGTGATTTTGTTTTGAGGAAACGTGGCCCAGTGAATGGAAATGGTACATGTAAAATTCTATTGAGAAAAAAGCTAAATAGATTGCAATGGACTAATATATGTTTGGCAATTCCAAATTTTCAGACTTTTTAACCTCATCTAATGAAGTGTGAGTGTGAGTCGAGTGTCTGCCACAAAGTGCGTATGATTTGCAATGAGAGGAAATTGTAATCAAATGATAAGAAAGGACTGTTTGCGCATCTGTCTTTTGAGAACATCTGTTTTAGTTTTTATTGCTAAGTACAAAAAATCCATTGCCTTTGAGGTAAGATGAACTTTTAGCAGAGTAAAATAGCACATAAAAAACCCTCAGTGTAAACCCATTCCCTATTGTCACGTCCCACGCCCTGTCCCCATCATATTCTCAATTCTTAGAATGAACGAGCTAAATCTTTCGACGCTTGTTAACAGTTGCATGGTTGCAGTGGGAAAGCTCCGGTAAAGGCGCTCTATCTCTAGCGACAGCTGTTTGGAAATTCATTTGTCATCATCCATCTGATCCCTTTTCGCCTTCTAATTAGGAGGCAGAATGCACGGTTGTATTGTGTCTCTGTGTTTATGTGTGTGTGTCTCAGGAAAGAGGAGCAAAGAACAGAGTCTGAGCAACATCCCTGGATGTGTTCCTGCAGAGAAAAGGCTGTGAGAGCACGTTTGTGTCGGTGGGATCCTGAAATGACACAGTCATTGTCTGAGGAGCCATCGGGGCTGATAAATGACTCTTGCCATTACAATATTCTCCCCCCACCAAATGACTGCTGAACAGGGGTGGTCCTGAACATGGCAGAATAACTGTCCATTATCAGAAGTATCCATGCACATATAAGCAGTTCCATTTTAAGATGTATTGCTTTGTATATTATAAAGAAAATCCCCAATGCTTCACGCACTGAACCCTAGAGTAATAAATCTGAATTGAAAATACACACAAAAAGGTGTGTGAGACCTGCACAGTTTGTGCAGAAATCAAATGCACTGAATATATGAATATATTACATGAAAACTGTTGTGGATAAAAACACAATTAATAGACGCTGTAAATCATGACGTCATGTTAAGATGCTGTTTTATGTGTGAACAATGTGGGAGAGTGAATTTGATAAATGTGTTCATTGCAGCTGCATTTAGAGCAATATATAAACAACAATCCACAATGTGTCCTGTTACAGAAACATAATGGCAGAGGAAAGGCATTAAATAAGCAGTATGCACAGCATTTATTTCCTCTTTCACTCTTCTTCTTCTTTCTCTTTCTTTCTCATGTGCCCTCTAACATTTGTTTAGCTTAGGGGATGATTAACTGAGACTTCCTTTTCCATGTTTGTTGCAGCTGTTCCTCCCTGTGTTTAGTGAAAATAGTGGACAGTGTTATTGGTTCCCTGCAGTTTCAGCTGACCTCTCTGTCTGTCAGACACTTCACACCTGACTGCCGACTGAAATCCCCAGATCATGGCCAGCGGCTTCCCGCCGTGTCTCGAAATGCTCCATTGAGCGTACATCGGGGCTGTTTAGAGTGGTACAGTCTCATTCTGATGGAGCCTCTGCCTCTTCATGCAACCTCACGCCGAGATTTTAATGGATTGATGGTTAGAATAATAATAATAAAAAAAACAAAAAAAAACACACACTCAGATAACTGAACACAAACGCAGCAGACAGGTTCAGGGCAAAACCTGTGGGGAGCGTTGTTGTTGTGTTGTCAAAATCTGGATCCTCTGACCCGTGACTTTGTGTTTGATATTCACCCCTCTTACAAGCTTAAGAAGATGGTTTCTCACTCCTGAAAGTCATTGTACATGTGCGGCAGCAATGCCTTATATCTGAAACAGATGGTGAGACATGCAAAGTGGCAACATTTATGCAATGGAGTGCTATAAATCCTAACATGTGGTAGGTCATATTTTGTGCCACACCACATGATTCATGACCCCTCTAGGAGTGCCAGTACATAAATTGGGCAGGTGAGTGAGAAAAAAAGCAATTATTTGTAACTTATTTCCATATACAGTCCCTATAGTGTGTAAATACTGCCTCTACAAGTAATTTTATTAGACTTATTTGAATATATAAATGAAAAGTATGGCACACCAAGAGCAGTAGGGGGTGCTGATCAATATGCATTTGTCTTTTACTTGAAACCTCCTGCTTGTCTGACTGTTTAAGTACGTATATGTTGTGGGGAATGTTTTATCCATCAACCTTGTTACTAGACTTACTGAACATTCCAACTAGAACCAGCTTCAAACCTATAAACATCAGCTGGTCTTGGTGGATTTAACTGATGATCTGTTGGTCGACCAGTTTTATGTAGCTGGTTGAAAGGTGAACATCCAGAGGCCTGCATCACAAAGCAGGATTAAGGAGTTATCGCTATAACCGCAGGTTTAACCCTGGGATTTCAGTATCACGATGGTGGGCTACTTTTGATCTGGGTCAAGGTTTTGGTAATTTATGTTGAACAATTATTAAAAAAATGTATAAAAAAGGACTGCTACTGAACAGTTAAGTCTTGTAGAAGATCCTGTGGACCTTAGTGCATAAAAGAAAAGAAAAAGGAAGACAGAAACTTGGTGTACAGACCATCTAAACCCTTTGGCTTTCTTTTCTATAGCAATATAATATATAATCTTAAAATAGAGACTGATTACAGCACTAAAGCCTTGGATTTGACAGTAAGCCTCCTCACTGGTGTGAATTCTGTTTTTATATTTGTTCCTTATTGCTCCCAGACTGTTTAACAGCACCAGGGCTGAGCTGAAAGAATAAAGCTAAAATTGTCTTACATGCCATAAGAATACATCTGAGCAGCACATTATTTTAACGGAATACACACTTGTAACAGATGTACTTGTGCCTTAATGATGTGATATTAATATTACTTTGTGCATTCACGCAGTGGCAGTTTGTTGTCAACTTTTCATTCCCGGCTTCGGCGGCAGCAGCTGCGTTGCTTTTAGCTTGTATTATATTTCTTGATTTCTCATATCACGTCTAGGATTCTAGTTTGTTCATGTGAAAAGTATGCGGCGCTGCTCCCGTCCATGTTTGCAATTCGCCTTCTGGCGTTAACACTGCCCGTTTTACGTGAACACACACAAAGACTGTGAGGAGTCTGAATCAAAACACACTGCGTATCCAGCACGATGCGCGAGTACGTTCAGTACGTTCAGGTTTTACAACGTTTAAACTGAAATCAAATAATTAGGCTGAATCACCCCTACTGGAAAATCAAGTTCGAGCTAGGAGCCGGTGTAAGAAGAGCAGCTGTGTGCTACTCGAACACCACTGCAGACTTGAACTGAACATATTCAAAGTCACAGTGGAGACCTTGTTTGGTTTGGGTCGATCGTGATTGACAGCCAGAAAGATGAGACTCTGTGAGGACGCGGACATTGAGATTCAAAGCAACAGTCATGATATTAGGTATGATGCAAGGTTTGGAAGAAAAAAAAAAACAAAACAATAATAGTATATTGCTTCTGTCTGATCTTCACAGGCTGTGAGAAAAGTGCTGTGAGATTATTAAACCAGGAATTAAGTCACGAGCTTATACTTTGAAATCAACAAACCGATGATTTATTCTGCTGTAATAAGGAGGAATGCAGCCTGTTAAAAATGATAATCAAAGGTTAACAGTAAAAATGGGATTTTAGCCAGTAATGTATTGTAGTAATGTAGTTAGATTAAGGCAGGCTTCTGGTTTGTGTGCAGGTAAACATAAGATCACCTTCATTATCATCCTTCTTGTCACCTGCTTCATCATCCTTTGATTCCATACCATTTGTCTCTTTACCGTCCTTTCTGTCACCTCCTCGTGCTTCAGATCTGCCATTCCTAACCAAGGTGCCTTTCTCTAACTCAGCACCTCACTCCGTCACCTGTCTGCTCCGCTGTTCCCTGTTAGTCATTAGCCCCAGTGTATGTAGTGAACTTCCCGCTTCCTCTTTCTACCAGGTGATCAATGTTCTCTTAGTGTTTTGGAAAACCACCCATTTCTGTTTCTCGTCTGTTCCCTCGCGAACCCAGTTTCTCGTCTATTCCCTGTCTTGAATCCCGTTCCCTGTATCACTGTCCTGTTTGCTTGCTCATTTTGTCCTGCCTGCTGTTTGTTGACTGGAGGCCTGAACTTTGAACTAGCTTTAAGCCACACCTGCCTCAAATTCTGAGTCTTCCTTTGGGTACAATTACATGCTGTTAGTTGAGCTCGTCTGTGGCAGCGTGCCAAACGAAGCTGAAACTGAGGTATTTATTTAGGATCTGTTGCCTTAGCGATGGATGTATAGCATAAAAAGAGCCTCCAGCAAATTAAAGTCATAAAAGCCAACATTATATGGTATCAAGAAAATATTACAACAATATCTAACTTCAAGCAAGGTCCCAAACTTTAAAGACATACATATACTACTTGTGCATTAACAGCTCTCGCCATGGACACAGAATATTGCAAACATATATTTGTTTGAACACGAGGTAGTTACTGTATGCTTTCTCGACTATAATGACATGACCTGCTCTGTAAGACCCCATTAAAACATCTAAATGCACACAGGATACAGTCTGCAATAAAAATCAAAAGATGAACCAAAGTCCTCAGATCAGATGACATTACCCAGATTCAGATTACCTACGAATATCAAACATCAAATATGTTTTCAATATCAGTTTACAGCTGGCTGATTGAGGTTAAACAAGGTGAATGCAACTCCATGAACCCAAACGCATTATTTCTGTCCCATGTGCCTCATTTAATTGTTTAGTGTTTGTTGTTTGTCTAACTTTGACGGAGCAGATGTGCTTGGTCAGCCAGTATAAACACTGATACATGAATTCCATCGTTTTTATTACTGTGTTTAATACACAATTACACTAGCAGCCTAGGAACTGTGGCACTGCTCTATTACACTGTGATCTCACATGCTTTTAGAGGGCAGTGAGGGGGCAGATTCAGCGAACAGAAGGGTAATTAACCCAAAGCTTTAACCCAAAGCTCATAGCACCTGTGTACTTCCTGTTTGCTTGGAATAAATTTAAAGAAGAGCAACAAAAGACAGGTTCCTTATGCAGGACGGACAGAAATGCAGTAGGTGCAGTTCATACAGAAATGTATGGATATACTGTATACATACATGAATAAGCGAAACATGATCTAAGAAGATGATAGGCAACTTCCAGGTATGGCTAGTGGATACGACTTGAGTCACACACCTCCATGAAGGGACAAAAGGACAGGATCCACAGACACTCGGAGACAACCGTAGACCGTATTAAAGTGGACATTGTGACGTCACCCATTGGTTTGTGGACTACCGTTGCGAAGCCGCAACTTCGGCATTTGGCCCTCATCATCTTTCGTTTTTTGGAGCCAGAAGTGACCATATTTGGACAAAAGGGCGGCGCTGTGGAGGAGCGAAGGGTGAAACCTACCAAGCTAACGCTACTGCTAACTCAATGAAAACACCAGCCACACTGCTACTCGATAAATGTTAACACATATATTTGTGTGTGACAACTGTGACGTCAACTTCAACTAATTACTGCTAGCTGGCCTAATTATCGGGCTAGCTGACAGACCGTAACAAGCTAACATCTGCTAATGTGGCTACGTTTTTGAACGGGGAATCGAGTATCATCAGTGGTGTTCCATTTTAAGATACTTATACTACTTAAGATACTTCTGCATGGTTGTTGCACCTCGGAGACAAGTCACCACATAGCACACCAATTCACCAGACAGCATTCAGGACAGGTCCAGCACTGCTGATGGTCCTGCACAAAACATCCTGAAAGAAAGGAGAGGGCTGGGGGGAAAACATAGGGGAGAGTGAGAGAGGAAGAGAGGGAGAGACATAGATTGGGAAGGAGATGGAGAGAGGGAGGATGGAGGAAATAGGCACATAGGTCAGGCGACCATTCTATTAAAGCTGGTTAATGTGCAAACACTTTAGTTTCCTGTAGTGCAGTTGCTGCAGCTGTATTACAAAGATTTTTTTATAGGTTTACATGCTATCCACATCCTCAGGTCTTCTGAGAGACACAGAGTCCTGAAGAAGCACCTTCAGTGGGAGGAAAACAGCAATAACAAGCCTCAGATGAAAGCTAAGATTAAGGGAAGAGAGGCAGCAGCAGAGGCCAGCTCCGGAGATAATTCAGGTCTAATCTATGCTCGGCAGGTGTGCAGTTAGCGCCAGGAAGGTGAGCCAAGAACTTCTACAAAGATTTACTCTCAGCTCTCACCCGGCGTTATCATGTCCACAGAAACCTGCACTGGAGACTCACACACACACACAAGCACACAACATTACATGGATGATTTGAGGGGTTTGTCATGATTTAGTTTTGTCACAGAATTGCAACCTCTGGTTTATGGCAAGTGGATGTTTGGTATAAAATTTAGAGAAGGGTGTGAATCAAACATGGCATTACAGTACATTGTTTTTCTGTTTTTTTTAACATATACATTAATGACACAACAGAATTAAATCAACTGGAAAATAACAGACAAAGGTATATACATTGTTCATGACTTTCTCATTCATTTTGTTCCTGTCATTGTTTTTCGTTTCTGTTTTAATTTATGCTTTTTAAAGATACAAATGTATTGGGTTCATGGGCGAGCCCAGTTAAAAGACTTTTCACAGTTGGAACTTCCTCACGAGCTCTGTCAATAACCCTAAACATTAATCTGTCTGAAGGAGAACGATGTTCAGTTCAAGTACTAACAGTAGAAAGACGAATCGTATATCTCCAATATTAACTTCACTTCATTGGCTCCCCGTGAACTCTAGAATAGCACCATATAATCGCAATAGAACACTTTGCTCTTAGTGCAGGTTTGCTTGTGGTTCCAAAAGTTTCCAAATCTGGACTGGGACGCAGAGCCTTCAGTTATCAAGCTCCTCTCCTGTGGAACCAGCTCCTGGACCCAAGGTGGGAGCTGGAGAGGACGAAGGTGACCCTGAAGCATCTCTTAGTTCTGCTACATAGTCCGAGGCTGCTCCTCTCTGCCTGTTCCTTTCTGCAGGTAAGTCTGGCTCTGGAGCTGAATTTATCTCATGTACAGTCACTGTCCTCCAACCTGCCAAGTGTTTGTCTGTGTTGATCAGTGTCTCTGTCTGTACATATATATATTTTCCAGCATTTCAACTGACCTGAATAGCTGACAAACAGACACACACACAGAATGCAGGTTACGGTAGTAGGACAGAAGTAACACCCGCTAACTGAACTGAGTTAATCCATGCCTAAATAGATTTAGTTTCCCTGAAGAAGTGGAGATATCTGCTATTTGTTGATATTTGATGAGATATCAAGAAAAATCTGATAAGACATGCACCTTATGTTCAAAATATTTGTGAAGTTATACCCCCACCCCCCCTTGATATTTTCTCTGGCTGATCTTTTGAGGTTGAAGACGGTTGAAGCTATTCTGAGAATTAGACCATGTAGCATGTACTAATAAAAATATTAATAGGTACAAGCTGTCCAGCCCTAACAGATGCAACGGGGGATTCAGGAAGATGTCAACAGTCTGTGCATAGCCATACAGTTGTAAAGAGAGTCTCATTAGGTGAAGAAGTGAAAACGTGTGGGAGGAGCATTAATATTAAACCCTATAGCTGTGAAGTGGCACTGGCAGGAGTTTTCACTTCCTGATGATCAAAATAATCTCTATTCATGCTTTTAAACATGCTCGAGATGGAAGAAATGACAAATGACCTCAAGACCTTACAAAAGACCTTGGATTAAGAAAGATCTGTATTAAAATTGGTTTTGGGTGTTTAAAAATTATTGACTGGCGCTACTTGGGTTCTTGGGTACTTGTTTCAAAGCCTTTTCAATACCTTTTAGTTTAAAGAGCCTGGACGATCTGAAGCAGCACGCCGAGTCAAAGAGAATTCAAAATATACCTTGGGGCCATGTAATCATGTTTTAAAAGCAAGTTGTATAATCTTAAAATCAATGCTGAACAGGTAACCAGTGAAGGGATGCCAGTATTTCATCTTTTGAAATTTCATTTAACATCCTAGCCACCGCATTTGGCAACATGATACAGAAAAATGATGGTCTGGGGCTAGAAAAAAGGGTATAAACATGAAGGATCTTCTGTAGATCCCCCGACTGATAACATCAACTTCATTCTGAAAACTGCTTCACGCTACATGCATATTTTCAGCACATTTTAGTGTTAACATAATTTCCGATTTCCAAAATGACAGAAAAGCTTGATTACACAGTCACTCCCACAAAAACATATATTATCAAAACTTGTTGACACAAAATACCATTGATGATGCTGTTGCATTTGGGCTGTGAGGGTTTGTTGGGTTTAGGCACAAAAACAACTTCATTAGGGTTAGGGTCAGAACCGCAAGAGGTCTACACACGATGCATATGAAACACTAGTGATTTTAATCGCTCTTAAAAATGGACCAGAATTGGCTCAAACGCACATATTTGTGTGAAAAAAATTAGGACTGAAATGTATTGAAATTGAATGAATGGGTTCTCAATGGGGATTTGTGAAAAAAAATCTTCCAACAGACCGCAATTTCTGCAGGTTTTCAAATGCAGAAATCTTCATTTGACCGATGAAATCCTTTGTCCCAGCTGATGTTATTAATGATTGTACAAGCCCTCCTACAGCAGTGTTTCCACCATCCACACTACGCCGTCACTAGGACACTCCAAAAGGCCTTGAGTTGAGCATCTCTGAGGCGTAAAGACAACAAAGACAACAACATCATTCAAATTAGCAAAAGGCAGTTTAGACCCATCTCAAACTGTTCCACAGTGATCTGAAAATATCACCTGAAGTGACTGTTGCACAGATGCAGCTCTGGAACAACTGGAACTATATGACCCACTGCTGCTACTGCTTAACTCCATTTTACCTCCTACTTTCCTCCTATTCCTTTGAACAAAAATGGAATATGCCAATGTGGATCATTTGCACCAGATCAAGTGTGCACAGTTGTCATGTGAAGAAATTCGCGTGCTGATTTTCCACTTATCGGCGCCACATTTTCACATCGCACTGGTGTGAAATGGCTTTCAATTCACTATCATTCTCTTAGGGTTGTTTGGCTCGATTGAATTTCTTTAAACAAATCACACTCGTCTTGGGATGCAGGGCTGCGTTTTTTTGGTGGAACACTTGCACGTGGTGTTAAAATGATTTCATTCCCGCAAAAGGAAATGCCACATAAAAGTGCATATGTCTTCAGTGTTGGCAGACGTGCAACAGTTATCGTATTAGTATGATAATTTTACCCTCTGTACAGTCAATAATGCCATTTGTTTAATGTCATTTTAATTCATTTTCTGTCATAATCAATCAATCAATAAACTGTGACGCCGACCTTCATCAATGCACCTCTTTTTACATGACATCTCTCCATCCAGTCATGCAAAATACGATCATTTTAAAATGTGACATGCAGACAGTGGGAAGAGGAAGGCTTATTCCTCCCTGAGTCAGGCTACTGTCAGCCGTCAGTGTCTGTGTTATGTGATATGTCTTCATTAGACAAAATTTGTGATACTCAACCATATCTCAGTGAAGGGACTTATTTACCCTTTGTGATCACAGCATCATAGCTTTTTAAACAGTCAGCCATCTCGGTTTTGTTGAGCAAAGTTTGTTTGGTATTTTTCTCAGTTCTCTTTAAGTCAGCAGTTCGCTCACCATTTTTCCTACCAATTGGTTCTCTAAAAAGCTCCAGCACATTCTTATGTTCCGGCTCAGCAGGATAAGCTATAAAACTGCAGTTCATTTGTCTCCTCCGCAGATGGAGTATGTAGATGGCTATGGCCTCTTTCTGTGCTTTAGTGCTGTGGGCTGTGGTGTGGTATACAGTCATGTTATTCAGCCTCCTCCTCTGCACAGTTAGACAGCTCTCAGCTGGCAAACTCCCTTCAACTTCATTTTCCCCACACAGGAAAGAAGCTTATGCCAAATGGACCATAAATGTGTGTGTGTGTGTGTGTGTTGCACATGTTTGTGCTTGAAAATGACAAGTCGGGAGCTCTGTATTTCCTTGATGACTTGCTGTTTGTATGGTTTTAATAAAATATGAAAACACAATATAAAGTAAAAATACAATGAAATATTTATAGAGTGTACAGTTGGATGCTTTTTACTTCACTTTAAGGGACTGAAATAGCCTTGGCAGCTTGTAAAGAGTTATAGGACCCTTCTGTGCTCAGGTGTATTTGATACAAAACAGTAATTACTGTCATACACACAAGTTAGTATATATACAGCTTAATTCAGTAGAATTAAAGAAAAATAGCACAATGTACAAGACACGATGTTGAGTTTTTTCGTCATCATCATATCTATCTATAACACCTGATGTGTGCATGAAGGACAAATGTGTACATTTTGCCCTGAACTGACTTTGTCACTTTATTCCAGAACAGATCACAGTAACAGCTATAGGCTATCATTAAAAAATAAATAAATCAATGATGTGTGGAGGTGATGCACGAGTGGAGTCTTTTCCAGTGTCAGCGCGCAGCATCACAGGCGTTAAACCTGTCCAAACGCAGATGTCCTGAGATGTGACGAGGGAGATCAGACACCGCGGGCGGGACTGGGTGGGGGTCTCAATCTGAGGAAAGAATTTGTTTCCGTGGATGATTTACGCGCGTGCATGCGGATTTCGGTGGCATCAGAGCCGATCCGCGCTTCACCTGAATTCATTCCATAGAAATGAATTACCGTGGATGTTTCAACCGAGACTGTCGTTAGCGTAGAAACGGAGTTAGCTAACGTCGAAACAAACCAGATTCACACGAGCTCAAAGACGCTGAACCTTTCTCAGTTATGTAGTTATGGTTGAGGGTGGGACACTTAGGCACTTTGTTCAAATTCAGGAAAACACACGTGGGTTAAATATTGAGAGGCGCTGACTCCCGTCCGGCCTCAGACAGGATGTTTACCTGACACATAAGAGGCAAAAGTAGTTCAACTTTGGAAAGCTGTTGCCTAAACTGAACATCAGTATTTCCTGTCTGCCACCATCTATCCAGTCTACTGCCCACTATGTTGTTATCCGGACAGGTTGTTTTAGTGCACCATTATTTCTGTACAGTGAGCCAAACCGTGACCTTTAATAACACCATTCAGTTATAAGTGCCAAAGAACTCCCCACTGAGTTATACTTACCTCTTCATACCAACTTGTCACGTTTAGAGATGGATGTTTAGAGGAGTATATTCATCCACACTAAATAAATCCTTCAGATGTCAACATACTCAAGGACAGGGACTCCCTGAAGTTATAAGCTGCCCTTCTGAAGTAATGTTTGTAGCTCTCCAGAGAATAGCTGCCAAATTTTTTCTCTTTGCCCAGTAGAGACTTATAATTTAGACATAAAAAGCAATCTGTACATTGTGAGGGGAATGTCTTTGTATTTGGATGTGTTTGACTTTGAAAATATTTGCTTCCACAGACAGACTTTAAGTAGTTTCAGGACCTATGCTGTAGATGATTCTCAGAGTTAACCCAACCAGTGTTTTACAGAGAAATAGGCTAAAAATGTTTAAGCAGATTTTGAGGACTTTTAAAAAAATGTTTGACTTATGCAGATTAAAGCGTTCATGAACTGTTTGAACTGAAAACTGTTTTTCTACCCATTTTTTGACATTTATAGCAATGAATCCCCCTGTTGGATTCCAAATTGATGGTGTTTTTAGACAAGGAAAACTGAAACGAATGAGACCTGTGAGTCCTCATTAGTTACCTTGCTTCACATTTATAAATGTATCTGAAGCAAGATATCACTTACCTTTTCAGATGTTCTCTGGTATGTGCCTGCAGACAGAACATAATCTAGGTCAGACAAAGCGGAGGAAGACAAAATGAATCACTCATAATACATTTGAGATTCTTTGGTGACATTTTTTTTGTCTTAACAATGTAACCGTCACCCGTGAGGCTCCAGGTTGTCAAGATGTTGAGAGCATTTCATGGGCTGCTGAGGTGTTTTCATTGCTGAAGGCAAAGTTCCTATTAGCTTAGATACAAGGTACACTGTCCTGCAGACAGTCTGTGGGCAAATGATGGTTAGTTTTGCTCTACCATGTAGACAAAGTCAGAATGTGATCTAAAAATATAAGTCTATGCAGATCCATCTGTACTATTCTAATGTTTTTTCTCTTTTATATTTTCACTTGTCCTATTGAGGACGCATCTATTACACCGTGTTATTTCTGCTACAACAAAAGTCACAGTTTGACGTCGTGAAGAAGCAGAGGATCACAGGAGTTGTTTTCAGTGAAGATCCCCCCCCCCCCACCTGACTCAGACAGAAATCGTGTTTACAGGCGAGGAAATGTATCACAGTTTTATTCAGGCACCCCCGTTTAGTGACATGACACGAGTGACAATGTTATTTCATTTCATTAGAATGAATGATACTGAAAAATTGAAAATTGAAATAGTCACAAGTAATGTTAGCGAAGGTAATGTTAAATGCAAACGTAACACTGAATGAGTGAATTGATGGTAATTTACATTACTGTACTGTACTGTGTTTCCATAGAGCACCGGTCGATTGTATTAATATTATATATTACTGTGTCTCGTGACGTTTTATTCAGTGTTTACCATGTTACTCGGTGAAGGGGATACGATGCCATTGCGTTGTCCTGATTTGTGGTGCACGGGTAGAGAAACAATTTATAGTGTGTTCAGATAAAACTATGCATTATCGTGTATACCTTGAATCTCTGCTGATGGGTATACATAAGAAGGCATTTGAAGTCTGCTGCGTTTAACAGTATTTACTGTATGTTGGTCAGTTACCAAAAAAATAGAACCACCTATCTGTCTGTCCTTCTGACCTTGAAGTCACTGAACAGTCTTTTTCCTGAATCTCTTCAGGTTTTACAGCCTTCGTAATGTAAGGCTTTATACCTTGGTGTGGGCAGGCGATGATGACATTCACAGACTTTATTGCACCATAAACAGCATCCACTTCTTGCATGTCTCTTCAAAGGATGTTCAGGTTGTTCAGGTCTCAACAAGACAACCTTTAGACTCCATAGGCTGCAAAAATGTCCATACCTCTAATTGGTAGAATGATGCCATTTTTTTTTTATATCTTTTGCTGCAAAAATCCCCATCTACCATGAGATCTTACAGCTAAGGTTAAGGCTTGATAGAGTTTAGGTACAAATCACCATTGTTGATAGGATAACTAACGATGATGTCGATCCATCCAACAGCAACGACACCACCAAAGAATGATTTTGGCTCCTGCAGCTTTCATTAATTCCAGTCAGACGTGTTTGGTTTTACCGCACAGGCCACACTGCCATATGAGATCGACAAATCAATGTCAAACCCAGGGTTACAAACCAGTTCACAACCCATACGTCAGGTTGTGTAAGGTCATTTTATTAGACAGAAGGGAAAAGGTAAGTGTAAGGAAAGTGCAGCTCCCCGTGGGCCAGGACACACATGTAGCCTTTACTTTGCTGAGCTAACACGAGTGGATGAACACAGACGCTAGAAAAAAAAAAAAACTTCACTCGAGCTAACCTTTTTAAATATGAATTAGCAAGTATTTGATGAGCTGATTCCCCTCAAAATTAGACAAAACAAATACATGGAGGATTGCCTTCTTGCCTTTTGAAATTACACAGCCACATTTGATGTAATTTATTTTGTCCCCGATGAAACGTTCTGAGTTTACCGCACATTTATCCTGGCTTTCATCTACATAGTACGTAGCCAGTTTCATGGGAGCTCGAACCATTTTGGGCTGAACAGCTCTGCTTGGGTGGATTTGTTTGTGTGAGTTGGTGCATATGTGGAAATAGGTGGAGAATGGCCAACTATGTTTTACAGTGTTTAAAATAGCCCGCTATTTATTAGGCTCAGGGGTTTAACTTTGTGGCTATATAGTTTATTAAGTGGCAAAATGTGAAATTAACTGTCCCGTTTGCTTGGTGGGATTATATTTCACTGCATTCGTTGGCTCGTTTAATGCGGTATCTGCATTTCCTTGTTCTTTTTTTTTTTTTTTGTGCATTTCCCCAGTAGGAAATCAAGTCTTGTCACACTTTTTTTTTAATTTTTTTTTTTATTCAGAGTTACAGCACACCTGGCTGAGCAACAAAACAACAAATAAATAACGTGTGAAGTTTGTTCTCAAGTGGCTCTATATTTTAAGCATTATGTTGAACATAATACACTTCTTAGATGAGGGCTCTCTGTACTTAGGAATGGATGGATGGTCAGAGCAGAAGCCAAATGGACAGAGAGCCAAATTGTCTGTGGGGCTTTGGAGAGAGAAAGGCGGCATTGTTGTTCCCCCTCACCTCCCCTAGTGTGAGGCTCTGGGTCTGTTCCACGGCAGGATGCTGTGCTTTTCTCTTCACTCTCAACGCTGGTCAAGTGCTTAATGCAGAAGCGCAAGCGGGAGGTTTTGGATAGAAGAAAGAATCTTTGCCTCTATCTACATTTTCAAGCCCTATGTATTCAGACACATTAAAGGTTTAAAATTGATTTCAATAGCCATTCATCTTACTGGATAATCTGACACTTTCATGAGCTCTGGCTTTTGCTGTGCAGCCATGACTCCGGTTTTTCAAAGCGTAGTGCTGAAGCAAACAGTATCTGTAAAACTCTGAAATCATGCTATGTCCCCTCCAGAGTCATGAATTCAAGAAAGTTTTATATTAAGGTAAAATGGTAGGTTCAGTTTGCTGCCCTGAAAATGAATACAAAGGTTAGTTATACCAGGGATGCAGGTAACATATTACAATTACTCTTGCTACTATAATGTAGTTTTTCGTGTGCATATCCTTTTTTGAGAATTTTTCAAAAAGTGTTCGATGTGCGAGATTCAAGCTCAACCAGCTCAACTCGCCTTGATTTGACTCAACTTGGCTCGGTTTTGGCACCAGCAGCGTATCGCCCTCAGCGCGGCTGGTCGTCATAGCGACGCAGCCTAAACTATTGTGAAGTCCTCTTCACCGCAACCGCAGCTACGAACTTAACTTAAAACTGTAAGTTGTAATTTCCAAAATAAAACGTTATATTATGAAGGCGATGCTAGAAATAGCATCTGTTAGTACCTGGCGGTCCCTGCTCTCACCCAGTGGAGACACCAAAAGAAGCCGTGCCAAGTCGACAACTCTCACATTCACGCCTACAGGCGATTCAGAGTGAGTAAAATAATTTAGTTCTCTACATCTTTGCTCCATACAAACACCTAAAAGAAGTTGAAGAGTATCATGCGCCGAGCGTCCAAACCTCCTGAGCAGGGTCGTATGTTGGGTGGCAGTCCTTTAAGCGGTGATCCATGATAGTGATCTAATGGTCTGTGGTTTGGGAGGGAGCGGTGAGACCTTCTGGGTGCTTTGTGACCTGAACATGTCTTCCTGATAAACTGTCAAAGGCTTCTACTACGTCTAGCAGAGGTGAGGGATGCGGGCGAGATGGCCTCGCTATCATCATCCATCACCAGCAAGCCGCTCTGCAATCCATATTTGTTTGACACCCGTGCATTTCATCTCTGTAGGTGAAATCACATTTCAATCTATTCAGTAGACACTGCCTTCTTAATTTTGGATGATGAAAATCATATAATGGCCGCTGCTAAAATATAGCTGACCCAGAAACTGCAAATATTAATAAACGACTTGCTGCAGTTTGTTGTAAAAGCACAGACGAGCTTCCTTTTTTCTTTTTTTGTCCTTTGATTTAGTTGTTTTTCTTTGTCTGCCTGCTGAACAGAAAAAAAAAAAAAAAAACCTCAGCTTGAGTTCACTTATCTGTTCTCAAATAATTTTCTAGAATCACATTGACCTTTACACTAGAACACAATTACAGTAGTAATGTGTAGGGAATATAGTCATATTTGTCGAGAGGAAAAATGAACACAAATTATGACTAAATCTCTACCTAGAGGGACCGAAATGACCTTTGGGAAAAATGCATTGGGTGTGTGTACTTTGACTTTATAGTTTGACCAAAGTCCCGTAGAATAAGGAAGGGGCAGGATTTATGACTTATACTGCAGCCAGCCACCAGGGGGAGATTGAGATGTTTTGACTTCACTTTTAGAGTGCTGTCATGGCATCCATCTTTATATACACAGACACAATTAGGCTAATGCTAACAAGGCTGTCTAGAGTAATTAATTAACAGAAATCCTCTGGCAGTCTTGTTAGTGTAACTTCTTAACCATAGTAGAGCTGTCTGTCAGGAAAAAAAAAAGGTTTTATTGAATAAAGATAACCTTTAAAAATCCGACTAAGCAGACAGGGAGCTGTCAATCAAAGCCCTCACGGCAGACGTAGGCACCACCCACCTGTCACTCCCAGCACCCATGCATTTAATTACACAAAACTCTGAACGCTGATATAATTTAAACAGCCGAGTTATATATAGATTCACTTCCCATGCGGTTGCCACCCTTTTGTTTTAGCAGGCTGTAAACATGTTTATTCTTCCTGTAAAGTTGGACATTTTAACACGAGGTCTGTGTGCACTCAAGTGGCGTTCACGTTTTGGCACTTCCGCCGCTGGCTTCGTTTTTTGAGCCTCGGAGGTTGCTGCTCGGTGTGACTTTGTTAAAAAATACACTTCACATCTCTGCTCCACTTCAGGGGGATTTTTATTGCACCGGAGTGCCTGGGCAGCTTCTCTTTCCAAATCCAATTTTCAGGTACAAAACGCAATTTTTAAAACATAATATCTTGTTAAAGATAAAACTGCATATAAAAGTAATTAATTTAGCTCCAACTATAAACTAAACTCACACATCACTAGCATGTACCACAGCACAAACTCTATTTAATAGTAAAACGTCTTGTTTATATTCAAAATGTAGCCCACTCAGAGCTCGCTAAATACGACATAGCTTTTTCTCAATAATTATAGTACAATCAAGTTAAGGTGTATTCGTCTGCCGCTGCAGGTCTTTAACCATCAGAGCTGCCTCTTGTGTGTCTTAAACTTTTCTGTAGCTGTGTTTATTTTATGTGCACAGTAAATAAGCAGATAATAAGCACACAAATGGTATGAGGCAGAAATCAAAATCTTTTGTGTTGATCCCTTGGGTGCTGATTACTGGATCTATATGGTTTCACGCTGAAGTATGCTCCTGTGTGTGATTCGGGGGGGGGGGGGGATCTTAATTTATGTGAAAAAGCCGAACTGCTTAACTCATACAGCCAAAATCCACAGGAATCTATCTGAAACCTGCTGTGAAAGCAAAGGGTGAGTCAACATCAGGCTAACTCACTTTTCAGAAACTTCCATTTATCACACACATGGACACACACACACACACACATGGACACACACACACACACATGCACACACACACATGGACACACACACACACACACACATGCACACACACACACACACACAAACACACACATACACACACACATGCACACACACACACACACACACACACAC
>JAPQRN010000001.1:14869755-14886802 GCA_037367275.1 Coranthus polyacanthus
TCCTACTGCAGATGAAAATCTATCTGAGGTGAGTCAGGCGGACGTCACGTTTACACACGAGGTTATGCTGTATATTACAGTTTTGTTCATATTGCGTTTAGAGATCTTTACATTATGTCACTTCATATTAATGAGACGGCTGCACGTAGCAGTAGGTAACATAATGTTAAACTCAGCATTAGTTGAGTCGACTTCCACCAAGTCCAGTCGGATCCAATGGTAAGTTACCTCTTAACATTACACTGGTACCGCTGGTAGCGCATCATAGTAAGCTACACTGATATGGAAATGCATCAATAAATTATCTCTCTACTGTGTTACAAAAAGGCACGTATGGCAAAGTTACAGTAGTAGTCAGTTACACTGTATTGTCTCTGACGTTTTAACTGTGGCTCTAAAGGGAATATGACACCGCTGATCAAATGATTCTGAGGTATCTGTACTTTACGGAAGTATTTATTTTTCACACAACTACTTACATTTACTCTCCACGTTTTAGCACAAATATCTGCACACAATTCAGTTTTAATGCACTTGACTTTAATGCACCTTCCCAGGATTAAGACGGATTTCAGCCTAAGTGGACGGAACAAAAGCTCATAGAAAAGACGATCCGTTAGTGTGTCCATCGGTGACTTTACGCCGGAGCAAAGTTAACGTTCATGAGTTTCAATTGTCTCTCTTCACAGTACATTAATATGATGTGAGGTCCAGTTCAGTAGAAATGTCCTTCCGAGGCGTCTGATTTACACGTATACGTTGAATACCTTTCAAAGCCGGTACTTTTTAAAACTTTTACTGCAGTAAAAGAAGTTGAATGGGTATTTGTATTTTTACCAGAGTCCTTTTTACACAAGTATCTGTACTTCGACCTGAGGAAACAATGTGAGTACTTTTACCACCTCTGAAAAAATGTTACATATTCTACTTTTTCAATCATTTGTGTTGTACTTAATTTGTGGCAAAATAAACATGCAGCAAAACATTTCTGTAAGGAAACAAACTGTAATATAATTGCATTATTATTTATCAGAATGCATTTTTCAGGCAAATATAGTAACAATAATGTCTCAATTGTGCAACATTAAGCGAACATGTCGTTGTTTTTGACTCTTTTTTTTCTTCTTAGTGTAAACAGCTGTGGTCATTGCAGTTCGTTCGGAGTCATTAATCAAGTGAAGCCTGCGGTTGAAGTATCATACGTCATTTACCATAAACACACTTCCTGCTTAGTTACTGAGTAACTTTCATAGGCCGGAGTTCATATGAACTTGACATGGGGGGAAAAAAAAAAATCCTTTATCTTATTTATAGGATTTGCGGCGTGAACGCATTTTGCAGGAGTGTAGGATTTATGACAGAATGTGCGGTTTGTGCTGTAAGTAACATATCAAACAGGCAGAAAAATTCCATTGTACGGCTGATAAAAGACTATTGCCTCTGTGAGTAATTGCCTCACCTTCTCCAAACGTTCCTCCAAAAGGTGAGTCTGATTCTTATCGGGGACAAGAGGAAACTCTGGAGCCGTTCTTTTTGGGGCGACTTGTGCTGTTATTTGATTCCCGTGGAAGGAGTAAATGAGCTGTGAAGGTGAGGCAAGAAAAGAGAGGGATTGACACATTTCTAGCCATGGAAATGTGTTTACACTAAACAGCCCTTACATAACTCAGCAGCTGGGTAGTCCATGCAATACACATGCACGATCACACAAGCACACACACCTTCCCAGCAGATGGAGACTTCATTATTCCAGAGGAGAAGCAAGCCTTTGTTTAGAGCGCCGGCACTGCCAATTCAGACTATAGTGAGGACTGGCAGTCTATTTCCAACCGTAAATGAACTCGGTATGTGGCGCGTGATCTGTCTTTTCTGACAGTCTATTGTAGCTTATAGACGTGATTAGAGGTATACTGATTTATTATTTCATATAGTGTTGTTTTGTCTTTCTGAACAAAATGGATAAGGCTTTAGAAACATTTCACAACGTTCTCCGCTTGGATTGTTTATTTTAAAATCCCTATACATGTGTGTTCACGCGTGTACTTTTTCCTTGTCGATCTGCAGCTCTGCAGTGTTTGGTGGAACAGCATGCTGCTCCAGGACTCCGCTCAGATGTTGTTAACCACAAATCTGTCCCTACAAGCAAGAAACAGCAAAGAAAGGCTGTCGATTCTCCCCCCGTTCTGCACTGTGGGACGCTCTGGTGGCTGTAAGTCTGTGACAACACAGACTATATTGTAATATATCCAGGTTTTTATTGCAGTGCCGTAGTGAAGCCAGACATAATTACAAATATACGGCGTTAGCCGGCAGATAGACAGGTGCACACTCGAAATATGAAGGCGCATGGGAAAGGTGAAGATCTTGAGAAGGGAAGCACTGATGTGATCAAATTTGTTATACGTTTTATTTTGTTTTCAATTACAGAGTTAAATCACATTAGCCCTGCGAACTCGAGCTCTAATCAACATCGATGGAAACACGATATCTGGATGTACCCGCTATTTTTCATCACTTTTCCATTGACGGTGGATGTGACGCACAGTAAATTTGTCTACTGGTAGTATGAAATTTCACCTAAAACTTAAAATTAATTTTATGCCGCTTTGCGCAGAGACCATCACGCCGACTGCAACAGAGGACTGCAAGAAGTGCTGAGTCTCGACTGAGTGAAGTGGAGAACCGTAATCTCCACAATTCTGAATCAGTATGATCATGAATGAAACAGAATAAAAACAAAAATATATAGAGGAAAAAAAACACCACAAGAGGAACCCCGCCAACGTGGAGCTGCTTTCAATGACGTGTCCACAGTTTGCAGATGACTGGATCAGCATGTAGAGTTTATATGTGGACGCACGTCTGTCCAAGTGTTAAAGGCCTGATACTGTAGGAGCCGCGTCTTGAATTAGTGACATACTTTTGTACAAAATCCTTTCCAAGTAACTCTAAATGTCTTTGCATTTAGGCAAGAAAACAGGTAAGACATACAGTATATCATGATCTGAATGTATGTATGTGGTGGCGATGGATGAATGGATGAGGCAGACGGACGGGTCGATGGGTGAATGCCTGTATGATTAATGGATAGGTGGGTGGGCTGATGCATTAATCCTCTCAGAGAGAGATGGGCATCAATTACAGTGACTTATTGAAAACGAGTCAGGGAAAAAAAAAACAATAGGAAGGCAGCCTCACTTGTGTGTGAATGTTACCCCATGAGATCCATTGTATCTGGAAAAAAAAACAAAAAAAACCCTCTTTTCTTTTCTTCAGAGACAAACAAGTGATTATGCAGCTAACTAAGCTTACAGGCGGGATGAAAAAGAGTCTCTGAGGAAGTGTGTCTCGCCACACACGGCGACAAAACACACACACAACATAAATGTGAGAGAGCACTTGTATAATAAAACAACCTACGAGCTCAACTGGAACATGGCCACACATAGTTCTCCAACCTCATTATTTTAAAAATATATACTGGTACATTAACATTGACTGGTATCATTCCAACACGACTCTGTATGTGATACCCATTAGCTGTGTTTATGTTTAAGCATGTTATAGAAAGCTGTAAATTCTCCAAGGAGGCGCACATGAAGTATTTTGGAATCTAGGCTGTTCGTCCGATACATCGTACTAACAGTGTTGTTTGGATGCTGTGTGTTTTATGGTCCAGTGCAACTGCAGATGCAAGAGCGGTCATTGTTTTTTTTTGGTTTTTTTTGCACCTTTTTGCATAATTTGCCACGACTGCTGACTGGAATTCTGCAATGCGTGTGTCCTGAGCTTCTGCGTTAAAGGTAAACCAGTAGAAGACGTCTTATAGGAGGTTTTAATGGTTTGTGTCTCAGATGATGAAAAACCTGTGATGTGAGGAGTGCGCGCGTGCGTTGTATGATCAGAACCGAGAGATGGTATATGTTCCGTGGAAGGAGAAAGCATCAGTCTTTTCATCCTAATTGGCTTATTTACAAAATTAAATTGGACAGTCTTGATCATTTACGGCAAGAGTAGTTGTTTAGAGGCTTCAAATTAATTGCTTGTTTGATGTCACAGATGTAGATTTTGTCGAGAAAAACTTTTCATAAATAGTTTTAGTGTCTCCAGTTATAAATATACATGAAATACTCAATAATAATTAAATATTGGGAATGTTGCATGGTTACAGTTGGTCGGCTCTGCGCATTTGACATCAAGCTACATTTCTGTACCTTCCAACTGTCAACCTTATAGCTCGATGTTATGGCTGCTTTGATGTTGTGCCTTAAAGCTGTGCTTCTATGATCTTCACGGTTCAGCAGCAGTGTGATATACTAGATATTTATGTCTGGAGCAAACTCATCTTTTTGATACATAGATACGTACAGTATTTCTGGTAAACATCTTCCACGTGCACGAATTCCTAGTGATGTGCTTATTTCAAATACAAGCTGAGATTTCAATACAGATTTTAAAAATCGCAGTAATTAATCTTATGACTAGAGATGGGCAGTATTTCAATTAAATGTATTTAAAATATGTATTTCATTTTGAGCATTTTGTGATTTGATGATTTTGCTGGACAGACAAAAAAAAAATGGAATTTGTGTATCAGAAATACTTAAAATCCATTATTTAATTTGTCAAGTTATGATCAAACAAGACCCATTTTATGCCAAAAAAACTACAATTACAGCAATTACAGCAAATGCAATTGAATCGCATGTCTCTGTAAAGACCTTAGTTAAATTCAACTATCATTAGTGCAGCAGGCACCACAGAACTGTTCTACATAAGGCAATGTGACTTCTTACTCAATAGTTTCAAACATAAACCACCTCAGTGATGAAAGTTTTAACATCCTCCACACATCTCACCTTCATCTGCAGTCAGATTTTTTTTCTATAAATAATTGATTGTCAGTATAATCGTGTACTTATATTTACCGCTGCGTCTTACATCTGTTCATCCTAATTTGCCGTTAACACAAACTGAACTCTTCCTCCATGTTTCACTGTTGTCTTGATGAATTTAGAAAACATTTCAGCAGCAGTGAGTGAGCGTGTTCTTTAGAAATGTATTGTAGTGAATTAACCAAGTTAATTGAGCCAGTATTTGTCTTTTTTTTTTCCAGATACTTTTTTTTGTTTTTGGGCCCATCTCCTCTTATTACGCTTGAGATTTTCAAGTATTGAACATATGAGCATATTTTTCATTTTAGAAAGTGTTCATGGTCACAGTGGTTAAAATACCTGCGATCAATACCCTGTCCTTGCTGTGTACTTGCCACTTAAATTTGATATTGTCTGCTACAATTTTGTATCAGTATTTTTCCTATTTTGCCAATAAACCTCTGACAGAAACATGGTAAAAAAAAAACAACCTGCAATACCAGTTACGTACCAATTTAAAGAATCTGTAACTCACTTTAACATCACGCTTCACGGGATAAATGGTGAAAAAATGGCCCAAAGCAAAGTCTGCGTCTGGAAAAAGAAAACAAAGTTAGAATGGCTATATTTATAACAGTATAACTGTGGGATATCCAAGATCACAGTGATCGTACTCATGCAGGGAGCCATGAGTAGCAGCTGTAATCAAGTGCAATGGGCTGTGACATCATTACCATCCTTTCTCGAAATCCAGGTTTCATGTGGGAGGTACCAATGGCCAATACTTTATGGTTTCATACAGCTCACAGTGTGCAATTCATATTACTGAACAGATTGGACTGCACACACACACACACACATATATAAATATATAAGTATAATACAGACATCACATATTCATACTGAACAGCTGTCTTAATGGTTTCACACTTCCTCTAGGCTTCTAGATGCTGGGAGTGAGGGAAATGTAACCTTATTTAGAAAGCAAATAACATTGTCAAGATGGGAAAAGCTGACATTTCCACAATCTCAACTCTGATCTTGTAATGTTTTTAAATGCGATGTCAGCCTCACTTTCAAGACACATTACAAACGCTATCCAAACAACGTCTTACTGCCCTTACATATTTTTAAGGAAAGCTCAGCGCTATCTTTAGTTCGTCTGTCTTTGTGTTTGCAGAGTAATCTGCTATCGATCCCCTCACATCCTTTCATCTGTTAAAGCAAATTTTTCTCAGAAGTCTCATTTCCATGACCAAGGACGATAAAATGTATATATAATGAAACACTAAAGCAAGAACTGTACAATATATAGGGTCAAACGTGTTGGTGAGACTTCCTTTCTGACTTTCTGATAGAAGGCATCCTAAATGTTTCTCTAGAAGGTAAATGATGCCTGTCAAAGAAGACGCTCCAGGGAAGCACGTGACTCTGTTTAAGACAAGCTACTTACTTACTTATAGGAAATGTGCTCTCGTGAGAGGTAAACGCCGCCATCTTTGGGGGTCAGAGTCAGAAAGGTCTCTGGACGTGCAGCAGCTACATATCTGTGGTTCGATGAGCCTTTATGCTAAGCTAAGCTAAACAGCTGCTGGCAGTAGCTTTAGATTCACCGTAGAGACATTAATCTTTAGCTTCAAGGTTAATGAGCATGCCTCCCCCCCAAAATAAAAAATAAATAAAGGTTGGTCACGAAAAAGGACGGTTGCACTAATGGGCCAGTCTTTATGCTAAGGTACCCAGCTTTCTACCATACCTCTGTTTACTCACTTTACATTTTTCCTCCACACTAAATGCTGTGACGGTAAACTATAACATCAGTTGTAGTCTGTTCGGAATCTAAATAGAATTAGGTCTAAATAAATAACACGGTTACTTTATCAGCTCAAACTCCAGGTTACACAGCTGCACTCCTCTGGGTAAATGTAGCAGTCGTCCGTAAGTTACTGGATTCAATATATATTCAATATTCACCTAAAATGTCTGATTTGTAAAGAGAATTTAATGAATGGTTAAGACGGCAGCAGTGCGGCAGTTTGGCTGGAAAGACATAATGAGAGAAGAGACAAAGTCAAAGTTTATTATAGCCCAGTATCACACAATATGCCTCAAAGGGCTGTACATAAAATAAAACATAAACCGCTATTAGCAATAGAATATGTACAAAAATACATGAAAAAAAGAATGAAACAGAATAATCCAGATGTTTAAAACATTTGAAGAGCGAGGTTAAGATACAACAAAAATAAAATATGAACAAACTGTATAGCGCAACACATATACGTAACCTGTATTTGAAGGCTCGAGTTTGCTTTTAAATAAGAACCAGCCTTTGGGATGTGAATGGGTAGATGATCCTACAGCTTTACAGGAGAAAGCCCTGCCACCAACTGATGATTTGTTTATTCTAGAAGAGCGTAACACAAACAGTGCTTTTCTGCTTTTCTGGTATGTCCGCAAATGCTTCAGTTGTTAATATTAACTAACAAGCTAAGTGAGACGACAGCACTGTATTCTCCATAGGGCAGATTAAGGCAGCCGATCAAGGGATTCGGGAACAGAGCAGAGATCACATTAAAATAAATTGTTCATTAATTAGGTCTATTTGTCATTGCCACTAATATACCACGGGACTGCACAGAATGTGTACTTGTTGATTCTGGTAGCTGCAGCTGTGGGGGTATCAGATTTCCCCGGAGTGTCCGCGAGGCGCAGGCAAGCTGAGAAACCAGCGAGTGTCTGGTGGCGGAGGCGCAGACAGACACGGCTTACTGACCTTTGAGCCAGTTGCTGATTCTGCGGGTGGCGGCATGAGGGTAAATAATGGTGACATGCCTGTCACCTCAGGGTACAACTGTTTGGGGGGAGGAAGCTGTCATAAAATGCATCAGGGGCCAGGCTGGGTGGTCTGCTGCCTTAACTGAAAGGCATTTCCATTCGCTTGTTTCAATGGGAACTAAATGAACTAAATGCAACGGGAGGAAAAAGAGGAATTTTAACACATCATACATCATTTACCATAGCTGCTGCTTAAAGCTTTTGCGAGCACGCAGACGATAGGGACGTCAGCTAAACAGATTACAAATGGTCTGATCTCCTTTTCATAATTTAAGGCTAAATGAATTAATGCATTTTTCATTAACATTAAATAAAAAGGGGTTGGTGGTGCAGATGAACCCTCAGAGAAATGTCACTTAGGTTTGCAGTTTTATGGAGCTTCTTTATGGAGTGTTATTGTATGGGTGGGTCACATTGTTCTCACCATCGCATTTACAGCAGCAGCAGCAGCAGCAGTAAACTCTAATAAAACTACATAATACCTGTCCTGCAAAGATGCCATCTTGCTTGTGAAGGCAACGTAATGTACTCTTTTATTTTTAACATCCATCGTTACTCTGTTACTCTGTCTTTATATCAATATTTATACAACATGGAAGAAAGAAGAAGACCACCAAATCTGATTAAGATGAAGATTAAGAGATTAAGATTAAAGTAATACTATGTGAAGACACTGAAAGTTTCAAATACTACACAAGGCCTCAGAATAAGAAAGGCCTAAGATGAAGACCAAGCCGTTAGTCCCAAATCAATCCATAACACAGTAAACTGTGGTTAAGGCTAACTATGGTTGGGTAATTTAACTATGTCTGAAATTACGCCCATGCTGCATTTCTTAAGTGTTTAAAGCATACCTTAGCAACCGTTCCACTGGAAATAAACTCTTAATTCACGAACAAATCTAATTTACACCTTACTTCAAATTTCTGACCAAACTATAAAGCTTGAAAAACAACTCCCCACACGTTGTAAAACATACTTCATCAAATATGACAATAAAACAAACCATCGAAACTTCATGAGAAACAAACTGGACCGCCATAAATCCAACGCAAAGCAATACCTCTACTTCTCCAGGATTGGTTGGGTGTACTTTTTTTGTATGATTAATATCCAATTATTACCCTATCGTTTGCAATATTTCTTTAAAACTGAAGAAAAAAACCTAAATTGGTGAGGTCCAAGATCTCAACTCTGATAGATGAGAGGTAATCCCATGTAATACCATGAAGACAATGAAAGTCACAGATATTGCACATGGCCTCCAAAGATGAATGCCCAATTCTAATTCACCAAATCAATTCAGTTCATTTGTCTCCTTCCACTGGTAGAATAGACCCGCCACCAGTATGCTACTTAGCAACTTAAGGGATCAATAGAAAATAAAAGCCTGACAAAGATTTATAGTGGAAGCACCGTCGTAAGAATAAATGAGTTGAAGGAAAAAGGAAGCCTGTACCTTTGTTCACAGATGTGGTCAATACATGGGATATATATATATATATATATATATATGTGTGTGTGTGTGTGTGTGTGTGTGTGTGTGTGTGTGTGTGTGTGTGTGTGTGTTGTTGGTGACAGTATAATTGTATTGTGGCAATTTTCCACCACAAGCAAGCAGCTCCATTTTTCTTGTCTCAGTGGCAATAGAGAGCTGTAATTTCAGATTCTTATCACCAGCACGGTTGAATGGGAGACTCTAATTGTTTGAGGGTTTTTTTACTCTATAGATAAAGCTCACCGGACATCATTAAGCTGATAGAATCTTGACAAGGAAATTCAGTTTTAGAGGTAAACCATTCATTTTGAAGCACATTTCTGGTGTAAAGTACGAGAAGATTTAATATGGCTCCTTTTTTTGGTTGCCAGTGGGCTACTATACTGCTGATAACATGGCAGATGACTTCACTAAATTTCCTGGAATGTGGACGGATAGAGGGAGACAGGCCATATAGGGACATTTGCTGCACATAAAGGAAGACTTTTCTATGGGTACAAATACACCGAAAAAGTTACAAATCGCAAATACTTGCTCATAAAATGTACTAAAATAAAAGCAAAATACACTGAACTGAAATACGATTGAATGTAAGCTTCTAAAAGTCTACTCTTTAACACAGACCTTACGCACCGATTTTATTAAATAACCTTCAAAATAGTCCACAAACCATACACTAAGACTAGCATTTAAATGTGTTCTTTTAAAAGGAATCTGAATAAAAGAATGGAATAGCATATGGCCTCGCATAATGCCCAGATGCCGCAACAGAGGCATTGCCCTCCCCTTGACTTGTCGGTCACCACATCAGCATCTGTGAAATGAATAAATGTATATTCACTTTTTTGTGTGTCTTCGCGTCTGAACCCACAAGCCGCGGTCATGATCCTTTAATGACATGCCCTGATGCCTAAGGCCCGGCCATTCAAGACTAAGGGCATAAACATGCCAGAGATTTTAAAAGGTTGA
This sequence comes from Coranthus polyacanthus, assembly GCA_037367275.1. Taxonomy (NCBI): domain Eukaryota; kingdom Metazoa; phylum Chordata; class Actinopteri; order Kurtiformes; family Apogonidae; genus Coranthus; species Coranthus polyacanthus. The sequence goes on from JAPQRN010000001.1 coordinate 14,879,935, forward strand.
AGATTGGACTGCATGTCTCACTAGCCAAGGGCAATTTCAGGCTGGAACTAAATGAATGATGATGATAATAACATTGTGGGTCACCCCCGCAGTTTTGTGAAAAATTTCTGCCCTATCTAATGTATTTTTGATTCTCCAGTACCAGCCGTGTCTAAAGGCTTTCCAGTCACTGGTGCCCAGTTTGCTGTATATTGTCAGCCTGTGATGAAGAGAATGAATAAAATATTCACTTCAATTTTGCAAGGGCCCTGCAATTTTCATGATTTCTTTACTGCTTATGATCAAATAGTTATATTATACTTTATCAATATTTCAATTTTCATGCTAATGATTTTTCATGCTTCTTACAAGATGATACAGCTTCACATCCTGCACACATCACCCCAGTGGAGCGCGGCATGTGTGTCCGACCGTTAATAAAACCACATTCCTTCATTCTCCAAACTTGTCACGGCCCAATCTGTAGCCTGCCTCATTCATGCACCAAAATGTTTTCATGTTAAATAAATGCATGTTTTTTCTTGTTTGTGTAAGAATGCTTACGTAGCTATGGCGCTAACGACATCGAAGGTTACATATTGTATTATTAAATTGGTAGGGAAGCTAATATTAGCTGCCGTTTAACCTTTAAATACCTAAATAAGTAAGTGCAGCTTTGTGTCCTTCAGGCTCTGGACCGGCAAGCTGCAGCTAGCCTTCTAGCTAACATTAGCTGATTTGACTGTGTTTGAACAGAGATTACCAATACTGGATCCATGAAAAACAATATTTATTTAATAACAAAACTTGAATCTTCTATTTCATAACTTGTAAAACCAAAGACGCCATTATTTTATTTAAATCCCAGAAAATGACTTTAAAATACAGGGGAATCGCATTTTCACACGCGCAGAACAAATCTCTGGTTTGTGGTACGGATCGGATCGGATCGGATAGCGACAGTTGGTGCGAGATTGGATTGGCCGGAAAGACGCTCTTACTCTGCTGTAATTGGTTGTTTTGCTTTGTGGTTGTGATTGGTTCATTATCTGTTACATCAAAATATGAGCTAATACTGCTAATGTGTGCTAATGGTGGTTTATTTTATTATGAGGATCTAATTGCAGAGATGGAATATAACATTCATAATTATTTTGTCACAAGTGCATGATCAATTTAAAATAATAATCATTCTGTTTTTATTACCTTGGAATAAGCTGTTATATCTACAGAGGGAGTGGGTCGCTTTCACTGTGTTGTTAAGTAGCCTATGAAGTGTACGTTACATTCGCCTGCTATGTTTGAGTGTTTTCCAGTTATTATTATCCCCCCTAATTTAAAAGGTCAGAACAGACAAACCAAATATTGGCTCTAAAGACCACCTTTCATGTTTTTAGCATTTGTAGCGGCCACCATAAGGGAGAGTGAGACAAGGAGTATTCAGTTGGTTGTAATCTGTAACTCACCATTAAATATTACACACTGAACCTTCAAACATGCTAGTTCTTGATGAAGCACCACAGAAATACGTAGATAGGTACCTTCTTCAGGTTGTAACATGTCTGTTACTCTTTGGTAATACTTGTAATGGACATAATTATTAGCTAAATGTCCGCACAATAGGAACGAACGTGTCAGTTGTGACATGACTATGATGTCTGAAATGTTTTGTCCCACTTCTTTGCTGCTGATGGGTAGCTAAAATAACTTTCAAAAAATATCTGAATTGCTTTGGTTTGGCAGTCCTGATTAAAATTACAGGTCTCCGTACCACCTAAACGGAATGGTTTGTAAATCTCAGAGCTCAAAGTGACACCATCACAATGCTTGCTTTGTCCAACCAGCAGCTCAAACTTCTGAATCAAAGTAAGTGAAAAGAAAAGCATCAATTTGGCACGTTTAAAAAGCTGGAACCCTAAAATTTTGATATTTTTCACATGACACGGTGATTTAATTTTCAGTCAATCGAGTATTTCAGCTCTGCTTCTTTATAAAATTGAATCTATAACAAAGTGTTGCACGGCGTTTCATAAGTTCTTCACGTAGTCAGGATCGGAATTTGAAAAATAACTATGTTTAAGAATATACATTCTTTGCACATGAGTGTATTGAGTATTAATGGCTGTGAAGTAAAATTAATTTTCTAAATCTGGCTGCAGTGATTCAGAAGTGCACTACACTTGCTCCACATAATCTCAATATGTTTTTTCGCTCCTTAAGGATCCAGATTTCCTCAGTTTGTCTTCAATCCCGGAGGAGTTCAGAGATAACTTGGTCCGATCAAAGAATTTGAATGAATCATTGTGTAGTCTGTGGGCCTTTAGCCTCGGGGAGAGTCACAGCCTGATTGGATTTTCCACTTTCAGGAGCAATCCTCTGTAATGTCACTGCCACCTTACTAAAGCAACACTGTCATAGTCTGTTATCTGGTTCAATATTCTCCTATTGGCATTTTCCTGTCTGTGACGAGGAGGGGGGCACACGAGAAAATGAGACAAGCGAGGGAATACTGTGCTTGTTATTTCCAGCCAGCAAGAAAGCAGGAGAAAAAAAAAAAAACGGCGTTTTATTAAATGCGAAGGGCTCTTTCTCTGCAGGGAACCCACTGTAACAGCATTTAGATACAGGTAGCATTGCACAGCGCCGTATCAAACCGGTAGCTCCACAAGTACTGTACAACACTTCATCAATTATGCTCAGAGATGAAACACAGCGGCTTATTGACTCTCATGGGAGCACTCAGTCAGTTCAGTTGTGTGTTTGTGTATCTATAACAGCATGTGTTCGATTTGTTTATATGCAAACACATAAATCACAAAACCTCTAAAGGGAATTTCGGCAAAACCACTCTATAGAAGAACACTTTTAAGGAATAAACGGACAGACCACACTGTCTTTTTGTGATTACAAAATATAGCAGATGCCATAAAAATACTTCAGTTTCTCTCTCCCCCCCCCACACACACACACCCCTCCATCTCATTTATTCACCTGAAATGTGCTGCAAGCTTAAAAATAGTAGATGAAAGCTATCCAAGGGATTAGTCACAGTGGTCTGTCAATTGTACTTATGTTACCTTATCATTTTCTCTCTCAGTTGGAATTCTCCCTGATCATAATATATGAACATCCAATCCCTTATGAAAAAAATTGAGGCAAAGATTTCGTTTATGTAGCTCCAAGACAAAGTCATACATTCTTATTCGTTCTTTTCTGTCTCTGGTGCACTTACTCAGGTTGTGCTTTTAACAGAAAGAGAAAATTGGTTGTCAGTCACCAAAGTTTGGCTAGGAACTCCAAAACTAAGAGAGATTTTTGGACAGCAGGAAATTTGCACATGGAGAAATATTAAATAGGTGTAAATGTTTAAGCAATGTGGGTAGATACTGTGTGTCCTATAATAATAGCAGTGGCAGTAGTGGTAGGTAGACGGTACTCAAAAACAACATAAAAACAATAAAACAACACAATAACAATAATGCACAGCAGTGTATAAAAACCACAGCATCAGTATTCACGGTATATTAAGCGCTCTACGCCAATGGCACATACACCACACAATATTCAGCACACACGTCATTAATCACACATTAAAAGCAGTTCTGAAAAGATGAGTTTCAATGAGCGATTTGAATAAAGGCAGATCAGAGATGATGAGATGAGATTAACTTTATTTATCTCCCAAGGGAAATTCAATTTCCCTTTATCTCAAATGCAATTAAATTTATTATAAAATCATATGGTCATTAGTACATTATTTAGAGAACAGGCGTAGTGGTAAGTAGAATATACACAGGAAGTCCAAGATCAGTACATTTGGATGTGTTGAGGGAGAGATTCCTAAAACGAATCTGACCGTATGTCATGTTGTTTTTGCCTGATTCATCATAGAATATGTACAGCATCTTGACAGAAAAGGGGATGTTTGGAACCTAGGAGAAGTATTATAATATGGTAATTAAAAACATTGTTTCATTGGTTTTTGCTCAGGTATTTACATGGCATTACTACATTATTACTTATTTATTGACAAACTATTACCCCACGAACTATAATGTCCAGTGCAACCATATTTTCTACCAGCAATTAAGTGTCCTACTCTTATTACAGTCTGTTTTCTTATTCTTATTTCCATTTTTAATTATATGAATGATAATATATAAGCTTTATCAATGGTGTAGCTGTTGTTTCTGATGACGGAAAAGTGGAAAAAAGTGAGCCGCTAGAAGCTGCAGTTGTATTCCGCACACTGAAGACGGGGTGTGTTTGTCTTTTGACTCGCGCGCTGTCAAAACCTGAAGCAGAGGAGGACAGACAAAGGAACAGGATCAGTAAAAGCGGTCCTAAGGTGAAGGTGTGGGTGGGGAGTGAATAATGTTTTTTAATAAACCACCTTGTTCTATAATTTATTTTATATTCCATTATTCTTACTGAAAGGCAGCAGTAAATAGTATATATCATATGTAATGTGTTACTGGGTTGCTTTAAAATAAAGATTTGATATTAGACAGCTAGTGTGCACCATCTGTCTCTCACATGATGGATGTGATGCATGCTGGGGTATTTCAGTCTTTAGAGGTAATTTTTCAGTTTCAGCATTTTGAATGCAAAAAAAAAACAAAACAAAACCCCAATATGACGTTCATACATTTAACTCTGACACTGGCCCAGCGACATCACTGTGAGCCTAAAAAGGACGGGGCGCGAGCTACTGAGGAGCCGGAGGGAGTTCAAATCCTCTTAATAAGACATGAGCTGCCCTGAAAACACGATAACAGCGAAATCAAGTGCTGTCGTTTCTGACCGCATTTTCAGAACAGAACAGTGATTTGATTTTCATTGCAAAATCCACAAACAAAAAGGCAGTTTTTTTTTGTTTTCCTGGTCAGAGACAGCAGCTTCAACAGCAATAAAGGACTTGATTTTCCTTTACCTTTTTAAAATAGAAAATCAAATATCTTTTATTGAATAGTAATAAAGTGCATTAGTGTAAATTGCATTCCTCTATCTGTTATTTATTGTATGTTGTATATAGTACTTTGTATATTGTATTCATTATTGTATTCATGTCCTTACATTATGTCTGTTGTCTGTTTATTGTTAAACTCACTGTTATTGTGGCCAATTTCCATATGAAGGGATATGAAATTGGCAATGAACCCATTTCTGATTTCTTTATTATTATTATTATTATTTATATTATTACAGATGTCTCTCTTTCTCTCTTTCCACACCTCCACAGCACCTATATGTTTGATCTGTTTTCTTAGTATTCATATTCTTATTAATAGGCATAATGATAAATAAGAGCCCGGTTGCATTTAAATTGCAATTGTGTTGCATTTTATATGAAAAGGTTGGTTGAGCACCTATAGCAGTCCAACGTAACAGGCATTGGTTTCTGTTTATTTACAAAGCGGTAACGTGCCATATGTCGCCTCTTTATTAAACTGGTCACATAGTCATTATTCAACACGTTGAAGCGATTGGCTGATGCTCAAAGTTCCTCTGGCAAACACTTTTAGTTTCTCTGCTGCCTTTACCTGGAACACTTTACAACATGCATTAAAACCCTATTGCAAATATAGATCTATTGAAAACTATGATTACAATCTATTCTGCTTTTGAATGTAAGTGTTTTTCATTGAAGCGCCGACGTCGTCTGTTTAATGCGATGTCTGAACTAATACTAACATGGATGATAACCCTGGATAACCCTTTTACGTGTCTGTTCTTCCACTTGAGGATAGAACGTGTACTTTTTCCACTTCTTGTCTTCTGACGTAAAGATTTGATTCTTACTTTTACTTTAACCTGTTTATGTAACTGCGAGAAAAGATGCTTAAGCAATGAAGACAGCAAAAAAAAAACAAAAAACATATTGCATTTGAAAGTGTGTCAACTTTACACCTAAGCAATTTCAAGGATTCTACTCATTTGTCAAACTCTTGTGAGACTATTTTGTTGCACTCACACTTCAATTCCTGGTCTCTGGGAAGCTGCCACTGTACAGAACAGCCTGTTCCCAGGTGCAGTCATATCAAAGCTTGCACAGGACAGCAATGTTTGAACACTCTAATCCTCAGCCTTCATTCTTCCCAAACTTCAATAGCCACCGCTGTTGCCACTTCCCCCCACAACAACTGCCTCTGTAATGTTTTGCACACAAACCCAAAGAGGGCTCGAGCTGCAAGAAATGTTCGTTAGACCTTCAAAGGGGAGCCGAACCTGCTTGATGATAAAACACTGTTTTGACCCATCTCTTTGAAGAGAGTTACAATACATGAACTGTAGGAGAAGCCTGCCTGAGCACACATGCCCAGCACGAACCCTCTTATTCATACGCACACACACAAAATGACATAGGGGAAAAGACGGATAGTAGGAGCGAGTACAGTCCATTTCGTAGCAGCAACCTTCAGATCAATCCAAAAAGGAAAGGGCAGGGTGTCTGTTGACCTTTTTAAATGAGTGAAAGATACGTTTAGGTAAAGTAAACAGTGGTTTGTTTGCAGCATCATGGCAAGCTGTATTGATCCCTGTTCTCAGAAAAGGTCACTCACTTGAGAGGTGATTGTTATTAGATAAGCAAAAAACAAAAAAGTGAACTTTTCACTTTGCAAACGCACATTGTAACATTTAACTGTATTCATTGAGTATTATTTCAGTGCTGGGCATCTATTCACATTTCCGCATTCCCTGCACATTTTTGTGTTATGTACAGTAGCTTTAGCTCGGCTTTGGCCCGGTATCTGCTGAGTCAGCATTAGGTTTCCTTGTTCATTGGTGAACACAGTCTAATCATGTAATGACATAAATCTATCTATCTATCTATCTATCTATCTATCTATCTATCTATCTATCTATCTATCTATCTATCTATCTATCT
>JAPQRN010000001.1:14892120-14933785 GCA_037367275.1 Coranthus polyacanthus
GAGTCATAATAATACAAATCTAAGCATTTCAGAGACATTTTTGCTAAAATTAATGTTTAATATTATGTTTAAATAGCTCTTCTTCTCCAAGTAATTTTAGGTGGGGCGGCGCAATGTTCATGTTTTAACATTCAGTTTTGTTTAATTCCTTCCTTTTTTGATCCTGGAAGTTCAAATCTGTGACTATTGTTCCAGTTTTACCGACGTTACAAATCCACCGGCTCTTGTTTTTCCTCAAGAGTCTAGCTTGACTAATAGGTGTAGTAGTGGTCCATAGTTTTTGTGTTTTCTCTGACAACAAACTGGTGATTCACGGATCTAAGCAACAAGACACCTATAATTACATAAGATTAATTTGTACCTTCTATTAAAAAAAAAGACACGGTCTGACTATGGCAGTTTATTTACCACAGATGTGATTACACAAAATATTGTCTGCAGGCATGGACCAGGCAACCATCCTCTGCTGTAGCTGTGCCAAGGACAAAGGCATATTATTCCAGCACTTAGTCACACAAATGTTCTCTGTTTTGTACACAGCGCAGAGAAAGAGAGTGAGAGAGGGAAACTTTGGCCCTTTAAGGTCTGTTATTCACTCCCAGGAGTGATTTGACATCCCCCAGATCTGAGGATTAGGAGGCAGTGTGAGGTCCTCGGGGCATTCCCTAAGCTGTCTAAATCTGAGACGCGATATGGCTCCTATTAGATAAGCAAATGTGTCTGTAAATACATAATACATGACTGCCAGAGGACTATGATTGGCTTGTTTTCTGTACAAAGAACGCGAGTGAAGAGTGAGGCGGTGTCTTGTGGACCCTGAATGAATACAGTGTGAAGTACTTAATGGTTTCTGTTATTTGCAATTTAATGTTTTCTGAGCCGCAGTTAGTTCAAGGAAAAATGTGGGCTGGGTGAGAGTGAAAGGCAACATCATCCTCAGGGTTCAAAGCACTCGCAATCCTCTGTGCTGCATCACTATCTTAAAGCGCTGAGCTGTAAATGAACGTACAGCGTTGGGTGTGTGTTGTTTTCAGGGGCTTGTTGACATGTGAAGCTGTCCTTGTAATGCATAATATTTCTAACTCTGGGATCTGTTTCTGGCTGATATATAAAAATTCTGAAGTTTTACAGCAAAGAGAAATTATCTGGGCTCCCAGGGTGGGAGATGAGTAATGTGTGTTAACATGAAGTGGCGCGCTGCCTCGTTTTAATGTGCAACAACACAAAGATGGAGGTTTCGCTACAAACGAGAGCCTCCATTACAAGGCTTTACTAATCCATCCATGCAAATCCATGTCCAAAATGCGCCTTTTGTGTATAATCCCGACACAATTTCTGTGGGATTAGGATTTAGCAAGGGAAAAAAATGACTGGTGGAATACAGTACATCAAAAATATCAGTCAGCAGGGTGTTCAATTTGTTGTCCATCCCAATCCGCCTTTATATATTACATCACTTCAAAGAGCCGGCCCCTCAAGACAGCAAGCTGAAGGAGTTCTGCATCAGAAAAATTTGACCAAACTCTTCATGTTGATTTGCTGGTTATTCATGATAAACTTACGCACTAGACCACAGTTAGTCCGCATGTGAAAGAAGATTAACTGACTTTATCCTATATCATAACAATTTATCCTACTTCAATTTAGCTATGTGCTCATGCTTACACTGTACGGACACTGCATATGGTAAACAGTCATGATATGTTTAGAACAAGTCTTCGAAGAGATTATCTCCCCGAGCCACCTACTCCACCATCCAGTCAATCAGCACTCCGGGGTCCAGACTCTCTGGGGAAGCGGAGAGGCAATGTGACTCAAAGTGAGAAAAAAATATGCTCTGCTACATCTGAGCTACAAATCGATGACAAATGAAATGAAAACGCTGGTGGGAGTGGCCTCTTCTAGGATGACAATGCCCTGATCCATAGGGCACGAGGGGTCACTGAATGGTTGATGTGAATCATATGCTACGGCCTTCACACTCACCATATCTCAAACAAATTGAACACCTATATTTTTGGACTGACAGTGCTAAGTAAGGGAATATCTTTTGGTAGAATGGTGCCATGGAGCGTTGAAGCTGATCCAACACCCGACGAAGACACTTTTTTTTCCCTTTCACCCATCTGTACATTATTAAACGAAACAAATGACCATAATTCCACATATGAGCTTAAAGGGATGTTCACAACTTCCCATGTCATAATCATGGGAAATACAATGCCAATAAAACTTTAATGCATTGCCTTACCTGTAAAAGCGATTTATACCAAGTTGAAAAGAACAGCTCATTTAATACTACGGCTTTTATTGTTTTTATTGAGTGACCCATAAGGTCACAAATTACTTTGCATTTAAACTGTCACAGATATGAGTGGGATCAATCTTCTCATTGGTAAGACAGTGTATAACAGTTTTCTATCACAAAATGTCAAGCTATTCCGATAAATATCGTTTGCAGGTCAGTAGTAGCATATGAAAAACAATAACACAAATAACACAAAATCATCATCAGTGTCACTTCTCTGGATGATTAGATGGCCTTGGTTCTGGGCGAAAAAAAATAAGCCGGACGGCCTGTTTATAATATATATTCAATGTACTTGTATAATACACCTGGGGAGGTCATTTAATTTGGATGAGCCACCGCATAACTTCAAGCATCAAAATAGAACATGGATCAAATGTAGGGTTTATAAGCAGGAAAGAAGGCTTACTGATTTCCCCAGAGGACAGAGAACAGGTTTTCATGATAGCTTTGCATACCAGAAAGAAGTGCAGTAATCTATTTCACACATTTTATTTTTCATTTGCACGCTCTCTTAAGTAACAACAGCAATAAATAATGCAGTAAGGTTAACTCTGCAAGCAGGTTGCTCCAAATATAGTACAGTGTATTCTTGTGTCATTTTTTTAGGTGATTACAGAAGCTTCTACAACCAAGGGGCTTTGCTAAGATAATCTCCTGCTTTGCTTGAGGCAGCAGAAGACTTTATTTTCAGAGCAGCTTGTCTGCAGCTGCAGGGGAAATGTCAATTGTTTATTATTTCCTATAGATTTCGTGTGTCGCCTCTAAAAAAAAAACCCCAACATTTAATAAACATGGCAGGTACATTGGGTGACAAAATGAAGCAAATTCTGAAGCTCAAATTCTCATTTCCTTGGATAATGTGCTCATTTCGTAATATGCTGCAGCTATATACTGTATACTTGCAGAATCAGTCTCTTTTTGCAGAAAGTATCATCTTAAATAGAGTGGCATCATCTCTGCAAGGGTCAGTGTCTTACTTGAGGACACTTGAGTGGGATGGATATTGAATTATTCTAATCTCTCTTACAGTTAAGCTCTGCCTCTGGATTCAGATTCTACACAGATCTGGTTGTGGGAGAAACAGATACCTGGGTGCTTCGTTGCTGCAGGCACACTACAAATCATCTGTATCTTTTTCCTGATCTCTAGCCAGTTTCAAGTTGCAGGGGAACCTACAGCTTAAGACATTAGTCACGGGGAAAGGAGAAGTAAGTCGCTCAGCACGCCAGTTCATGCCTGTTCTTACATCTCTCGACAACATGAAGACAATCTGTAGCGAAGGAGTGTGATTTTGAGGGGAAATTGATACATGGTGCGTTAACATGGGAGTAAATATGCAGCATTAGTTTTTGTCATAATGATCATCATACAGAAATGTAATCTACATATAGAGTATCCCCTGATGTTAATTGTAATGTAGCCATTTATGCTACCTAAGGTGATATATTATTGTTATATACACATTGTTTGGATAGAAGTTTATACCAGACATGAAACAGCCACAGTAAAGTTTGTATATCTTAATATTTTGTATGTGCTACAAATATATGTCAACATAGTAAAGTTGTATTTTGAAAATGATTCATATAGAATTTGCGGCTGCATGTTGTACATATATTTTCGCTGCCACTAGGCTCTCAGTCTCTCAATCAAAACAGAAACAAAAGGGGTAGGTGGAAGACATCGTGAAGTAGCGGTGAATCATGGGAGTTGTTTCACCGCCACTGCTTTTCACAACACTGTGGAAAAGCGATGTTAAATCTTATCTCGTTTTCCCTGTAAAGAGGATATGATGCTAATTAAGAGGTGGCCAAATGAAAGAGGCCAAAATGAGGGATTTCTCTGGATTTGAACATTGTTGGGAAGATCTGTTATAATGTAATTGCACAAGTCATCAACATTTTTAGTGTAGACCTAGTCTTTTTTTTAGATATTTCAATTTGGAAATATTACATAATATACCTTTAATGTCAAGGAGCTGACAGACAACCAAAACACACTGTTTATTCTGTACAAAATGCAGCCAAACACCTCCCCGCATTTTTTTTTTTATTTCAAGTTTATTTCATACTGTATGTTATTAAAATGTGTGTAGTGTGTGTATTCTGCCAAATAATCTACGCAACACATTTAATAATAGATGAATGAAAATCAACCCATGCATTTATATTTGGGGAAGCATTTATTCTGAATTATAGTGCCGTTCACACCAGTAAAAGATGCAGAGACACAACTGATGAGTCAGTCATGACTGTGTGGAATCAGAGTCAAATAAAAAGAAAATCAATTTCTAACAAAGAAAACCCTCTATAGTAACTACCAGGATGCCAAATGCTACTGTCAGTGCCAGTTGGATTTAAGTGCACATGGAAGTCTTTCTAAGTGATTGGAAGAACATGTTATTAAGGGGCTGAAAATGCTTTCAACTGCAAACACTATACATCTATAAGGTCTATAAGGCACGAGGACCTGACCCCCAGCAGCCAGGACTGCAAACACTTGGTGAGATCAAAGCCATGGAACTAGCCCTGGGCTTCACCTGACCTGAATTCAATTAAAGCCTTTACAGGCAGATCAGAGGGGAGGCTAAAAGAGAGAGCAGGACAAAAAAAAGTCTCTTACCGAACATTGTCTTGGACAAAACTGAGAGAGCGATAAAGAAGAAGAGTGAGGGATGAAACATTACACACTTGCTCTCTGACACACAAGCTCGGTCTTTCCCCACGCCCCTTCGTCTCTTTTACACACAAACCCATAGGTCTCATTCGTTTACTCAGCCTGTGGGCAAATGTGACTTTAATGAGCCAGCGCTGAATGGACATTAGGCAGAGATTCTCACGCTGGACCGCCGGCTTGAACAGCCCCGCTCTGGCATTTTTTGGCAGCCACTTCACAGCGCGGTGTCAAGTTTAGTTGTTAACCACATGTTCAAGAAACTGAATGGAGACATTTGCTTCTTTGATGCTTAAGTGCATCCACTGGTCACTACTAAAACTAGATGTTGGCTTCAAATAGGGCACAAGAACAGAGTGAAGCAATAAAAACTGAAATTAAAAAAAAATGCAGCGAGGTGTTCGCTTACATTTTGTACAGAATAAACATTGCAACACTGCAGGCGACACACTGAGCCGTGCATGCGTGGAATGAGAGTGGAATCTTTGACGTCAAAAAAACTGAAGGTGTCAGATCCTGATGCATTCAGGGCACAATCGTATGCTCCCAAAGCTTCAAGTTTTTCAATATATTTGAAGTGCCTTTGGTAGAAAATGATGTCAAAGCTGACCCTTGATGTGAAAAGATGTGTTTTTGCCGTTTGTCTTAAAGGCACACCATAATATCCTGCTGAATTCAGAACACGTTCAGACATACATTTTTTTTTTTTGTTTTATCACACTGTGTAGGTTTTATAAGTCGCAAATAATTCACAGAATCTGAAAAACCATACAAGCTAATAGTAAAAGACAACACTCTCTATCAGTTGTTGATGTGACTTCCTTTCACTCCGCCCCCTCAAAACACTGCCACTTTCCCGAACGAGGAGCACTGTAGGCAATAAAATCACACCTTTGCCTCTTCTTTACTATTTTTTGCCTTCCTATTAGCAGAGAGATTTTTTTTAACAATATTACTTGAAGGCACCAACAGATACAAGTCCACCTGAACCGTTGTGGAGAGGAAGGGAAGGAAGGAAAACCATATAGCCTACAGCTCTACTGTACCAAGGCACCATGTGTGATGACTCTGAGGCTTTGAGCGGATCGGAACAGAGGGCTGTGAAACTGTGAAGAGCGAGGAGGAATAAAGAGGCACTCTCACAAATACAGAAAGTTGTCTCCTCTGGCGTGATGCTCAGAAAAAATATTCACCAAAAACTGTCGGGATTTATGTGAGGGCAAGTTTGGAGCGACAGCCGGCGGACATCCAGCTGGTCCGGTAAGTGTCTTTAAGTGAAATTAGAAGATATTAACTCGTGGTTTTGATTCTGAAGACGAATACTCTGAACTTTATCCTCAACTCGTGACATTCGTAGGACGTTAAAAGCAGTTACCAAATAACCAAACGCGTAAATACGCGCGTTTAGCGCACCGGAGCGCTCACACACGCGCAAGCTCTTTCTCTCTGTCGCTCTCTTCAGCACGCGCACGCACGCACGCACGCACACGCACGCACACACACAAAGGAGTGCAGTACAAGTTGACAAGTTGTCAAGCTGCATGCAGCACGCAGGCTTTCTGCAGGCGCACCAGCTGGATCACTGCGGTCCGGGCAAGAGCAGTGAGACAGCGCCATCAATCGCATAGCAGCCACACTCCTGTGTGTCTGCAGAAGGAGGGAAGTAGTGCAGCTTTGGTTTTAAGAATCAGTCAGGATGGCTGTGTGAGGAGGAGGGAGTGATCGGATCATCGAATGTTCCTCCTCCATCGGTCAGAATAATGCCAAAATACAGAGCATTCTTATATTTTAAGCTTAACCAAGGTATTAAAAACAATAACATTGGTGAGAATAATGTGAAGAACTGATACCAAAAACATGAAATGCATCAACAGACGCGAGGAACTTTGCATTTGCAAGTAAAATGAGCCCATTACAGCCCATTATTCATCATCAGGAATGCCCTGAACTGCGATTTACTCACCTTTTTCATTTTACCTGACAACAAAATTACCATGTGGATGTACGGTTCATTTTTCAAAGATAATTTGAGAATATTTTTGTATTCTTGTAATGACCAGCTGTAGGCCAGATAAACTCACTTTTTATTTTCACAAAATGGGCTACAGGACAGGGTTTTTCCCTGTGTCAGAGTATCAGTATCAGTATCAGTATTCAGAATGCAGTGTCATGTAGGTTACTTTACGCTATTAAAACTATATGCACATGCTTCGGAAAATATAAAGTAGTGCCCCCCCCCCAAAAAAAAACAAAAAACAAAAAACCGGACACTTATTCTTACTAATGTTATGATAGGCTACATGTTACTACATTATCATGATGAGTATTTGAGTAACCTACTTAATAAAGCCTCATCTTCAACGTGTCGCCAGATGTGGACGTACACGGTTTGGAAGTTTTATTAAAGCAAACTACCGATTAAATTGACGCCAATGATAACCTTAAAGAGTAGACTCTTGGGGTCACGCGTAAGCGGCGGCTGCTACATGAAGATTCGTCTGACTCTTTTAAAATATTTCAGATGAGCAGCGTAGTCGCGGCAGCCTGAATCGAAGTGCGTCGGTCTCGGGTTCAAAACGGAAACGTTTTATCCTGCCGCCAGCCGGTAAAGTAGATCCGGACGTGCGCAGCGCGGAGAGATACCGGGCAGATCCAGCAGTGTGTGAGAGAAAGGGGAGGCAGTGAGGAAAAAAAGAGAGAGCCTGGTGGTGGTAGATGGAGTAACGGAGGGGAGAGAAGTCCACGTATTACCATGCCGAGATTTGGACTACATAAACTACATGCAAAACCTCCAAACCTACAAGATTAATAATAGAAGAGGTATGTGAAAGCGTTTGTTTTTGAATCCCGTTATGTTTTTTTTTTTTGTTTGTTTGTGTTTTTTTTAGACTACGGCGGTTAAGCTTCGGCATCTCTGTAACGTGTAGAAAAGTTGAGGTAGGTTAGGTCGGCTATTGTGAACCGCGGGGCTGCCTGTGAAAGAAACCAGTCGCCGCTTTCTGCTGCCTTCTCTCCCCTCTCTTTGGAGAAGTTTAGCGGCTACAGAAGTAACGGTTAAATGTGTTTTTTTTTTCCCCCCCGTTTGTTTGTTTGCTAACCCGGGGGGGGGAGCTGAACCACTCGCTCGTTCCTCGCGCACTGTGTCGGAAAGGTAGCGGGTGCGTTTTAACAAATCTCTTCTCAGCCTTCGTTTCGTGAAGTGAATGGCTTTTAGTTGGGGGATGGGGTCAGATAAGAAATAGTCAAGTTATTTTCCCGAAACGTTTCACTTTTTCCTCTAGGAAAACAGGCCACTTGTTTAAGTGCAGAAAAACTATTTTGCATTTTAGCTTTTCTTTTTGTTAAACGCTTCAATTTAAAGTAAAAATTTTGCTTTTTTTTTTTTTTTTTTTTTTTTTTTTTTTTTTTTTTTTTTTTTGTACAATGGTGGCCCACGAGCAGATGGTTCTTTTGTACCTGCAGGCGATACTTTCGGGATTTAAGGTGATTTGCGCTTAGACCCAGTCACTTATTAACCCCGCAGAAGGCATTAATAACTAACTTACCTCTGGTGGGGTCATTTTGACACGCCAAAAGTAAATAATGTTGCTTTATGAACAGTACTTCTGCGCAGACATAGCAACTCTTGGTTTTATTTGTCTTTGTACGGACACCCACACAGAGCCAGGAGACGTTGTAAAACGGTTGTAAACGACCCGAATGTGCAATTTTAAAACATTTTCATTCTCGTTTATCCAAACGTAACTGTAGCGTGACTTCAGTGTTTGGAGGTAGCCCTTTTCTGATTTTGCAAGCGCTGGTATTACAATGAGGAAACTCCAACACCAGTGTCAGTAACTGTATTAGATGCTTGTGTAATAACATATTAATTAACATCATTACAGTTGAAATGATTATAAAAGGTCTTGGAATTAATTTTAATCCTATACTAGATGTCTGGGAATTCTTGCAGTGAAATATTTTGCTCATTCTATCTTGCTGATAGAATGAGCAAAAAAAATAAAAATAAAAAATAGATTCACAAGCTCCGTTATTTTCTGCTCAGTACTCTCAGAGCATTAAGATGATGTTTGGATAAATGAGGTTCCACAGCTATGGTGTGCATAGTTGGCATCTGGTTTTGTGCAGCTTAGATCTTATTGTCAGACGACTTGTCAATGTGTTTCATCTTATTTCCACATGGAACCTATTTAGTCATTTTCAGTCTAACCGTCACTTGTCCTGGAGTCTATGGGGAAAGTGCACAATGAACAGAAATAAGTATGCAGATTTCAGGCTTTGATCATAACAAATAGTGGTCTAATTCCTTCATTTTTTAAAAATCTCATTTATTATCTATTAATCCAGTATAATGCAATATTTTGTGCATGAAACTTGTCTAACAGCCGTACATTTGTTTGTTTTCAGGTGGTTCTGTGAACATCACGGTACGATAATGGAGAAGCACTTGGTTTCACTGCTTGTGCTGCTCCTGCAGCTCCTCTGTGGCTGCGCAGGGAACCAAAGGACGGCAAGGGCCGCCTCCATGCAATTCACCCACTCTGTTTACAACACCACCATATATGAGAACTCTGCTGCTAAGACTTACTTAGAGAGTCACACCAAGATGGGAATCTATATCACAGACCCCAGCTGGGAGATACGGTACAAAATTATTGCTGGAGACAATGAGAACTTATTCAAAGCAGAGGACTACCTGCTGGGAGACTTCAGTTTTTTGCGAATAAGGACCAAAGGAGGTAGCACTGCCATTCTGAATCGGGAGGTTAAAGACCACTACATGCTGACTGTTAAAGCTTCGGAGAGGAGTACTAATTTTGAGTGTCGCACTAGGGTTAAAGTACAGGTACTGGACACAAATGATCTGAGACCACTCTTCTCGCCAACATCCTACAGCATCTCTCTGCCTGAGAACACAGCCATACGCACAAGTGTGGCTAAAGTTACAGCTACAGACGCAGATATCGGTACGAATGGAGAATACTACTATAGTTTCAGAGAGTGGACGGATATGTTTGCAGTTCATCCAACCAGTGGTGTGGTGACACTGACTGGCAAACTCGACTACTCTGAGACAAAGCTATACGAGTTGGAGATCCTTGCAGTGGACAGGGGGATGAAGCTGTACGGCAGCAGCGGCTTTAGTAGCATGGCCAAACTTACAGTGAGAGTGGAGCAGGCCAATGAGCACGCACCTGTAATCACAGCAGTAACCTTAGCCCCCTCAGATGCAGACCATGACCCCACGTATGCTATTGTGACAGTGGAGGATAATGACCAGGGACCAAATGGAGAGATAGCATCATTGAGTATTGTGGCCGGTGACCCTCTTCAGCAGTTCAAGGCTGTAAGAACCAGCCCAGGGAGCAAGGAGTATAAAATCAAAGCAGTTAAAGATGTAGACTGGGACAGCCAGCCATTTGGATACAACCTCACTTTACAGGCCAAGGACAAAGGAAACCCCCCTCAATTTTCATCGGCTAAATTGGTACATGTCACTACTGCACAGTTTAAAGTTAGTCCTCCTATATTTGAAAAGGCCATTTACAGAGTCAACCTGAGTGAGTTTGCCCCCTTTCACACACCTGTCACAATGGTAACAGCTGTGCCAAAATATCCACATGTTAAATACGCTTTTAAACACAAATCTGACAGGAACAAATTTACTATCAACCCTGATACTGGCTTAATCAGCACTACAGGACCAATCAATGCTGATTCTACTCCCCAGTTTGAGCTGGATATCATGACCAGTGACAAAAAAGCAACTACAAAAGTGATCATAGATGTGATTGATGTGAATAATAATGCGCCAGAGTATCAGCAGACATCTTACAAGGCCAGTGTTGATGAGAATGTACCTGTAGGAACCAGTGTGGCAACAGTTAAAGCCACTGATCTCGACAGAGGTGAGAATGGCTATGTGACTTACAGCATTACCAATCTGAGCCCGCAGCCATTTGTCATTGACTACTTCTCGGGTGTCATCAGTACCTCGGAGGTCCTAGATTATGAGCTTATGCCAAGGATTTACAATCTGAAAGTCAGGGCGTCAGATTGGGGATCCCCTTTCCGCAGAGAGGTGGAGGCATCAGTCACCATCACATTGAACAACCTGAATGACAATAAGCCCTTGTTTGAAAATGTAGACTGTGAAGTCACTGTGCCAAGAGATCACGGCGTGGGAGAGCAGATAACAACAGTGTCTGCCATAGATGCTGATGAACTGCAGCTAGTGCGGTACAATATTAAAGCTGGAAACGATCTTGATCTGTTTGAACTGAACCCAAACTCTGGTGTGCTTTCACTGAAGCACACACTGAGTGAGGGAGAGGCAGCTAAAGTGTCCTTTCATAGTTTACAAATCATTGCAACTGATGGTGAACATGAAACTCAGCCAATGATCATGAATATAACTGTCATCACAGCACGCAAGCCTGTCCAGTTAAAATGTGTCGAAACCGGTGTCGCTACTATGTTGGCAGAAAAGCTGCTTCAGGGCAGCAAAGTCCACACACAAGCTGAGCCGGATGACAACTTTATGGACATTCATTCAATCAATCGGTATACGCCACAGTTTGCAGATTCTTTCCCAAGTGTTGTTGAAGTTAAAGAGGACCTCCCTGTTGGGGCCCGGATTGTCCATTTAAGTGCTACAGACTCAGATAGCGGCTTCAACGGGAAACTAGTTTATGTCATTTCAGGAGGAGACGCAGAAAGCCGGTTTATAGTAGAAATGGAAACAGGTTGGCTTTTGGTTTATTCCCCTCTTGACAGGGAAACAACTGACCATTACACACTCAACATTACAGTTTATGATCTCGGCATACCACAGAAATCCTCATCGCGCCTCTTGGATGTTAAGATCTTAGACGCCAACGATAACAGCCCTCAGTTTTTACAGCATTCCTACTCTGTTGAAATAAGCGAGAGTACACCTGTCGGGACACAGATTATTCAAGTGGACTCAACAGACAAGGATAAAGGAGATAATGGAGTTGTGAAGTATTCCATTTTGGGAGGAACAGATCATTTTGCAATTAATGAAGAGACCGGTGTGGTGACTGTGACAAAACCATTGGATCGAGAACTCCATCCAGTTTATATCTTGAAGATTGCGGCACGTGATCAAGCACTGAACGAACCCCAGTTAGTGACCACAGTGCCACTTAAAATCACCTTGGAAGATGTGAACGATAATCCGCCAAAATTTGTTCCCCCAAATTACCGCGTCAAGGTGAGGGAAGACCTCCCTATTGGTACTGTAATCATGTGGCTGGAGGCTCATGACCCTGATATTGGACCTTCCAGTCAGGTACGATACAGCCTTATTGATAGCGGAGATGGGAATTTTGAAGTGGACAAACTCAGCGGTGCCGTGCGGATTGTGCAAAACCTCGATTACGAGATGAAACAAGTGTATAACCTGACGGCAAAAGCTAAAGACAAAGGGAAGCCCATATCTTTGTCCTCAACTTGTTTCATTGAGGTAGATGTGGTGGATGTGAATGAAAATCTCTACAGGCCTTTCTTCCGATCTTTTGTGGAAAAGGGATTTATAAAGGAGGATGCACTCATTGGGACTTCTGTGATGACAGTAACAGCAGAGGATGAAGACCAAGGAAGGGATGGAGATATCAGATACTCAATCCGAGATGGATCTGGCCTGGGGATATTTACCATTGATGAGGAAACTGGTGAGTTTATTTTCTTTATCCAACAGAGCTGTGTGAATATTGTGTCTGTGGTTCACTTTTGAAAGCTTCAAATAATTTGCATAAGGAAAGTTTTATGCAGCTTCAGTTTATTCAGATATCTTACTCTGTGGAACAATGAGGTAAGAGAGTGTTGCAGGAGACGGCTGAGATTCCTGATCCCAGTCATTTTTCTTCTTTGGGAGAATTGACAGTCAGAACAGATGGACCAGCTGTCTCTTAGACCTTTGTGGACATTCCTAAGTAGTTGCTGTGGAGCTGAGATCCTGAGTGATTTCACCTCCTCATTCCTCATTCTTGCTATGGCTGAAAAATATACATATTTAAAAGTTTTAATTTGGAAAATGTGCTTCACCTAAGGTTAAGATATTCTAATAACATTTTTTAGAAACTCATTTTTATAACGGCATGTTGAAAATCATGTGCTGATGGCTAGATATTCTTGTGGGTTTCTTAATATATTGCTGGGAATATGTTATTACTTGCTCAGCTGCCCTGAATGATTTTAACAGCTGACTCAAATTAACTCAAAATAAGCAGTCTGGAATTCCAAGAGTTCCAACGAATACCTAGCCATCACCTGATTTGGATGTTTTGGCTCTGGCTCACTGCCTTTTCTTTTAAAACTTTGTAATCACATTCTCTGGCAGCTTAATGTGACTTTTTCCCCACTTTGAAATTAAATTTCCCTCTGCAGTATACATATTTAATGTCTAAATGAGGCAGTGAAACTGAATGCATAATGCATTGATTTCTCCTGGCACATGTAACCTCAAAGGTTCATATCTACATAAAAAGCTGAAAATGTGATTTATTATTAGTATGCTGCTGACTTCTACTCTTGTAAAAGTGGTTTATATCTTTAGTTTAATGTTTATTAAGAATCAGATATATGTGAATTATTCAGGAAGTTAACAGAAAATCCCTTCAGTGAAACCTGTTGGGAAATGTTTTGCTTGGTAAATTAAGCATGAAGAGATGAACCTTCATGATAGATCTGTCCCCAAGCACTGATTGTCACCTGTGGTGTATTTATGCGGTTTTGATGGAGCAACATGCAGGTCAGTGACTTGGATACATGTCTAGCTCAAAATTCTGTGTAGGATGTAGATTCAGGGAGCCTGGTCTGATCTTCTGCTTAATCCCAGAGGCCTATATTAAGCGATTATCAGGAGGTGCAATGATGGGATTGTCCTGGGTTGGGTCCTGTTATTATGGATTACATGCGAGGTCAGTAGACAACTAAATACAGCAAAGGTGGTAATGCCCCTCCTATGATTTCACTAGATGAAGGGTGCGGTTTGTTAGGCTACCATATGCATTTGGTGTGCCTAAAAGGAAAATATAAGCACAGGCATACACCCCACTATATACCCAGTGCTGCAGCTGCATGTTGTGAATCTTAACCAGAATGTTTTTAAATGGTTTAAAATTAGAAAACAAATCAAAATGTGGTGCAAAATGTGGACAAGTGCCAGGAACCACACACCTTCAGTTATGGATTTTGTTTGTGGGAAGGAGTGACGGAAGAGTGCTCTTTTTTCTGTTTTCCATGACACTTTAATCTTCTTCTCTTACAGTACAGTTGTGTTTTTCAAAGAGGAAATTAGTTATACGTTTTATCCTATACTCTTAGTTGTGTTGTATAGTGTGTGGCTTTGTCTTTCACCACATTGTGAATTACTGTTCTATTACTATTATTCATTTAGTGGGATGCTTAGAAACACAGTAGCAATAATACTACTTTGTGGCTGTGAAAAGCGTTCTGAGATTACTGTGGTGGTTGATACATGAAGACAGTGAGTGACTTGTAGAGTAGGTGTATCTAACAAATCTGAACAAAGACCAGGCCAGGCCTGCTACCCACTTGACTGACATTTCCACACCATCCACGGAACCAACAATTGATTTGTTTGTTTGCCAGACCCAGTGGTTAAATTTAAAAGTGGTGTTCATGATCACTGCTTATTGAATGTCATTCTATTCTCATTTACATCAGTCTCAAGTAGAGCAAGTCCTTTTATGCAGGCCACGTCGTCTTCTCTTGATATGGCTCATTTTCTATCAGACTGCTGAGGGAGTCCGTGGCAACTGTTTGCCTAGACATTCTCTGTGTTATTAAAAGCTCTGTGGTCACTGGCTCAGTGCCATCGTAATTTAAACATTCTCTTATCAAGAGTTTTTATGGGCCCCTCTTCACGCTATAGACCAAATTTACCACTCCTTGTCTACTTGGAAAATTTACTCATTTTCTGACAGACAGGGATGAAAAAGAATCAGGAGACCTAAAAGACCGAAACATTTTGTGTGTGACATCTTAGCCAACTTAGAAATCATTGCACATTTTGACTGTCAAGAAATTGCTTTTAGTCATCACTTCTAAACCTAACTGGAGAAAACATTCTTTCACTGACCACTCTTGTTTGTTTTTAAACTGGGTAGGTCATTTTTGAACTCTCTTATGCCATTAAGTGGTTGTGTTGGGGCCCTAAAGGGTTTACCATTATAAGTTTCCAAGGCCTGTTGCCAATTTTGAGGAGGTGAGGGGCAGATATAATCATTTTTTCCGTCCTTATTCTGTTTGGCAGTTCTTTGCCGATAGCTCTCTAAACTAATTCTGAAATAAAATTGAACCTTTTGGGTGGACACCCCCTAAATGTTGCTCAGTTGACAGTATCAGTATAAATTAATTCCAAAGTACACTGTGTATGTTGGGTGATTAGGAATTAATTGCATCTGTTTAAGTGAACAAATGAAAATGAAACATGCAGTTAACACAATGATTAACAGAATGAACAAAAGACTTTTGTTGAAGTACACTTGGCTTACCTTCAGTGTGACACACCTTAAGCCAGAGCCAGAAAACAATAAAACTAATACAAAAGGCAGAATACTTTTATTGCAGATGAGTAACCATCTTTCCTTCATCTGGAGTGACTAACACTCAGGTGGCAAGTTGCACATTGATCGAATTTTAAGACAATATGCAAAGGTCAAAGGGAATGGGGAAAGCAGTTTTATATACACAGCTTCATTTTTGGTTGCAGGATCGTCTTGTTGAAGATTTAAGCTTAAGGATTTTCAACTGTAATGTTCTCAGCTTTGCTTTTGTACAAGAGTGCCACTACTCCAGAATCTACACTCAAGAATGTCTGCAACCCATATTGGTATTAAATTAGCCTCAGAACAGTGGTAGCAAATTTGTTGCATAATTCAAAGGGTAGGGAAGGATGACTGGAATGTGCTAACATCTAATTTGAAGAATAAAGTCCCACTGCTGCATGGTTAACATTTGGAGGAATCTAAATTTGTCTTGACTAATAGTCATAAATCACTTGACAGATATCTGCATACATACTTGCAAAGTAAGTGAGTAGATCTCTACTGTATCTCTTTACATACTGTTACTTTTAAGACCAAGTCACTCAACTCTTGAGTTAGCATCAGCTAATGCAGGTAACAGCACAATCCATTCCTTGGTAGAAAGGAGTAAGTGCACAGCATATTTCCATAGTGGCAATACTTTGCAGCTGAGACACCACTTACACTGAACACATGTTCAAAGCAAGTTGTGTCTCAGCTTGAAGTGAAATTATACAGTACACAAGGTGACCAGACTAGATTGTGTTCCTTCTAGATGAGACACAGATGTTGATTGTATAATGTATGCATTGCCCTTTCTTTTTGGCTAATATATGCATTGCCCTTTCACTTGAAGCTGTTTGCAGCATGTGCTGTGAAAGCGTTCATTGTGAAAGCAAATGAAACAGTTTGATGCATGATGACAAAGTCTTTTTAGTGTTTTCCATTAACAAAAAAGCGCCTCTTCATTCGCTTCTTTTTCCAGTGCCCTCCTGTTGAGGTAAACAAATTCCTTACTGTAATAAAAAAGACGCATGATGGTCTCTGTTTATAGTTCCTTATTTGCTGTCAAAGTATATTTAGCAAAAACTAAGAATTGTTGCCCTCTGTTCCAGTCCTGTTCTCTATCTAGTGCATATATGTTTGAGATGAAAGAAGGACTGCAAAGTGGTACATGATTCCAAATAGTCTTTGCTTGAGTGCTGTTACTGTGGAGACGGGACCAGGAATGTGCAGCAAGACAAAGTTGATTGTAGGTTGCTAAATGAAAAACACACTTTCCCTCGTTAAAAGTATGTTGTTCTTTCAGTCCATTAAATCTTTTTAAAGAAACTTAGAGCTGCCTTGTGCAGAAGACTTGATTCATAGTGTGTTAATTCTTGTCATGATAATGCTAACTTGCATTTGATCTTTCGTGTTTATATTACAGTTGATGTACTGAGGATTATATTGCAGATTTACTTTTTAAAATCAGTGGAATTCTCATCAAGTACAAGTCCTTTTTGATGGTATGTTGACTTTTTTTATGTTGTACCTACAAAAGAAATGCATTGTTCACTGGTTTGACCTTAGTGTTCATTTAATTTGTCAAGCTACTGGTGTAAAACAGCACCACTGCCTATAACAATAAAAAAAAGTAGTATCAAAATAGTACATAGTGACGGGACTTGAGGACCAGTTCCATGTGAGTGCTGATTCCAAATTGTCTGATCAATCGGAATTGAATGCCTCCGAGCTTGTCAGTTCTTTTTATTGATGCTGGCATGTTTTTCTGACAGTTGTGCATTGCATTGTGGGTAAGGAGTCATGGTGGAAAAGAAGAATTGACAGCGTGACTTCATTTCCCAAGATAAAATGACTACACTGTTCGTAGTCATGTCTGTAAAATGCTAGTCAAGTGAGGGTGGAAACACCAGTGATGTGCTGAAACAGCATCTTAAATGCCATTTATTTGTTTTCCATTACAAATATTTATTACATATTTGTTTTTGTTTTTCCAGACATAAAATTGATCTGGAATTAATAAGGAAATCAATAAAGAATGGGACCGATAAATAGAATTGATGATGGCCTTGATATCAGTACACTTTTATTAATTCCTTTACCTATTAGTACAACCAGCAGTTATGTTTTGAAAACATTAACATCTTCCCCACATGCTAAACTATGATAGAGCGATAAGATAGTGACTGTTTTAGGCATTAATAGCCAAGTCCTGACCACAAATACACTCAGTTGCAGTGAAGTCGGGGTACTAAATACATTTACTTGTGTCATGTCTATCAACCAATGATTTTAATGGTAATTTTGGCTTATATTACATTAAATTTAGACATCTTCAGATTTATGATTTAAATTGAATTTTTGCTATGATTGATGAACAGAAAAACTAAATGAATTAAACACTTTGATGCTGTAATTTATGTACAAATTGTTGGTGCCAGCTGACTGCAAGTTATATAGTGGTATTGCTGTGCTTTACTAAGATGGACTTTGTGTCTCATTGTGGCTCCAACTATTGGAGGAACACTCAGACAGAGAGCTGACCAGGGCTATGAGGTAAAGTACCTGCTAAATAACACTGTGATATTGAATCAAGATATATTGCTCTGAGGCCTGTTCAAAGGCCTTTGAAATAACACTGTTCCTGGTAACAATGGGCGCTTTGTATCATCAGCTAAGTCCCAAAAGCTATCTCAACTGGAATTAATCGGCAAACTTTTAAAAAAATTGGGAGGAAAAACCCCATTCAGTCATGCATCAAAGAAAATGTTAACAACTGTATCAAAAGTTGTTTTTATTTCCGAGTTACTTTCATCACTCCCTTGCAGTCAGTGCACAAAGAAATTATTTTCATGTTTTCTTTAGCCATGGGTTTTTTTTATTATGTCTAAAGAAATTCATTGTCACTGGCAGGTGGAACTGTTTTGGATCCCTCTTAACATGAACCAGAAAACAAATAAACATAGAACAATGGGGTTTATACAGATATGCAGGGTATCTGTTTTTTATTGTTTGGCTGGTGTAATGATCGAGCTTAAGCCAGCTGTTGACAGCCATATTTCTGTCAGTAGTGACAATATACAGCATGCACAGTGATGCATGAAGTGGAAATGGCTCTCTGGCTCAACACACACCAATTGTTAGTCTGGGATATTGAAGCAGATAAAATAGACATGGTTTTTGTGTGATACTGTATCATCATTATGATAACCTCAGAGACTATGTCTGGAGGTATTATAGCCACTTTATGCCCTTCAAAGAAAGAGAGACATCAATATGAGTGAGAGGACTATACTTAAAGCTATAATAGGATATATATTATAGATATGTAATATAATATATATCGTATTAGAGCTTTAAGTATAGTGCTGACAGTATAATATTTACACATTCAAATATGTAAAAACAAATAGGCCTTTGTTATATATTAGCATATATTATGTTCAATACTTACATTAAATGAAATGTTTCCAACAATGATCAAATTAAGAGAAAATTAATTTTATACAATATCATGACCCATTTTGTCTTTTATTATTATTGTTTAGATTGAGAGATCCCTAGTTACAGAAATCACAACAGTGCATTTAAGCTTGTACCATAGATGTGCAGTATTTTTTGTATGTGAGTGTAAAATAAAAATAATAAAAACCAGCTTGATGCCGTACTGTGACGATTACTCATTTAAATAAAACAAGGAATGAAAACTCTATTTTGCAACACAAATGTAGGAATTCAAGAACAGAAGAACAAAATGAGGTTTTAAAGACCTTTTCACTATCAAGTAATAATAAGTTATTATATTGCACCAAAATTATATAATCAATGCTTCAGGCAGTGCTTTTAATACACAACAAAACATATTTTTGCTTTGGTCCACTCTTGAGATCTTGAATTTTTCAGAGGTTTCAGACATTTAATACCAACAGGCTTTAATGTCTTTGAAGCGCGGATCTTGGCTACAGATGTCTGGGAACTTTTGGGATGATGTGATATTAAGTTGCTGGGTAACGCAAAGCTTCGTTTAGGACTCTTTTCGATTACACTAGGCCCGACAACGTGGTAGTGGAATTTGAAGCATTTTGCCAGGGCTGTGGAAAGAGACGGTGGGGGAGAAAGCACTGAGAAAGTTTATGTAAGCATGTGAGCTCGAGGCCTGAGAAGGCTGAGGAATGTGGGGTAGGGGTGAGCGAAATCAACAGAGGTAGTTCAAAGCAAACCTCTTTTCAAATGAGCAGGAAGAAGGCAGTGTGCACATGATCACAACTTTTTGGGCCTGCGGTTGCGCCAAGTGCAAAATCAGCTCAAAAATGTCATTTTAAAACATGCATGAGAGATTTTGTTTCTTAATCGTGTATTGACCGTGTATACTATTTTTAGTACTCTACTTTGTTTCACTGGCCTACATGTGACACACTTGCAACAGACTTTTTTCAGAGTTTTTCAAAAGCAAATTTCACTTTCTTCCAGCTGTGGCTAACTCTGCCTACACTGTGACTGTGAGTTGTCAAAATAAACTAATTTTGTATCTGTACAGAATTAAACACACAAAATACCTGCTGTTCTTATCCAAAATCTGTCGGCTGTCTGAAGACTCCACCACCACTGTTCTCAGAAACTTTGAAGAACAAAGCCAGTGGGGGAAAAAAAGGAGCAAGGAAAGAAAAGCGGAAAGCAAATCTGGCAGAGACTGTTGCGCAGTCTGTTTTTTTTCTTGTGGCCTAAGGGCAGGTTTTGCTACTGCCTTACTGGGTAGCCTAGGTATATAGGATGGGTGTGGTAACTGAATTCTTCAGATTCATTTTTCATGTGCTTTGTTGTATCTGTTCACCCAAAGGCCATGGAAGATAGTTTTTCATATTCTTCACTGTTTCACACATTTAAGGTCAAGTTCGTCTTTTTTCTGAGATAAATACAAACACATACAACTCTTAAGTATGTAAGCTGCTGTTGACCTTTAATGTGGATATCTTTATTGCTTTGTACTTTTTCTAAAATGTTTTTTGTTACTGCGAGCAAAAAGCATGACCCTGGTGAGAGTGCAATTGTTCTGCTACGCCAGTGTCTGCCAGTCAAACAGATGAGCACTCAAGCATGGGCATCTTCTTGGCAGAAGCACAAAAAGATGTCTCACACTTTCCCAATTGTCTTTTCTTCTCGCTTGCTCTTTATCTTATTAGCATGAGTACGTGAACACACACGTCCTCTGTCCCTCGTCTCCTCACCTCAACTGCTGCAGCCATTTTCAACTTCACAGTAGGGTTAGGTATTGCTCCGAAATTTTAGCAACAGATACCGACAACTTGGCTTTGATACTAGTTCCTTTTCAATACCAATTTTATGAAATCCATTTTAAAAAAAGAAAACAAGTACCAGCATTAATGTTGCTAATGTCGGTTTGCGAAAAGAGTGGAGATTATCTTACTACTGTAATTCAGTGAGCTGCTGGTGGCTGCAGATTTCTAGCCTTACAGTAATCCTGGTTTTACACAGATTTTGCCAAAGCAACAACACAAAACAGATCTTTTATGTTATTATGGTGAGTGTACAATATTTGAAGTTAATTTTAAGACTCTGGCATCAAGGGAAATGTGTTCCTTTAATGTTAAGTTAGACAGCAAACACCTCAATTCTGTGTCATAAAAATACTGAAGTTCGGTACCCAGCCCTACGTTTCAGTTATTCCCATCTTGTTCTCTAATTTATGTTCATTTTCCTCCTGTCTCTTAATGCGTTTGCTCAGGATACTTCACATTTGCATTTCTTATTTATGTCTAACATTTTCAGTTTCCGGCATGTTTTCCTCCAGCAGTAATCTGTATTATGCACTCCAAGTTGTAAGCTTAGTAAGATCATAAATAAGTCATCGCTCCGGTGTTTTATTTTGAAATGATTTCCGTTAAATTATCATGTTACATTGTTAATCCTATTTTACAACTTTTCCCAATGTTTGTGTGTATTTTACCCTCTCTCTGTTAGCTTTAAGCCATTTGTTTGATTATGCACAGTCATCTAATTTGCACTCTTGATACACTGGACCGGTGTGGTTTTGGGACTTGTGGCATTCTGGAGCTACCTATTTTCCCCCCTTGTCTGACTGCCCTTCTTATTACATCCCTGCAGCTAAGTTGAGAGAGCTGTAATGATGACTAATGACAAGAGAGGATCCCAGGCTGAAAAATACGGGAAAGCGAAAAGTAAAGCCTAGCAAGAGAATAAATGAGCTGTACCCCCAAACTCCCCTCTCATGTTAAATTTGAGGATTTTGTGACAAGTCATTTAGAGTGTGTATCTCTTTTCTGTGAAATCTTTCATTACCCAAGGCAAAAGGTTTGGCCTCTCTCAGTTACAGTCCTTCTTTGCAGTTGATCAAGTTACAGCAAGTGAACAAAGGCAGCAGCAGCAAAGAGGGAGTCTGTGTAAACTACTTTATCCTGTATATGTCCCTATATACGTGGTGCAGTGGAGCCTCCCTTATCTGGGCCAGCCACAGCGATGAGCGTGTTATAGAGTCAGACTCATTTCAGGACATGGACAACACCCATACCCGATAATGATACAGGTGTGCTTATTCAATGATTCACTTTTATTAGCTTCAGATAATAATAAAGTCATATATGGCCATAAATTCCCAAAGCAGTTTTCAAGGTTATACAGGTATTGCAATAACAACAATGGAAATGGCTGTTAATATAAAGGTTGTCAGGGGGTCTGCTGTTTGGAAGATATTTGTGTGTATATGTTGTCCTTCACTGGTTTCTCTCCATATTGAAGTAATATGACCTTATATGTGAATGTGAAATACGACCAAAATCTCATATTCTGATATAAGTCTTTTCATATCCCACACATCACATTTCTTATGACATTTTGAAATATTTTCTCAATTAAGCTTTAAGCAAGACTTTTTTTCATATGCAAACGACACCCATGTGATAAGAAGCCCCTCTTTTAGGTACGAGCTCCTCGTTTTGTCTCGACAGGTCAGAGCCCTTCCTTCAGAATGATGCTGTTCGGTGTCCGTGTTTGTTTTTCCTTCATTCATATCAGGCCAAAGAACACAAAGTGTTGTCCAAATGATTAAAAATATTGCTGTAACTTGCAACACAACGGGACTAAACAATAATATGAAATGATAGATGTTTTTCTATTGCTGCACAATATTTACTGTAATATTGCACAGCCTTATCATACAAATAATCTACCATTACTGCATTATTTACAGCTTCTTCCTCATTTTTGGAACACTTGTGTTCTACTACTTCTAATGGTTTTCAGAATATTAAACTTGGCTGATGAAAAAACCTTAACATGTCACAATGCCAATTTGGCTCATTCACACCAATAGCAATCAGAAACAAAATTGATTTATCCCTGAAGGATTGGAGGGTGGATAGTAACATTGCCAGACATCACACATTTAACATAAATAGAGGCAGAAAATGTATATTAGATTTATTTTTTTAATGAATGGATGGATACAAATATATACAGTAGAACATTAGAGCAGCTGCACATTATGAGTGACTGGGACAAAGGTTGCCCTCGTTTATTAGTGCCACAACTTGAACAGAAAAAAAACACTGCCTAGAGTGGAGCCACTAAAAAGCAGGCAAGAGAATACGTCTGAGGTCATGAACTATGCTCTTGGCAAAAAAATATTAAACCAACATATGTTTGGGCTTTTATATGACTCACAGTAATGCATGCATTTATATAGGCATGCTTTCTTTGCTATAATTTTATAGAAACAGATCAGATAAAATTTTTAGGTCCAATTAGATCTCTATAAAACTAATCACTTCACTTTAATATAATCTGGTCATGCTGTTTATATGACATTTACAGCAAAAAAAAGATACCACTTTATAATTTACTTATTGACAGACATGTCCTCTCCCACACTGCAAACACACAAGGAAATGTACTCACATTCACTCCATTCACGCATCCCTTTCCTACGGTGCTGATGCACCCACGGAGTATGTGGTGACTGCTTGTAAGTGGGATTGGGTGGGGATAAAAAGCACCAAAGAACATCCCCTCCAGCAAACTTCTTCAAAATGATGGGCAAGAACATACACACAGTCAGCCACTTTCAGTCATTAAAAAAACCTTATTAATCATTGTCAAAAATATTATACTTACAGCAGCAAGGAGATATGGTTGTGTCCTGTCTAACTATAAAAACTATATTTAGCATTTGTATGCCGTTGTTGCAAGTTGCATAAAAACCTAGACATCTGTTTTTATTTCACTTGAGAAACTCAGTCATTTAAAGAGAAATAAGAAGAATCCTTACAGTTAAAATAGTTGTAGTTATATGAATGTTAAACTGGATTTATTGTGCCGTATTTCTGCCTTATTTTCATTATGCTAATTAACATTTACCACTTTCCCTGTATTCTCTGTCAGGGTTTTAAAGTTATCTTTCTGCTCAACCTGCCCATCCTCCACTCTTCCATCTAACCATTGTCAACTTATACAACTCACATGTGTCTGAAAGCATTTTTGTTTGCTCAGCTGAAGGCTACAGCCCCCACATGGCCTTAAAAAAACTTCCCTGCAAGTGAATGTAAACAGGACAGTACTGGCTAGTTGTTGTGAATATACCTTGACACGTCTCAGTCAAGGTGCCCTCAACTCCCTGTTCAGGGACAGCTGCAGTTCAAAATGTTGTTCTTTTTGGGGCATGCAATCGATTTCTGGCATGAAGTTCAGGTACTGATGTGAAACTGCTGAAAATAAACTGTTTCCTGATATGATTCAAACTAAGGAATTTATATATTTCTTATGTTTTAGGTATAATTCGGACACAAGAACTTCTGGATCATGAAACCACACCTCACTACTGGCTAACAGTCTTCGCCATGGACCGAGGCGTGGTGCCGCTGTCTGCCTTTGTTGAGGTCTACATCGAGGTGCAGGACGTCAACGACAATGCACCACAAACCTCAGAACCCGTCTACTACCCCTCTGTCATGGAGAACTCCCCTAAAGACGTGTCAATCATCCAGATAGAGGCAGTCGACCCAGATGCAAAGGCCAGCGATAAACTCACCTACAGAATCACCAGTGGAAATCCCCAAGGTTTCTTTGCCATTAACGCCAAGACAGGTAAGACTGCTGTTATTGAGATGGCAATTTGTGTCAGCAGGAGGCTCCTTCTCTGAATCATAGTTCACATTGTATTGCTGAACAGAATAGTTAGTTTATACGAGGCTCTTAGCTTTCTGAAGAATTCTTTTCATGAGTTCATTCAGTAAAGCTTTGAAAGGCAACCTTTCCTTTCTGTATGTGGGTTTTCTAATTGGTCATACATCACTGAAGTCACATCTCAAGCTTTTTATGTGAGCAGAGATGAGTTCATGTTATTCTAACTGACAAATATAAATTATAAATTAGGACAAGAAGGAAAATATAGACTGAAATACCACATTATGATGTTATGTTAAAGAGCAACTTGCAGGTTAACAACCATAGATAATTAATATGTAAGAAAATGGTGTAGTACTTAATTATGATGTGAGGAAAATGAGCAGAGAGCTGGGAGGGTGTGTCGGTGAGTGAACAGCTTTAGCTAATGCTGTGTTAACATTGTGATATTATGTTTCTATCACACATGAGTACCTTATCGGTTAAAGGCAAGACTATTACTATTTATTTATCTCACCTAAAAGTTAGCAAAGTTTTCAAAACTCGTTTTAGACAGACATGCTGTGGTTCTCTATGATTTAATAATGACAGTATGATTATAACACAAAGCGTTTCTTTCTTTGTCTTTGTGGAAATCTGATGGAGCTTAGTGCGTACATCGGCTGCTGTCGATGTGTACTGTTACAATTCTGTGCTGTAACCAGAGGATGAGTGATATTCTCATAGTTACAAGATAAAAAAACACCTTAAAAAAACAAGCAAGTGGATTTAGAAAATTGTGAGTGGTTTATAGCCTTGTGTGTTTGTTGTTGCCTCACACAGTGTATTGTACCAGGTCAATGAGACGACTCCCTTCTGTGACGTAATTTGACACGGAGTAAAAAAAAAAGGTTTTTAAGAGCAGTGCTGAAAACTTTTCCTCAGAATTTTTCTATTTATGCTTTGAAACTTAAAAATCTTTTCAGATATTTATACAGTATATAAT
Organism: Coranthus polyacanthus; assembly: GCA_037367275.1. Classification (NCBI taxonomy): domain Eukaryota; kingdom Metazoa; phylum Chordata; class Actinopteri; order Kurtiformes; family Apogonidae; genus Coranthus; species Coranthus polyacanthus. Next base: position 14,917,826 of record JAPQRN010000001.1, read on the forward strand.
GTATTTCCATCCTTAAACCTGCAAGTTGCTCTTTAAACCATTAGCTACTTTAAAGGTCATGAATGTGGCAAACATCTTTAAATAAAGAAATGTTCTACATATTAAAATACTTGTCGAGAGCAGGTTTTGGTCAGTATTGTGCGTTGCTGAGTTGCTGGTGAACTTCTTCCTGTTTTGTGTAAAAAGGAAAAAAGCAGTGTGAACAGAGCATTTTAACCCAGGACAGGAGTGGGTTAAGCCTACAGGGGTTTTTTTCCCACTCCAACACTCCAAAGTGTGTTCTCATATGGTACTCTGGAAATGGTGTGATGATTAATATTTTATTGGGTTCTTTTAGAGTCACTGGAGCAGGCTATATTCAGTTGAATGGCAGAGAAAAATACTTGTAATAGGTGCAAAGTGAAGTTCTGTGTACCAGCAAACCTGCACAATTATTCAGATTTTTTTTATGAGTTTGATTCCATTGAGGAATTTGTTCTAGATGAAATGATTATAAAAATAGAATAAATCAAAGCTAGTGTAAGTTGAAAGATTGCCATTTTGACAACTATACATCATAGAGGCAAAATAAGGTGTTAAACTCAATATCTGTCTCTAAAAGGCCCAATTACTGAATGTTGTTGTTGCTTACCTAGCCGACAAACTGGTCCCTCATTGCTTTGAATGCTCATTAAACTGAAATGAGGAATGGGGCAGTGAAACAGTTGCTCCAATTTGTTGTCAGTGACGTGTGTGGTCCTGTTTCCCAAGGTAGTCGCATCAACAAACTGGAGTTATTTTTGTTAGAAGTGGCAATGAGAATTTTCTGACCAAATAAGGATTTATCATGTAGCATACTGCCTCCCAAAACAAGCCTTGCAGTAATGCCAGGCACTTCTTAAAATGATAACAAAAAGGGAAATCTTAGGTATGCAGGCGCATACTGTAAGGTTAGTGTTTTGTCTGCATGCATGACAAGATCAGCTCACATATACTGATAAGAATAAGAGGAAGAAGTCTGGGATGGGAAGAAAAAAAGTGCTGGGAAATTGAATATTTATCTTCCAACAAGGCAGTCATACATAATGCTGTTTTAATGCAGGCAGACCTTGAGCTGTAAAGAAAATATCTTTGCAATCATTTGCATTTTCAAGATATATTCCTGTTTTTTTGCTTTTCTTTTCAAGCTTACGATAGTATGTGACCATAGATGGAAAGGAATATTTACCCTAAAGTAGGTGATCTTGAACTAAGTGGCTTTACTAAATGTACAGTACATAAGTTATTCAGCAGTTGAAAGAATGCTTCTTAGCCCACATATCTGAAGTAAATATTTCCTACTCCCAGGATTATAGAGTATTTGTTAAGCTTATGGTCAGGTCCACTGTGGGCACAACCTCTATAGAGCAGAATTGACTGTATCTTTATGTAGTTCTTTTTAGAAGCGTCAAAAGCGCTTGCAGAAAAAAAAAAGGTTATACAGACAGAGGACACTGAAGCATAAGGATAAGACCCATTCATGCATATCAAAGCATGTTAAAACTTTTATCAGTGGGACACCAGAGCCTCTTGCGTCAGGTTCAACAAAGAGTGCTTTGGACAAAGAAAACTTCATTAAATCACTGCTCTGTTGCTTTGATTTTCTTCTTTTGCTCTGTCTTTGTTTTTGAAGAGTGGACGTAGAGAAGTATGGGGGGGAGCCAAGTGTAGCTGACTACTAGAAAAGACAGTGATTTATGCAGACTGGCAGTTTAAAAGACAGTTCCTTGTTTAACTAGCCATTTTTGTGTTTTGAATTGGATGGAAAAGTCTTCAGAAACGATCACAAATTACATTTTTCCTGTATCTGTGGTATTAAATGAGATGAAAATAGGCTTGATATCTCTCCACATTATCAACTCAATATGGTGTTCCTACCGCATATTACAGGTTTTTGAAAATGTTTAAATTTACAACATGCAAGTCTCTGTAATTACATGTTCTAAAATTGCATTGGAAGCATAGGCCCTGTCTTGGCATATCTACAAAGCTTTATGAAGGGGTGGGAAAAAGGAAAAGATGTTAAGGCCTATGTTTTGTGTGTGGGTTTTGGAACTTTGTAGGCACGAGTTATAAGCTAACTAACTAGCCTTCCATCATGGTCACTGGCCTTGTGCATGCTTTCCAAGCGACCCGTCAAGCTTCAGACTCAACCGAAAGCTTCACTTGACGCCTTGGGTGGCGATGGTTTGCCCTTTTTCCGCACAGACCCACATTGGCTCAGTAAAGCCCAGGATGAAAGGCTTAGGTCTATTTTATTTCTGCCAAGTAAACAAGTCCCACTGTTTTGGCTGTTCTCTGAGTTCAGTTTGTCATTAAAGTGCAAGGCCAGCTCTTCCTCTCCTGCAGACAGTATTGCAATTCCAACGACTGAGAGCTTAGAACTTAACGGCTTGATATAGCCTTGCTTTTGAAGGGATTGGAAAAGAAAGAAAGATGAGGCAGAGCTGTATTGGGTAGAAATTGTGCCAGTCAGCTGCATATGAATTATGTGTTCTAAAACAGTATGAGATCAGTGAATTTGAATAATGCTTTTTGGGGCTTGAAATTTCAGAAGATGAACCAGTGCCTGGTTGTCTGGTGGCACAGATCTTTATCCCACCCACAGACGTGACCACAGTTGTTTCAGGCTCCTCAGCTTTATTTTAGTGGCTTTAGAGAGTTGTATTTCCTGGATACACTTATAGGCTGGGTTATACCAACAACGGTTAATTTTTAAATTTTAAACTGAGGTAAATCATAGGTTTTAACTTTTAACAAGGCAACATTTTTTTGTGATAAAGATTGTTATATGCATTGATATTGATAAGTACCATGATAATTGTCAAATCATTATTTTAGATTTTAGGAGATTTTATTTAAGGAGAAATTCCTTACTCCTTAAATAAATCCTCCTTAAATCATGATGCCCAGCCATCATGAGTAGGTTACCTAAATAACTTTTTAGCTAGCGAGCAAACAATGTAAAGTTACAGAGCAGCTGAAAGTTAACGTTTCCCTACTGGTCCCGACCTCACACAAATTTTTTAAATGTATTCATTAATTTGATTATATATTATTATATATTAAATTTATTTTATCTCAATAAAGGTAGATTTATTAAGAGATTAGTTTACTGGAAAGGTCCGTAAACTTTCTTTTAGGATTAGAGTTCAAGGAAAAGGGTGGATTTTAAAAGGTTAATTGTGCAACAGAACTTTGCTTAATTTTAAACCTGGATTTACTCATTTTAAATGCATTTTAAATCGTTGTTGGTGCAACTCAGCCTAAAGGTTTTCATCAGTAAAGGGCAGTGCAATAGGACAGCCAGACACATAACTGTATGGCATGTGTGTAAAATGTCAACTGGTTTTATTTTAATCAAAGTTTGTTTATTACTTGGGTGGTTGGTCTCCACATACATCACTTAAGACAAAGTCGGTCGACTAACTGGTCCACCAGGTTTTATTTTCTCTTTATAAGTGAGTTGTCAGAGCTCTACCAGTTCATCTGAGGTTCCTGACATTAGTTGCCCACCTTTTCTGTGGGAGAGTGAGCTGTGTTTATTACCTTATGAATCATATTCTTTCTCTGCTGAAATACTGTTACTGTGCTATGACTTCGTGGACTTTGAACAGAGCTCTTATGTCAGAACATGCATGTGTTTGGAAAGGGCAACCAAGCATAGCGTGTTGTCAGAACACCCCCTCCAACCACACACACACACAGAGGAAGCTTTTCATATCTGAGCCAAGGAGAGAGAGCTGGAGCCGAGATCAGTATGAAAGCACTCTTATCTTTCTAAACACTCATTACCCTACTTGATGTTACCTTTCTTTATCAAGTATTTTCTAAAGCTTTCCCCATTATTCCCATGTTGTCCACTGACGTTTTTTTAGAGCAAACTATCATTAGTCTTCTGTGTTGACCTGACATATGAGATTTGTGCGTGGAGCACCTAAAGCCTGCTGGAAACTCCACCCTATAATACTGGCGCCTATCTGTATTCGTCACCAGACAATTGTGTAGTTATAGCTGACAAGAACATGCCTTTAGTAGGATATGGGTGTTTATACCTGATTGTTTTTGTCTATTAATGGCAGGTTCCATTCCAGTGGTTAAACCCAGTTGAGGAAAGATACACCCAGGTGAATGCGTAAAGCTGTATTGCCCATCCTTTTTGTCCGCCTGAAGCGACCAGTTCATTGGCATCAGTTGAAAAAGGAATCCTGTGGTTAATGCTTGAGCAAGCTCAGATGCCTTCCACTGGTTTTATGTGCATTTGTCATTCCTGGACTTGAATGAAAAGGTAAAAGGAACAGCTCTTCACAACTGAGATCTGCAATTGCGAATCATCTACTTCTTGTGGCCACTTTCAGTAACACCTTCTTTGTTTGGGAGAGAAAACAAACACAGTGGTCTTATCGCTGCCTTATTAAAGGTCCAACCACTATCAGGGGAAGTGAGATAGGAAATAGATACCTCCAACAACTTCCTAATGTTTCTAGTGAATTGGGGGTCAAACAATTGTCACAGCTCTCCAAAGAGGAAAAAAAGTACACTGCAAAAACAGCCCTACTAGAAAGATGCCAGATATTCTTAAATGTAACTGAACTGTATTAAGTGAAAAAAACTGATGATGGGGTACGCTAAACTTTAAGCAAGTTGTACATATTACAAGCAACGGAAATACAGTTATTTAAGATAAGAAAGTTGTTCAAGTGGTTAGGTTTAACATTCTTGTTTCTCTGCTGGGATATTATGCAAAGCATTGCTTTAGATTGTTACTGCTTAAATCTAGGTCAATATTAGTTGAAATATCTTATTAGAGAAAATCAGGTATATTTTCTTAAAATTAGATTATTTTCAAATGAAAAAGTTTTGTAAAAAGATTATGTTTCTTTTAAGAAAGAAAATAACTCATGTCCCAGGAACAAGGCTTTTTTTTACTTTATTGAAATTATTTTCTTGTAGTGTGAATATCTGTTCTAAAATACTACTTCAAAGAGACATTATGGTGTCATAGAGGGACAATATCTTTGAAGATAATCTGATCATGAAATATCTTTTTATGAATTTAAGATTATTTTCCAAAGTGTAAAGAATGCCATTGTTGGTAACTTCACAGGTCTAACCAGACTAAACCAGACTAAATACAATCTCTGAAATTATGATTTTGCTGCACAGTGAACCTACAGTGCATTGTTTTATATTTAATGACTTTTGTCATCACTTCAAAACTCAAACCTTTTCTGCTCAGGGGTTAATGTGGGAGTGCTCTCAGACAGCTCTGTTAAATGGACCAGGTCGCTCCTGTTGGTGCACATCAAAATGCGATTAGGCTGTTCTCACCTTCTCAAGTGAACCAAGCAAGCAAGCACTTTAGATTGGGCGGATGTCAAGGTGCCTTAAAAATGAGCAGATGACTGTATATCTAAATTTGTATGCAGTAACATGTTTTACTGTGTTTTTGTTTTGTAGAATTCTTTGTAAGTGCTGTTAACTTTTCTCCCTATTCATATGAGAACAGGATACCTTGTAAAACAGACAATATCCTAGTGTTACAAAAGCTGTAAGCCGTGTGATGAATTGACCTGGAAATCATCCAAGTATGTCAAAATGATCTGCTAAAAGACTTCATCTCCCAGTGAATACTGCGCTAATGTGGTCTGTGCATATATAATACCTTGCTGAGTATTACATTTTCTATCAGTTATCTGCCTTTCCAGAACACAGCTTTTTAACATTTTCATACTGACCAGAGAGAATCAGTTGGCAGGTTGTGAACTCTCATGGTTATGCAGATATATTCCAAAAATATGCCAGCAACAATGCTACTTAGGTGATATTACATGTCCATGAATTTGACAAATGACAAAACACCACAATCCAGTCCAGAGGAAGAACATTAAATCTCACATGGATACCCAGAGCAATATGTATCGAAACCACTAGTAATCTCAGCAAGTGCATTTCCATGCGGCTATTTTTTTTGGTCATTTTCAATTTCTGAATTGTGGAAATGTCAAAAATTTTAACAAAATTGTGAGAGACAAAGTTGGTATATTGATAAAAAGTAATGGAAACAGTTTCAGTGGATTAATGGCACTTACATTTTCTGGTCCAGGGGAGATGAAAAATGGTGGAAACATAACCAATGAGAACACTTAAACCATTCCTTGAATTAATACAAGAAATAAACATAAATGCCATATTAGATGATGGAGCAAATTGCTACTAAAAGCTGCAGAAACAATCTTAATGAATCTCCCTTTTTGCATAACAGTAGTGGCTGGAAAAACTAAGTATTTTCCGTTGGAGATTGTCTGAAAATTTGGCTAAAATACATATTTGATACATTTGGTTGGAAACCCGCTGACTGTATACACTGTTTACACATGTCCAGCCAAGGACACATCTCTTATTTTGCTTTTAATATGCCTTAAAAACCTTGTCTTAAATACAGGCTAAATATGTAAATAACAGTACTGATACCCAACGCTATCAGTGAGCGTTATGATACCTCAGCTGCTCTTCTGCTATAGAACATATCCATTTACACAACTTCACATAACCTTTACTTTCAGAATTTTTAGGAACCCGAATCCTCTTATAGCTCCAGCTCTTCCATGACGTGACTGCCTTTTCAGATTACACATAAGCCATGCAGCTGTGAGGTGCTGAGATATCTCAATCCTACTGTAAACAATGCTTCCCAGCTAAATGTCTTTTACTCACTTTCACAAAGACGAAAGTAAGCGAGTACAACATGTGCATATATGAATGTGTTGAGGTTAGCTCATGAAGCCTCATTATTATATTGTTAAATACTGTTTGTTCCTGAAACACAGAGTTGGATTTTCATTCAGCAGCCTTTTAAAAAGAAGACAGTGAAAAGAACAAACAGCTCCTTCAATCCCTTTTCAAACTTCCACAGTCATTTGGAGTTGGTTGTCCATGAGAATATTAATGGTGTCATGCGTACTGAAAACAAATGCTTCTCTCAGCGTTAGTTTAGGCTCAAGTGTGAGACACTTGACTCATAATTAGATTAAGATTATTGATATAGTTGTCTGAACACTGTGTTTCAGGATAATGAATGTTGCAGGCTCTTATCATTATTTTTCCTCCTAGAAGAGAAAAATAGCAAGTGATTAAAAAATTGATTTTGTAGCTTTTTGTCAGTTCATCAACAACAATGCTCAGTATCTCAAGGACTTTAAAATTACACAGCGTGTTTAGCCACTGTAGACAACCAGCACATTCCAGATTGTCTGGAGTCACAGCTAAATGTGTGTCACGTAAATATGTGTGTCACTCTCAAGACTGCTAATCACAGCAGCACTGCCCGGCTATGAACCAGCCCAACAATGTCCTGGGCTCCATAACTCCCTCCAGGTCTCCATTTTGGAGCAGTGGTTCAAGCGCTCAGGGACATGGTTTAGAGCGCCACACTACTGCTTTGCTGTTGTTTTTCTCCCCCTCTCAAAACAGCATGGCTATAATTACTATTGGCGCAGCTCAGCCCACGCCTGAGGATGGTTTTTGTGTGTTTGTGTGTGTGTGTATGTGAGTGTGTGGTTACAAAGGCTGCGGATTCATTGGAAGTGCAGACCTCTTTGGTGAGCTCTGGCTTAGGTAGCAGTAAAGAGGTATGCGCCTTTATTGCCCTGGAACACTTACTAGCAAAGTCCTGCAATGAGTGGAGCCTTTTTTATTATAGGTTAAGAATGCAGAATCACTTTTGACTTTATAAAAGTTTTTTACACAAGGTTTTTTGTGATATTGTGTTATTTTCTGACAGTGATATCAGTGCTGAATATTAGCGTGGGTGGCAAGTCCCATGGTCAGAGATCTAGCAGCAAGCTGGCAGCATGTCAGACAAAAATGAAACAGTAGCAAAGAAAAGCATTTTAAACCACAGAACGGCACATCAAAGAAGATTTACTCATCTGCAGCAGATGCTGTTTTTCATCTCTGATGTTTGTTTCACTTGCAACAATCCTCAACATGTTGAGATAAATGTTTGTTGTATGCTCAAAGTAGAGACAAAAAAATGCTTACTTCCAAATAAAAATGCCAAGAATTAAAAAGCAGCTATCATCTGGCATGTATACTATTCATCACAAAAGTTAAGATTCATGCAGTGAAGGCCTAATTAGAAAAGATGTTGTTTAGTATATTCTGCTATTAATTACTGTTGATAGTGTTGGGTATGATTTAGTTAAATGGCCAAAACCAATTGTAATTGGAAATGCACTTGTATTATTTATTTTCAAAAGGTTCTTTAAACTCACGTCTATATACACATAAACAAACTGCTTACAAACGTGGAGATCCCAACCATTAGTATCTACTTGAGGAGTCTTCGTTGAGTTTTTGTGGTTGGCCATGTCAGTTCTACAATACGTGCAGAACACTACTTTATTTGATATCGTTTTTAAAAATTCCCAAACTTTTGACAATTGGGTTTGGGAATGGGAGCCGCCATAACTGCACTGCACTGATTTCACAATTTGGCAACAATTGCTGGCAAGGAATAGTGCATAACCCCTGCCCTGTGCACAGCCATTGTCTTGAGGTTTTTAAGAGCTGAATCTGTTGCAATTATGAATTTGGTAAATAACTACAATGCTTAGTAAAACAAAATTCCAAATATACTTTTGAATAAATGTAACTATGCTAATTTGTGTGTGAGATCAAAACAGAGAGACACTCAGTTCTAGAACATGTACATGTTTAGAACATGTACAATATGTCTACTCATAAACAAATTCGGAATGTGCTGCCCTGTGTGATTAACACATCTTGTGGTGTACCTGCTGTTGTGGCATCAATGTGTAAATTATGTTTGTGAAATGGGAATTCTTATCAGTCTAAATTTAAATCCCTGTGAGTGAGCCTCTGATAAAGGCCAGATGATGCTAATTTTTGTTATCAAGCTGTGTCTCTGCTCTAATGGTACTGGTATTTAAATTACACTGTCAGATAAGATACCTTGTAAGTTTCAATTAAAAGCTAATATGCTGAGAAATGATAAAATAGATGCCTAAATGTGGTATTATTAATGTTATCTGGATTCAGCTCTATGATACATGTAGAGAGAGAGGAGTTACCTAACAGAGCACACAAGGGAGCTTAAAACCATTATCATCCATCAGCTTCAGCCTTGCTAAAGCGTATGAATAATTAGCCAGTGTGCTGTGTTTTGATGCACCACAGCAGAAGTATTAGCTTTGATGGTAATAATCTACGGCTCACAAACCCATGCTGATCTGCTAACTTTCATGAAGACGTCATGTAGCATGGCAAGGAGACAATTCCTGCAGGTGATATCATTAATGTTCTAAACTAAATTTATGTTGTCAGTGTGGAAACACCTTTCTTCTACTCAGGGGGTAGAGGTAGTGTACTACATGTAGCACTTTTACGAAGTTTGTCGTGTTTGCTCTTGTAGTAGGTGCTATTTTTGTTTCAATATAAATTTGGACAGCCTATTTTTCACCCATCCAACATGGGTTGAAGTCCTGATTGCACTTTGGTGGTGTGTTTTTTTCTTCAGACCATCAGTAGATATATCTTTGCAGCTCACTGTGAAGATTAAATAAAGCCTAAGAAGGAGCGGATATAAACAGGGGTAGCAGAAGCTCCTTGCTCATACAGTATGCCTCAATTGCAGTGCAGAGGGAGGGCTATTTCAGGGCCTGTAAGTTGTGGCCTGCTATTCTCGGTGCAGGCATATGTGCCATTGATGGGTTTGGGTTTCGGAAATCCTTTGCTTTATGCTAATCAGGCGCAGTGTGGCAAGCAGACAGCTCTGGTGCGGTTGAAGTTGGCATGTCTACTCTACACTCAGTGTCCCTGCAAAGTTGCAATTACAGTGGGAGTGAGAACAGAAAGTTGCTTATAGCAGAGCCATATAGCAAGAACCTTCCCCCTCTTCTTTTGCTTTTCTTCCCTTGTTTGTGAACATTTTAAATTGGATTAGCCAGGAACTCAAGACTCGCGCTTTGTTTTATTTTTACTTTTGTCAAAGCCTGGCTTTACAAAGTCCCCTTTGTGAGTTATGTCACACGACATCAATCCTTCTACTTAAAATGAATGATAGAGCTCAAAAAGACCCTTGAAACACTTGAACAAGCAGCAGGATGTTTTCTGAAGTTTTCCTTTTCTCTGTTTGAAAAAGGGCTCCGGACCTTGGGCTATGTCTGTCTTGCTGTCTATTTATTCAGCTTGTGGAAGAAGTAAAAGCAGGGTGTCGAGGCTGGGCTGCTGTTTGGGCACTGTTTGCAGACCTTTGTGATATTTCACATGTGTAAAGCACTGCGGTTGGCTGTCTGGAAAGTGGTTTTCCCAAAAACAGGGGAGACCTACAAAGAGAGCACTTCTCCAGGTGTGATCTCAGTCTTAAGAAACTGATGAGATAACCAGGGGATTTCAGATTACGTCATCCAACAGGGACTGGAATATTTTATCCTTTTTTTCTCTGTGAAGCACCTTGTACTTTGTCTTGAGTACACCATAAGTAAAGTATTTTCAGTAAGATATTATTTCCTTCCTTGGTTGTGTTTGTGTGTGCTTTCAGCTAAAAACAGAGGACAGTCGCTGTTTATCCATATAATTGTCAAGTGAACAAAAAAGATAAAAAAAAAAATAGATAAAAAGTTATTGAATGCCTCTGGCATTAACTTCACCCACATTAGATGTTTGGTTCAGTGTTATAGAATCATACTGATAATAGATAATTGTAGTTTTTTTCAGTAGCTTCCATGTCATGTGATCCAGTGACTCCAAATCCATACCAGCGGTCACTACAGAACAGTAAACATTTTGGCCTTTTTAAAAATTGTCCCTAACTTCAAAGTAACAGATATTGTTTCTTTCTTCAGTTTTGATTATTACAAAGTTGGTTTAAAGTTTAAAGTTGGTTCCAAGTGACATTAAAAGTCTTAAATTGCAAAAATAAAAGTCTTGAGCTGTAGCAATTACAGTTTAAGAAAAAACATTGGTTGTAAATTTTGCCATTTCCATAAACTTTTTTTACTGCAACATTTACAAAATGCACATAAAATATACTGCAAAATACTTGGGAACACAGCTTATAAGCTTATTAATTCTTGTCTTATAGCCAAAAATGATCATCATTCAGTTTTCACTTGGTTGTTTCTTATATGAAACATTCAAAGTTGCAATCAGTTAACTGCATTATCATCATCTTCGTCCAACAGGTCTGGTTACAACCACTTCAAGGAAGCTGGACAGAGAGCAACAAGATGAGCACATTCTCGAGGTAAGCACTATTTTTTGGCAGATTTTCAAAGCTGGAGATGGGTCAGTGTGAGCGCCTCTTATTTATGTGAAAATGAAGTAGTTCAGCAACCTGTTCCAACCAAGGTCAACCTGTTCAGATCCTGAGTTCAAAACATGAGATATCTGCATTTCTGATCTTTAAGCCAGTGTTGGCTGAGATCCAAATGTTGCCAACAATAAAAGTCCTGCTGCGTATACAAGAGGAGTCCATTTGGAATAATTTCTCCTTGTATTGATTTCCTGAAGCGGGAGGGAAGGGTTGGAGGCGTGTGGGAGATCCTGGTGACTGTGCCTTTGTTCTTTCCCACTGTTCCATCTCGTGGATGGAGCAAGCTGGGACAGGAAACTGCTGTCAACCAAACGGGCCAATGTCTAAACTTGTGGGTTTTAATTGAGCTCAGCTCTGTTCTCTTCTGATAATTCACTCCCTCTTTCTCACCACAGAACCAAGGTTGATAATAGCTGTTTTAATTGTGTTTCCGGTGTTGACAGGGAGCAGATTGGACGCCTTTTAATTATTGTTAGAAGTTCCACAATTCACTGATCATTGGGTGACGGCTAATGTTTGTACAGCTGGTGCCAGAGCAGTCTTGTATTTCATCCTCTGATTGTACATTGCACTACACTAATTGTATTACAGGACTGAAAACAATTAATATGAAATAGGGGAATAAGAGACTATATTAATCACGAGAAACATATAGCTGATAAGTAAATTTTTTCTTTATTTGAATTAAACGACAAACACTGCTACCCAAAAAAATATAGACGCAAATTTTGGTGATATACATTCTACTGCTCTGGTGTCTGCAGGTTTTTAAAAAGTCTTAAAGTGTCTTAATTTCAATTCGATGTTAAAAATAAACATTAGAAGTCAATAAAACATTCACCAGGTCACAGCTCACTCATTTTAGGGTTAAGGTTACATTTGTGCCATGTTTGAACTGATGTAGTTAAGGGTGTGTTTTAGCCACATGCCAAACACAGACAGGAACATGGTCTCTTTCATATTTTGCCAAATATATGCATTTTTACCAATTTACCACAGCTTATCTTATAAGCCTAACGCTAATGCTATTCCTAACCCAGACTGTAAAACACTGTAATAGTCTAAAATTATGTATGTATATGAGAAAAAGAATGCATATATGTACTGTATTTACCTGCAGTGCTTGAATCGGATAAAGGCGGTTTGTCTAAACCTCAGTTCACTTAAATTAGGTTAAAAATAAAATTAAAGTTAAACATGCTTAAACAGCATTCATACCTGTCGCCACCCTGTCTTGAATTTAAAAAGACTAATGCGTATCAGTATCAGAACAGAAGGCTTCCAGACAAAGCTCCTTCAGCAGTTTGCTGTAGAAACAGAATTGCTACTTTCAACATGTGGTTGAAAGCTGTTGAATTGCTAGGTTGGAATTGGTGTCTTTCTGTCTGTGAAAAAAGCTAATTCCTGCCTAGGCTGAGTTCATGAATGTTGTTCATTTGTCTCATTTGACAAAGTGCCTCCAGACATTTTATAATTTAATAACCACATTAAACACAGAGTTGAAAATGCACTACACTTTTATGTTAATCCAACTTCAACACTCCCTTTCTGTTAGAGTTTATATTCATGCTTTACTTTGTAATGTTTATTAGTTAAAATGATTAATCAGACACTGTAATTACAGTGCACAAAATATCTCAGAAAAATAACCTATTAAAACATTTTTTCAGTGCATTTAGCTGTGTGATCGTCTGAACACAATCCCATTTAATTTGGTAAAAACTATGAGGAAGTGGGCTTATTTAAAGCAAGTAACTTCTGACCTAAATAGGTAGAAAGTGGCTGAGTGAACACAGCCTAAGAAGAGCAGCGTAACCATGGAAACTTAAGAAGTTTGTGAGTGCTGGTCACCAGTTATTAGGAATTCAGCAGGAAGCTCTTTATTGGACTCCACAGTTGTGGGGCAGCACAGAGCCTTAAACCTTACAATCTGGCCTGCCTACACCCATTCACACCTCGATGTGTCCTCAGGGCAACAAATCGAGGGCTAATCATGACTCAGAAGAATCCATATGTGCACACCGGGTGCTGGTAGAGTGAGTCAAACTGAAGTTGTCCTGGCTGGGGCTGAAGTTTTTGTGCTAGCTTGTTGTAGAGGAAGAAACGAAACATGTGGGGCCATGTGGAACATGTGGAGCAATTAGAGTGGGGGCTGTGTCAGCATTGTTTGCACCAAATGCCAAGAGGAGGTGGAGGGAGCACAGGGGGGCCTTGAGCTTTTATGGTGAGAGGGATGGGGGTTGGGAGTCGTGTGCCTGTGTGTGAAACAGAGAGAGCTAAAGGCAGTAAGGCAGTGGGGGAATTTGTGTAAAGGCAAAGCTGCTCTTGATGGTCTGAGTGTGGGCTCTAGCGGCAGGATGAGACGCCTCCATCACAGGAAGGGGGGGAGTGGGTAAATAGCAAAAGTGGGACATGCCAGGGCATGCTTAGGACTCAGGCCTGGGACTGTACGGAGAACATTATAATGGCAAAGAAGAGGTGAATGGGCTGCTTACATCTGTTGTTTGGCGTCCATCCCAGCATGCACTTGGCAAGATGCAAGGTAGATTCTGGACCAGTTACTAGTCTGGCCTTGTACTGTTTTATCAAGATATTAAATCCTACTTAGTCAGGTTTTTCTCATTTATCATTGAATCTATCAAATAATAGTCGTTAGGCATGTAACGGCTCTAAAACCGAGACCGAATCCACAATACAAATGTCTACATTCTTGAGTTCTTGAGTTGCAGTTCCTCCCCCACAGTGACCAACTGCCACTGCTGTTGAGCTCTCAATCACAATTAAGACTGTAACACATTTAAATCATAAAATTATTATTTCATGTGAAACTATTTATTAAATGGCACACAGTACATGTATTTTATTGTCTTTTATTGTCAACTGCATGTGTCACAAGGTACGATAGGACTTCAGATAATTGTTTGCAGTTATTTATTTTATTTTATTTGTTTATTTATTTGCTTAGATTATTAGTAGACTTAAGAGAAATGTTATTTATTTATTTTTGATTACTTTACTAATTTACATGAAGGTGATTTAGTTTAGTTTATCAGCCTTCATAGTGTTGTTTAGTGGTCTTGACATGCTAACTTACAGTTGTGTTAATAAACTGAACTGAACCATGGATTTGGAGAATCCTTAGATCTTTACACCCCTCATAGTGATGAATATGCATTGCAAGCCATTAGAGCACATTGTTACGTCTTCAAATTGTTTGTCTGACCAACAGACCAACTCAAAGGTATTTAGTCTGAAAAGAGAAAAAAAAAATTTCGATATTTTTATTGGTCTGTCATTCATAGTCAATCAAAATTCTTCTCATGTAGTTTTCTATTTATCAAATAATGAATGGACTGACTAACATTATATATACATTATATTCACTTTTTAGATACACTCTGAACTGTAACATAGTATTCAGTTTGTTTTCATAGCTAATGAAGTGCCATTCTTGTAACATTAGTACATAATTTTTCCCTTTGTAATTAAAGAGCTATTACTGCAAGCATTAGTATCCCATCTGCAATGCACATTGGGTAATAATTGATAACAGCGTTAGTTGCTCTGTTTAAACTTAGCAGCATGTAAACAACTTAAGTGGAAAGTGCAGCTTCATTTGAGTCTCTGCAGCAAAATATGCATGTACTACTTAGAGCTTATCCCATCTTCCAGGCAATTTTAATTAACAGTCAGTGCAATTCAATTAAAACAGAAATGATCTACATATAGTCTGTAAAATAAAGTTTGTATGGATAATGAGAAAATAGTCGATTGCCTCAGTTTGCTGCTTCACAGCAGTGTTGTACTGATGCAATGAGACACACTCCCTCTGGTGTAACTCCTCTGTCTTTTGTGCAGTTTGCCTAATTATAAAACAAAGGCTTTTGATGAAAAGTTCCAAACAGTGGCATGCGGTGATGGATAGTTGGGTAGTCATAGTGTGTACACAAACACACAGCGTCGTGATTAGGCACTGCGCTGAAACATACTCAGAGGAATTATTATTTTTTTAATTACCTAAAGTTATTTAATTTCAATACATGATAAGTCTACTTGCCGTACATAAACAGAACACTGAAGGCACCTTAAATAATAAGGGATATCAGAACATTGCATGTAACGCCAAATGACTCTGGATCTGATCGTAATGGAAATGTTCATTACGCAGCACAGGATGGGCACCAATATGTCCTCCCTTAGAGGGACATTCACACTCAGGTTTCTTGTCGTCCCATTTAATTAATTCAGCTCATGTGAATAGCACGGACAGCTGCAGTAGACTGCGAGAAAAACAAAAACACATTACTTCAGTAATTGAAACGATGGCACCAAATGGTGTGTGCCTGGCCCCGGACTCCTGACTGTTTTAACTAAAGCACTTAGCAGATGGTTTTAAATGACTGTGACACTCGTTCTGCCCTTCAATAGTATTTTGTAGATTGAAGCTAGAAATGTTCACATATACAACAAAGTACTGTAACCTCTGAGCAATTCTTTGTGAAACTAGATGAAATTGTATTTGCTTAGGTCTCCTTGCTTTTGATTAAATTCTCTAAACTGTGCACCCAGTGTCCAAAGACAGAGATCTTTTGTATCACAAATGG
>JAPQRN010000001.1:14947507-14979504 GCA_037367275.1 Coranthus polyacanthus
AGCTTTTGATCAGTCAGGTTAGCTTTTCTTCAAGTACTGAGTTGTACTTTTTAGCAACATTAGTTCAGATTTAATCATTTATTACAGAATGACATACATTTGTATTTGGTGGTGAATATGCTCGAGAGATGTCTTCGAATATCTGCACAAGCATGACACAGATGGGGCCTGAGACCACAAAATCCCCCAGCAGAGTATATATTAACAAATACTCATATATGCATTATTTTGCTTAATTCAGGAGGAGGCTGGGGAGGTGGAAAAGATAATTTTTCACAGATGTGTAGGCTGATGAGTAGAGTGGTGTGTAGAGCACAGTGCAGGCTGGATGAATGAACACAGTGTTAGTTATAAAACGTGCTAATTGGAGTAGGATTGGACAGAACAGGGATTCTGACTAAATCTGACTTTCATGCATGCAAGAACTTCTGCAAAGCTCCATTTGTAGCTATTTTATTAGAATCAAATACCATCAATACAAGTGATGTGAATAAAACTTTTAATACATTTATAATAATTAGAATAATTTCTAACAGTGGATTTAGTTTGACTGATTCATTCACCTACCTCTGAACCATGACAGGGTCACAGAATGAAGACAGGCTAAGATAATAGCCTAAGAATGAGTGTTTTGTGAGATTTATACCAGGTATTAAAACCACTTCTCTACCATTTACAGTACTTTTGTGATCCCCACAGGTGCTTATCCGTGTCATTGACACCAACAACCACCGGCCGCAGTTCTCTCAGCCAAGGTATGAGGTGAACGTTCCTGAAGACACTTCTGTTGGAACTGAGGTCCTGCAGATCAGCGCTGTGGACGAGGATGAGAAGAACAAACTGACCTTTACACTCTTGAGCAGCACTGATCCCTTCAGCCTGAGAAAGTTCCGCCTTGACCCAGGAACTGGGACTCTGTACACAGCTGAGCGACTGGACCATGAGACTATGCACAGTCACATCCTCACGGTCATGGTATGAATAAATAAATAATATTTTCACATTCCTACATGGTTTTAATGTAGTTATTTTATTTTGAAATTATTCATCCATAAAATTAAGCCAAGCTTGCTTATTCTGTGATTTTCAGAAGTTGAATAGTTTGTTGTATTGGGATGGTACTGTGTAGGAATTAATTATAGCTTAATTACACTCTCATGCAGTTTATTGTGTTCCTCTCTGCTTTTCTCTCTGTCTCTTTTCTCTACTTCAGGTACGAGACCAGGACATCCCTGTAAAAAGGAACCTTGTTCGTGTTATTGTGAATGTGGAGGACACAAATGACAACGCACCCTGGTTTATAGGCACACCTTACTCTGGCCGTGTGTTTGAATCTGCGGCCATAGGCTCTGCTGTACTCCAGGTCACAGCTCTCGACAAAGATAAGGGCCAGAACGCAGAAATCATCTATAGCATTGAATCAGGTAACAAATGTTTTGTCACTTTGGCTTTAAAAAAAGAACTTGGATTTGCAGAGTTCATTGTAAATGGTTCTTTGTAAAAGGATGCAAATTAAATCAGCTTGTAAAAATGTATGAGTCATCTGGAGTCCAGCGGCCCACTGGATCTTGATCATGAATGGAATACTTTACAAAGAGTAGGAGAATATTGGAGACTTTGTCAGAGGATCTCCAAAATATGTGGGAGATGAGCAGATCCCCACTCAGATTTTCCCACGGTGGCTTTGTCCTACAATAAGCTGTGTTATGAGAGTATGCAGTTGAAAGTTTTTTGCTTGTGTAGATGCATGTTTTAAATAGCTGAGATGACTTAATGTACTTGAATTGCAGCTTGCTTTCTACTGAGTCAAAATAAGATCTGTCAGTGACCTGAAATGGACATTAGTGCTTTTTACTATCTTCTGGTGAAGACAGTTCACAAGTGCTCTTTAACCATATCCTCTTACAAAGAAGTTTCTTGTAATATGTTATATACAAGGTTTCTGCAGACCCTTAAAACGTCTACAATCCATTAACCTGAATTTTAGGCTTTATTATCCAAATGATTTTGACAGCTCTTAAAAATGTATTTAATGTACGTTTGATAGAACGTTATGAAAAATTTGTATTGATCATACAAAACTACAAAATGAAACCAACATGGAACCAATAAGAACTAATGCAAACTGTGCAGCCCAGTCAGAATTGATCAAAACACACCCAGATACCCAGTGTCTCACAATGTGGTGTGTGGGCTAACGGGACGTCTCCTCAAATAAATAGCTACCTCTAGAAGTGTAACTTTCATCTGATGTGGGTAAGTTCAATGAGATCTGGCTCAAGAACAATGCATTTAGTGCTTGTTTGAAACCTGTTGAACACAAGTTGAAGCCCAATGCACCTTATGCAAGAAAACACTCAAGGCATTAGAGTCGTATGGAAATCAGAAAAACATAAAGCCACCAGTGAACACCTGCCATCATGCATTCATACTGTAAAAGGTCTTAAACTTAAGTTGTTGAAACCTGTAGCAACCATGTGTATATAATTTAGAATAAATTACCAGACAGATATCATAGGTAAGAATAAAATACATCTTCGGAACAGACATAAAATATGTATTTCTTTTGTGTGTCTTGCAGGAAATGTTGCAAACTCATTTGCCATAGACCCTGTGCTCGGGACAATTACAGTTGCCAAAGAGCTTGATCGCAGCAGCAAGACCCTATTTGAGCTCACTGTCAAGGCATCTGATAAAGGAACATCTCCAATGTCAACTACAGCTACTGTACACATTGTGGTAACAGTTTCTGACAATGCAGCTCCAAGATTCACTGAAAAGGAGTTCTCTGCAGAAGTCAGTGAATCAGCCAACCCTGGAAGTTTTGTGAGCTTGGTCACAGCTGTCAGCCAGTCATCTGTTTTTTATCAGATAAAAGGTGGCAACATCAACAGTGCATTTGATATAAACCCAAACTCTGGAGTGGTTGTGACTCAGAGGGCTTTAGATTATGAAACCACGTCTCAATATAAGCTTATCATACAAGCCACGAACATGGCAGGACTTTCCAGCAACACAACACTTTTGATTCATCTCAAGGATGAAAATGACAATGCTCCTATCTTCCTCCAGAAGGAATTCAAAGGTGTAATCAGCGAGTCTGCCTCCATCAACAGTGTTGTTCTGACCCGTGAAAACACGCCTTTTGTCATCCGAGCCTCTGATGCCGATTGCGACCGGAATGCAATGCTCATTTATCAGATCGTCGAGCCTTTTGCTCACAACTATTTTGCCATTGACTCTAGCACTGGGGCTATCAGAATCACAACTGCTTTGGATTACGAACAGAGGAGCATTTTCCGCTTCACAGTCCAGGTCCATGATCTAGGAATGCCACGCCTGTTTGCAGAAACAGCAGCCAATGTGACCATTGAAGTAATTGATGTTAATGACTGTCCACCAGTTTTCAGCCAAGAACTGTATGAGGCAACTGTCATAGTGCCGACATACAAAGGAGTGGAAGTCATTAAAGTCAATGCTACGGACTCTGACTCTGGTCCTAACTCCAGACTTCTCTTTTCCATCTCTGAGGGTAATATCGGTGATAAATTTAAAATGGATCCAATCACAGGCATAATCTCAATTCAGAATGTCACACAATTGAGGAGCAGATATGAACTGAAAGTTAGGGTTTCAGATGGCAGATTTGCAACCGTTGCCACAGTAAAGATAAATGTAAAAGAAAATAGAGAGAGTAAGCTGAAGTTCACAAGGGAGTCTTACAAAGCCTATGTTCAAGAAAACTCATCAGAGAAGAAGACACTAGCAGTCATTGCTGCTGTTGGGAACCAGGTGAATGAGCCTTTGTTTTACAGAATTTTGAACCCTGACAGCAGGTTTGAAATCAGTCACACATCTGGGGTTATCTCAACCACTGGAATTCCATTTGATCGTGAGGCACAGGACACATTTGATATTGTTGTTGAGGTCACCAGAGAGGACAAATCTGAAGATGGGGCTCACATTCTTTTAACTGTCACAGTGGAAGATGTGAACGACAATAAGCCTATGTTTGTGAACCTTCCCTATCATGCCCTGGTCCAAATGGACGCAGAGGAAGGCCATGTCATTCTACAAGTCTCAGCAGTGGATAAAGACAAGGGTCCAAATGCAGATATCCATTATCAATTCAAGGAACATCAGGAACACTTTCAAATTAGCCCTTCTGGTGAAATCTCAGTCCACAACAAGTTTGACAAAGAGTCACTCAATACAGACTTTGTTGTTGTTGTTATTGCAAAGGACAATGGAGAACCAGCACTCTCTGCAGAAGTAGAAGTGCCAATAACAGTGGTGAATAAAGCAATGCCTGTGTTTGAAAAACCTTTTTATAGCATTGAAATCCCTGAAAACATTCAATTACACACACCTGTGCTTCATGTACAGGCCAATGATTCGGAAGGCCCTCGCATTGTATACACTATCTCTGAGGGAGACCCCTTCAAGCAGTTCTCGATTGATTTCAACACCGGTGTTATTCATGTGATTCAGCCTCTGGATTTTGAAACCCATCCTGCCTATAAATTAAATGTGAAAGCCACAGACTCTTTAACTGGAGCACACTCTGATGTGTTTGTCGATATCATCCTGGAAGATGTAAATGATAACGCTCCTATGTTTCTGTCAAAGGCCTACTATGCTAATATTTCGGAGGCTTCTGTCATTGGTACTTCAGTCCTGCAAGTTGATGCCAAAGATTCCGATACTGGTAATAATCAAGAGATTTTCTTTCAGTTGGTAGAAGACATGGGAAAGATTTCAGATTATTTCACCATTGACCGTGACACAGGGGTTATCTCTACAGCTCAAGTTCTTGATCATGAGGAAATTCAGCAGCACAAGTTGAGGGTTCGAGTTGTGGATGGAGGAGTTCCAGCCCTCTCCAGTGAAATTATTGTGGCAATAGATGTTACAGACCTCAATGACAATGCACCAATGTTTACTGAGAACATTTACAAAAGTATCATCAGTGAACTAGCCCCACGTGGACATTTCATCACCCAGGTTCAGGCATCCGATGCTGATAGCTCAGATATAAGCGAACTGGAGTTCACCATCATTTCTGGTAATGACGATCAAAACTTTGCTATAAACAAACACACTGGCGCCATTGTGATTTCTAACCACCGTAGGGCACATATGCAGCCTCTTTACAACATCAGTATATCGGTTTCTGATGGAGTGTTCAGAAACTCAGGCCTTGTCATGATAACTGTTATTGGGGCCAATTTCCACAACCCTACCTTCTCCCAGGTTGACTATGTGGTAGAGCTTGTCGAAAACTCCCCTGCTGGTACATTGGTAGCAGAAGCAAAGGCCACAGATGATGATGAAGGCATTTACGGACAAATATCGTACAGGATTGTTAATGACTTTGCAAAAGATAAGTTCTCTGTCAATGACAATGGAGAGATTTTCACTCTAGAGAGTCTTGACCGTGAAAATACGATTGAGAAGGTTATTCCTATTTCTCTTGTAGCCAAAGATGGTGGTGGAAAAGTTGGCTTCTGCACTGTCAATGTCATTCTCACAGATGTCAATGACAATGCCCCACAATTCAGGGCAGTTGATTACAAAGCCACTATTGCCTCAGATGTCCCAAGGGGAACTTCTGTGGTTAAAATAGCAGCTTCAGACATGGATGAGGGAAGCAATGCCGACATAGAGTATTCAATCGAAGCAGATGTTGAAAATGTGGAAGAGAACTTTGAAATCCACCCCACCTCTGGGGTCATTGTAACCAAAGAGAGCCTCATCGGACTTGAAAATGAGCTCTATGCATTCTTTGTTCGAGCAAAGGATACCGGGAATCCACCCAAGCATTCAGTTGTCCAGGTTTACATAAGGATTGTCACACCGGAGACACCAATTCCCAAATTTGCTGAACCGCATTATCGTTATACAGTTGCTGAAGACTTGCCCATTGGTACAGAGATAGATGTAATTCAGGCTGAAAGTGAACAGCCAGTCACTTACAGCCTTGTGAAGGGAAACACCCCCGAGAGCAATGAAGATGAAGTTTTTGTTGTAGATGGAGACGCTGGAACGTTGAAACTCCAGAAAAGCCTTGACCATGAGACTACTAAGTGGTACCAACTCACTTTGCTTGCCCAGAGCACACATGAGAACTATGAGATTGTGGCATCTGTTAATGTGAACATTCAGGTGAAAGATCTTAATGACAACAACCCTGTCTTTGAGTCAAACCCTTATGAGGCAGTTGTTGTGGAAAATCTTCCAAGTGGAACTCAGGTGATCCAAGTCAAAGCCACTGATCAAGACTCTGGCACCAATGGCCATGTTGTTTACAGCCTCGACCCCAAGCAGAATTCACAGGAGATCTCTGAACTGTTTGCTGTTAACAGTGAGACTGGATGGGTTACCACCTTAAAGGAGCTTGACCGTGAAAAGATGGACAAATATACAGTTGCCATCCTCGCCACAGACCAAGGAGACAAAGTTCAACATGTTACTGGCACAAAAGTGGAAATAACAGTCGCTGATGTAAATGACAACCCACCCCGCTTCACTGCAGAGATCTACAAAGGCACAGTCAGTGAAGATGACCCCCCCAGCGGCGTGATCGCTATCCTTAGCACCACAGATGACGATTCTGAGGATATCAATAAACAAGTGAACTACTTCATCACAGGTGGGCGTTTATTATTTTGTGAAACAGATAATTACTAAGCCTGGAGTGTTTATTCCCCAACTCCTTTGTGTAACACTTTTCATAAACAGAGCTTAGGGGGATTATCCGTTTATGCCACTTAATATGACGATAATATCTCATCTTTGAAACATTACACAGTCCTATTATCTGTTAGGAGTCTGAGTTATCGCCTAATCTTCTGAAGCTCAAGGCAAATATTTAGGTCACCATAATAGAGAAATGTATAATTATCTGAATAATGCTTTGAAATAGACTGGGGAAAAATACTTCCTCTGGTGCTAATTAGCAAGTGTGAATAACTATGCCAAGTCTAGTAATATCAAGAGAAATCAAAAACTGGCTCTATCATTATTTCATGTATGTCTTCTCTTGTTTCCTGGTGGCACGACTTGCTTGTGTACCAAACATTTGATTTGGAAAAGAAGAGTTTGCTTTGTGAAGTAGTGATGAATACTTAAATAATCAGTAATTATTAATTGATATTTAGTGGAAAGGAGTTTAGAATTCAGGGCAGATCCTAATCCTTTTATCTTTTTAATGACTGGCTGTATCTCTTTAATGACACTGGATCCTGCTTATAAGCAGGAGGTCTAAGTTGTTGATCATTCTAAAGTGGTATGCTTCTTTTTTAACACTAAACAGGAGGAGACCCACTTGGCCAATTTGCCATTGAGCACGTTCAGAATGAATGGAAGGTCTCTGTCAGGAAGCCCCTGGACCGTGAAGAGAAGGACAATTATCTCCTTAACATTACCGCCAGTGATGGCATCTTCACTGCCAAAGCTGTTGTGGAGGTCAAGGTGCTGGATGCCAATGACAACAGCCCAGTATGCGAAAAGGTAAAGACTATTTACTTCCCCAGTGCATCATTATTTCAGACTTACCAATTGATATTATTCATTATACCTGTTTTGTATGGCTTTTGTTTTCCACACTTTTTGTCCTGGTTTTTATTCACTTTTCTTTTTACCTGTTCTGTTTTCCTTTATTACTTCTTCTATCCCCCAGTCTCTCTATAGTGAGAGCGTCCCAGAGGACTCCCCTGCTGGCAGGCTCATCTTGCAGGTTTCTGCCACAGATGCTGACATCCGCTCAAATGCCCAAATCTCTTATGAGCTCCAGGGAGTTGGATCAGAACTGTTCATCATTGACTCTGATACAGGTGAGCATCTGTGTGGTATTGGGCATGTGTGCGAATATTTACAAGTAGGAAAAAAAAGTTCGATTTTATGGCAAATGTAATACTATGGCCCAAAATAGATAGTAGATAATAAGTAATAGATAGTAATATATTTACATACATTTTTTATGCTTGCTTTTTTGTTTCTGTCTTTTATTGTCCACCGTCATGTACAATGCATTAGTGGACCATTTTACTGAATTGGTCCTGTCTCACAATCGAACAAATTTAAAGATAATAAAAAATAATTAAAATTAGTATTTGGGGTAGCAATAAGCTCAATGTAAACATAGTAGACTGTAGTCTACTGTAGTGACACATTTTGTTGATGCTAGTTAGCACATGGTTGGCTATCTGAGTTCTGAACAGTTGTACAGTCATAAAAACTACATTTTTGGCCTTAACACTCAAAAAAGTTTGCTGAAAAAACTTGCAGAAAATTCATATTTAGTAGTGATGTTACTTACATTTACTCTCCATCTACTGTGGCAAAGATCAGACATGGAAACATCAGTATGGAAAGCTTCCTAATTTGCACAGAAAATATAAAATGTTTTTTTTTATGAAAACCACTTAAAAAATCTTATTTCAGTATCATTTTCATGAGTTGAAATTGGGAGTGTTAGGGTTTGGCACCTAAGATTTGCATGGTTTTAAACTATTTTTTGGTGGAAAGGCAGTTTATAGAACAGCCCCAGTATGTGTTCCAGCTCTGTTGCCAGTCATTTTAATAGTTAGTGTGTGGGACACTCATGTAAAGCCTCTCATAAAACACACTTAGCCTTCTGCTTCAGGACACAAAATCAAAACGGTTGAATCCACTGCTCAGCATGACTGTAGTCTTACATTGTACACAGAGTTGGCAACTGTGATCAGTCAGTAAAATGAGGATTTGTGTTTCTGTATGTGTTATTATCAGCCACAGGGGAGGCAAGAAATGTGTGCCCAGGTATTATTCACCTATTATTTTTTAAAGAGCCACAACAACATTTAGCTGCAGGGCAAAAAAGACCAAAATATAGTGTTGTAAATTTAAATTGAATTTAAAATGGCTATACTTGCCTGCAAATAATTTGTTCTGTAAACAGACACTCCATCTGGTTTCTACGATGAGACAAAGAAAGAAAAACAGAGCCAGTTAATCACTACCAACCTGTTTGTAAAATAAATGCGAATTTAAAGCATGAAAGGACAAAAAAAAAACTAAGCCAGTAGATTTAAACAGCTATATAACACAAGTGCTGTTGAATACAAACCGATGATGACTCACACCAAGGCAGACAGTGAGGCAACAATGCCATCCAGCTGCCTTTTGGCAACCTTAAATATTGGGTTTCTAGCTGCTGTGCTACTGTTGTAGTGGAGGAATGTTTTGTCAGTGCACACAAGTAGGATTATTGCATATGAGGAGCACCAAGAGGCTCTGGAGTTTTCCAGAGAGGTTGTGGTAATGTTGGCTGCCTCACATCCCAGGACACTTCCCAAGCTGCTCTTAGCTGCCAACTCTGATGTTTTCCTTTCCTTTCCCCACTCTCTTTGCCATTCTGTCTCTCCTCTCATGCTTCAATTACTTATTTATTTCTCTCTTTTCCCTCTTGAAAGCCATTAGTTGTCTTGATACTTTTCTCTTGGTTGGTAGACAGTGAGCAAGGGTATATAATCCATCAGAGTATATCTATATATATGATTTGTCCTCTTATACATTTACTTCCACAGACTCACATCTGATTTAAATGTGTAGTATGTCTTATTTTCACATTAAAATATGTGGGGATACAGAGATATATCATCTGAACATTGTTATTGGCCAATATCAGCCTTGATGACTGACATCAGTGATCAGTAAATAAGATGTCATTTCACCGAAGGTCGTGGCTCATGTTTATCTGTTGTGTTCTATGAAAGATGTGTTTGCTTTCCAAAAATTGTATTCAGTGTAATGGCCCGTTTCATTTAGTTTAGTCATATCCTGTCATATCCCTTTTATGAAACACAGTAAGCACTGAATGTCAGTGTAGTGTAGTGTAATAGTAGTAATACAGCAGTATTTCAGCAACGTTGCATATTTTCTTTATTATTTGCTTTCCTTGTTGCAACACAGTAATCCAGGACAGAACTAATGTAGTGATTTATTTCAAAATCGATCTGTGGCTCTGTATTAACCAGTGGCTTAGCAAGTCAACAAGATAATGTGTACAGTAATGTTAATAGCTAACTTTCCATTAGATCTTGTCTGTTAAGTTAGTGTTTATCATTATGTTAGCTAACATTGCTTGTGGCTTAGAATGAAATCACATAGTATACATCACTAAATGTGATGAGAAAAACATGATTTCGGCCTGACTCACGTCAGATGGAATTCCTTAGGCAATAGTGGTGAATAGTGGCTACTTCTTGACATCATAAAACTACATCTTTGTGTCTCTGTTTTTGTTGTGATTCAGAGGCCCCTAGTGGCGGAAATTACATACTGCATGTTAAATGGAGTTCTTTTTAAGTTGTTCTTTGGATAGCAGACTCTTCACCCCAGGACATGTATTGTCTGTTTGTATGTTTTTGTATTTTTCTTAAAAATAGTTCTCTCTCACCCTTAGGGGAGTTGAAGACCTCACAACCCCTTGACAGAGAGGAGCAAGATGAGCACAGGTTCAAAGTGAGGGCAGTGGATGGAGGTGGACGTTACTGTGAGGTCGACATCCACATCACTGTGGAGGACGTCAACGACAACGCTCCACAGTTCTCATCTGACCCGTACACCATAACAGTCTTCGAGAACACTGAGATGGGCACGTTTGTGGCAAAACTGCTGGCGAATGATATCGACACTGGTGAGGAATTATGCTCTGTTCATAACCTAGTACTCTAACATAAATAAAACAGTATCTCTGTGCTTTTGTTTATTTTTATTAGGAAATGGAAATCAGACAAAACAGCAGTATTTAGGCAATTCCAAAGAGTCAGAAAAGATTAACTACATGACATTAGATAGAAAACAAAACCAACTAAAGAAGACAAAACTAATAAAACAAAACAACATATCATTGACAACAGAAATAGGTAAAATAACGTTCAGTAAATTAAGGAAATAGAAAGAAGAAAAAGAGGTTTGTCTTTGATGGTGATAAAATGACTGTTATTTTAGCAATGGGACAGGTGAGCATCAGTCTAACTACATGTTTTATTAAAATAGAGCACTTTAATAGGATAAAATTATCAAAAAACAACATCTTTATCAGTTTTATTGTGTGATAAATTCACATTCCTTTAGTTTGAAGTCTGTTTGAAGGAGAAAATCTGGTTTTCATTAATCGTTCAAAAATTTGAAGTAAGATAATACTTCAATAAAAACATTTGGTATTTGTGCTAGTCCTGCTCAGTACTGAACAGATACACTGATAGAATGATTTTATTTTTTTTTAATTACCATTGGAAATGGCAAAATCTTTTTTATATCTTTCCTCTTTGGGGATTACATGTTAGAACTGTGTAAATAAACCTTAAGAGTCACTGCAAGCTCTCGAGTAAATCTGTTTCAATTTACGTTTAGTTTCTGCTGAGACAAAGAAAATTAACCGCAAGTAATATGCTCACACATTTCTTTTCATTATAGCAACTCAAGGTTACCACTAGTAATAGAATGCAATTTTGATTTAAATAAAACCCTTTAGTTCTAGCATCATTCTCTAAGCAAAGGCGCCTTAGCTCAGTGCTGACACAGTGCTGACAATGCACAGGTTATTATCTTTCCATTATGCAATTGTATAACACTAAATGGCAAGAGGGAGGGATAACAAATGTGAAATTTCATGAGTGATCAACCCCTCAAATTAAAAGCTCCATTACACTCTAATGAAATTCTTCTCTGTTCAAGCTGAATTCTCCAAAGGGCTCATTGCAATTTTCCATTTGCCTGGTGCAAAGCCACAGTCCCACTTATTTATCTTTTCACCTTTTAGCAACCATCGCCAGCCACTCTGACTGGGACTGAGAACTTAAACCGTGCAGTTTGTAACAACCACTTAAGCTTCATGAGAGTTCTGTACAAGGAAACACTTGGACTTGCCATTCCAGATTACACCTTTAGTTTAGTGGAGCAGGACGCTTTGGCTTGAAGAACATTTCAGTCTGTTCGCTGCCAGAAAATCCACGCCCTCCCTTTCTATTTCCGTTTTTTCCCTCTGTCCCTTGGTTCGAGTGGACTGACAGCTTGACAGAATGAAAGGGATGCTAGAATCGGGTCCCTCTGAAAGAAACGTTAAATGGTGAAAGGAAAAGCGCTGGTATTAAGACATTTCTTCCCTGAGGCCTTTGCTGGCACAAAATTTGCTTCACACTTTGAATATCAAGGATGAGGGTACTTGAAGGAGGGGTGGAGAAAAGAAGGTGCTCCCTGCAGTTTAGCCAGGGGCAATAATTATTTAGAGTTTTACGGAGGGAAAGCAGGGAGGGATTTGATTAGTATTTCTCTCACACGTGTAGGTATCTCACACATTGATGGGTAGAATTGTAGAGGATTTTTTAGTGTGTTTTTGTGTCTGTCTACTGTTTTTTTTATATTACAGTTGGTGCAAGCTCGAAGCATAACTGACAGGTCCCATGCAGTATGTAGAGTGAACAAGAAAAATAGGCATTGTAGTTGTGACCCAGTTCACTCAAGTTTCAGTCAACTGTCTTTCCAGCCAACCGGCAAAACACGAAGCTTAATGTAACCCTGTCCTTCAGAGAAAAGGGCTTCTTTATCTTCTATCGATATTTGACTCTGCATATCTCTGTGCAGACTCACTCTTGGCATTTTGTGCCACAGTCTCTGTGATCTGCCTGCCCATTTGGCTGGAAGATGTTTGATGCTTACCCACATCGCCGGCGCTCAGTTCAGCCCGCTGTTACAATCTCTGAGAGCCAGCACTTATCAGTGTAGAATGGTTATGAAGCAGACAGACAAACAGACCCAGGCTGGTGCCCTTGATCTGTGATAAACCAAAGTTATGCGAGTACACATTCCTTCTGTGATTCTGCTTAGTCCTTTTTTCTCTCGGCCTGTATCCGAGTGTGTCTTTTGGCTCTCTGCTCTGTCTTGTGGTTATTTTCTTCCTTCAGTATTCCATGTTGCTCCGATGTGAAACTATATATTCATTTTCTTCTTTGTCCGCATTGGTGCTATGCCAGATTCATATGTGTTAATGACTAGGAGGGTAACAAAATGTAGATACATTTGAGTATTGCTCTGTGATAGTGTATGGATTCACACAGTGCATTGATATTTAATTAGTCATTTATGTGCAAAGATTTGTGTCCGGCAGTTCATTTTGTGTAGTTTTTAAACCCCTAACTGTTAGATAGTAGCATTGCAATCTGCAGTCACTTGACGTTTTAAGTTTTATGTATATGATGGGTTTCTTTTTACTATGGCAGTTTGAGATTTAGCAAAGCAAAACTTTATTTATACATCACATTTCATTCTAAGTGGAAGCACAATGTGCTGCAAAAGCATGAGGTACTATAGATCTAGCAGCCACATGGGAATAAACAAACATAATAAGGACAATTAAGACAAACACATGAATCACTCATCAAGTATTAAACAAAGCTGTTAAATAAAAGATAGTAAGGTGCAAGTTAAAACCAATAAAAGAGATGACAGCAAAATAAAAAAATAATTAACAGACTAACCAGAGCACTGAAAGGCACAACAAAAAAAAATAATATTTTCAGTTCCTTTATAAAACATAATAGCATTGGAGCACTTCATATATGAGTGAAGCATAAACGCTAAAGGCAGTTTTATTCGTGGAGACTTGGGGAAGAACCACATGGCCCCCGTTCCACATGACCTGAGGGGTTTAACTGGTTCATAGCTCAAAAGCAGGTCAGAAATATATTTTAATGCCAGACAATGTAGGGACTTAAAGGGAGGTATTAAAGTTTTAAAATGTAATTCTAAATATAATAATCAAATTGATTTTTTGAATGTTTGTAGAAATATAGCCAATTACAATTCAGAACACTTCACTTGAACACCATTAAGCAGTTGTCTGTTGGACGATCAAACTGGATGTATGTGATAGGAAGCCATATAGGCAGGGCTCCCCGAGGTAGTCTCTTCAGCGCCATAATGAGATCCACAGAGGACGGGGACGCTTACCTGATAAATGGGAATATAATAGCATATTCCAAATGGGGGCCACCTGCAGAAAAGCATTATGATTATTATTGTGATCTGTCTCTGTCTTGTTGCTGGTAGCGTCTTGCTAGTGGGAGGACATGAGTTATGACAATGGCATGGATTAGACGTTTACTGCTCCAGTTTATCAGAGGTGCTGTAAAAGATGGATGGTCTGAAATGAGAACAGGAGGCGGCCGTTTTAATCATTTAAGAATCAATACATCAATCAAGAATCAATATGCTTTTAACGGCCTGTACTTAAAGGAGGATTTCTGTTGATGTGGCCATCAGTCTTATTGATGATTAGAATATCTTCAGTCTGGTTGTAAACCGAGAGCAATCACGGCATAACGAATACCAATTGCCACCTTTAAAATCATATTCAGCTTGTAAAAATCACTGCCCTGTCATTCTAGGTCTCAACAGCGACATCCTCTACTCGCTGGTGGATTCTGCTGATGGTTACTTCTCCATTGATGAGTACACTGGTGTGATTAGCCTGGAGCGCCCTCTGGACCGTGAGCTGCAGGCCGTATACGAGCTGAAGGCCCGCGCCAGCGACCAGGGCTCGCCGCGCCTCTCCTCTCTGTGCCAGGTGGTGGTCTCTGTCCTGGACATCAACGACAACCCGCCAGTGTTTGAGCATCGTGAGTACACAGCGACCGTGTCTGAGGACTTGCCAGTGGGAACACAAGTGCTCAGAGTGCAGGCGGCCAGCCGCGACATGGAGACCAACGGAGAGATCTCATACAGCATCATCAGCGGGAATGAACACGGCATGTTCAGTGTGGACTCGCGCACTGGTACGTAGTAGCATCAGAGTTATAGTTTTAAAATTTTTGTTGGAATTTGTATTTCGTCTTTCAGAAGAAAGCTTTGATTTGCAGAAGCTGAAAAAAAAGGAAGGCATACATGACGTCAAATATGATTTACAAAACCATTTTTTATTAGAGGTCCCATATTGTTCAAAGCCAAATTATTCTTGTACACCATGAACCACAAATATTGCTCGACTCACACAGGGCTCAACACCAAGAACTAAAACTTTTGTTCTTGGTTTTGTTGTTGGTGTTGGTCTCTTTAATAACTCTGTTTCTTAATTTGTTCCTTTCCACAAATTCAAAACTCCTTGTGGTTTAATTAAATTTCATATTGAACTTTTGATATCATATCGAATAAGCCCAACACATGGCCTAAAATTGGAGCATCACACTTATAAAATAATTGTGGTTGAGTCTAATTTGCTATAGGGATACAGCTGGAGAAAGAAACATTCATAATCCAGTCCCAGACACGATGTAGATATTTGTTACTTTTGACTTTTCTAACTGAAACTAACCACAAACCATGTTCAGCCATCACAGAAATTCAAATGAATTTTAAAAACAACACCCTGTTTTATGTTAGCCTGGGCAGCATTTGGACAGCCGCATTGCTGCAACAAAATACACACAAAAAAACAGGACACAGTTTTATTGACTAAGTCAGAGTAGTTTAGCCAAGCATAGTGTTTTATTTTAAATGACAGTCTGGGACAATTTGACTTGCGGTTTGTGGGGCATTTCAGCTGAAATGTCTGTACATAGTGTTATAAACTGGTCTGCAAAATTTATGATAGTAGAATGAAAGGGATTTATAATAGGTTATCCTTTAGTAAAAATGCTGCAGTTCATTCAAATAACACATTATTATACAGTTAAACAAGCATTTCTCCCTTTTTTGGCTCTCCCCAGGTGACATCTTTGTGATTGAGCCACTAGACTATGAGGTATCCCATGAATACTACATCACTATAGAGGCTACAGATGGTGGATCACCTCCACTCAGTGACATAGCCACAGCGAACATCAACCTGACTGATGTCAATGACAACACACCTGTCTTCAGCCAGAACATCTACACAGCCGTTGTCAGCGAGGACGCAGAGCTGGGGAAGACTGTGTTGGCGGTAAGAATGATGTGAATACTCTTCAGGGACAGGTTTATATAGGTGCCTACCGGGAAAATAACTCATTATTACTATAAAAGTGAATGGAGGGCGGTTCTCATGGAGAGTGATTTCTCATATGTCATACCCACAGTTACTTTCCTCCAGCTAAATCTGTTTGTTCACCTTCTCTGCCCATTACTCACCGCGTACACTATCACATATCTGCACCTGTGGCAAATCACCATCTGGTGGCACAGCTAAATTAGGACCAATGATCTTCATGCTCAGTGCACCTCTGTTCTCACGCATTATCTGACACACATGCTCAAACTCTTTAATTAAAGCCACTTGACTCATTAAGCTCCTTCTGAAATAAAGCATTTTATACCTTTTATATAAAATTTTCACTTCATCTATTCTCATCTGCTGCCCACCTCTTCTCCCTCCTCTCATAAAAGACCTCTGCTTATAGCCATTAATCTGTGTCAGAAAATTAGATTTTAATACCTGCCATTGTCTCATACTTGTAAATCTTCACCGTCTGCTGATTTCCCAGGGGATCCCTTTCAGTATGTGATGGTTTGTGGTTTTTAAAACAGTGAAGTCATGTGTATGTGTGTAGGTGTTAGAAGGAAAAGGTCATATGCATCTGTATGATGTAGCATGAATAATTGTTTTAAAGACCTTGAGAAAGCTACCCTGGGAGTATGCTCTTTTAACAATGAATATTTGTGGGTAAATAAACAACAATAAAAGCAAAGGGGTATTAGCTGCGGCTTTAAACTGAAGCCAATTTAATACCAGTAATCCAGCGTGCCAGTGTAATACCACTGACTACCACTAGATGTCAGTCATTGTGGTCTCATTACTTAATTTGGACCTACTAATGGTCCTTGAGTAAATATTGTTCTGTTAATAAGATTTGGGACTATTAGGCTTTGATGTCTGCTGTGTAATGTCTGTTTGCTCGCACGATGAGTTGGACTTTTCAGCTTCTATTTATTGAATAAAAAGTTTCGTTTTTTTCCCTGATGGACAGCTCTACTGTAGTTGCACGGAAGTTACACTAACAGGGCAACAAACAAAGGATTTTGTCATGCAAATATTTCATAAAGTTTACCATTACATATGCTGCTCGGAGGAGCAATAACAGTTTAGCCACTCTTAGCAATGGCAGTTGATAACTCTCTGTACCAAAATACGCAGCATTTTGCATATACAAACACCACAGCGACATGTTCACAGATAGAATTTGGACAGCATAACTTAAACGCATTAGCTAATGTTAGTGTTAATTTAGTATTGCATGACATACTCTGTCAGCTATCCTGCTAATTAGTGCTTTTATAGATGACACAAAGTCTGCATTACTGTTGTCAAACACAACTGTATGTGTTAACATTTAGCAAGTTGGTGAAATTACTTAGCAGTGTTTACCATGACATTTCCTAGTTAGCACTGTAGTCAGTGTTATCAGCATTAGCGTTAGCTTGGCAAGTTTAACCCTTGCTCTTCCTTATCTTCACCCTTTCATCCAAGTATGGTCACTGATGGCTCCCAAAAACCAAGGCCAAATGCCAAACTCAAGTCCACAGTGAGTGTGTGACATCACCGAGGAAACATCCACTACATTTATACAGTCAATGTTAAAAACCTGACTGAGAAAATGTGATTGTATGGTTTAACCTGTACCATAACATAACCTGTACAAGTACATGTGAAAAGTTATTCTTATCAGTCTTTTTTTGTGGATTGTTGATTGATTTTCATTTCACTGACTTCTTTTAAAGGTCGTGGCACAGGATGCTGATGGGCCATCTTACGATCATGTGCGCTACTCTATCGTGGACGGTAACCAAGGCAGCCCGTTCACCATCGATCCTGTCCGAGGAGAGCTTAAAGTTGCTCGCCAGCTGGACAGAGAGAGAGTAAGAGAAACAGCAGATACATTGCTGACTGTACACATAGAGTTTAATCTACTGAGGAACTAATTGCACTCTATGCAGAATCCAATCAGAGTCATGTCAGGCCTAATAGGGAAGCTTGTTTACTGATCTCCCTTGCATTATTGCTTACAAAAGCAGCTTTGACTATGTATGGTAATTCTCTCTCTTTTCTTGTTTTTTTGTCAGACTTCAGGATACACTCTGATGGTGCTCGCCTCAGACAACGGGGTGCCCCCTCTTTCCAGCAGTGCCGTGATCAACATTGACATCCTAGACATCAATGACAACCCGCCCCTTTTCTCCCAGGCCAATTACAGCCTCATCATCCAGGTGAGAGAGGTGGGGGAAGGGGGTCAGTGTAGATGGTTAATTAGAGGCAGAAAAGGATGATGGAAAGGAAGAAAGAAAGGGGGAGGAGCTTGAGGGGATTGCAGTGGACACAGTGGGATTAACAGGGAGAAGTAATGGGATTCTGTGCGACTAGAATGTCAAGAAGCAAAGGAGGATAGAGCAAGAACAGAGGTAAAGAGACAGGAGAAAGAAAGAGGGGGTGAGGGAATTGAAAGACAGAGGCTGCATGTTAAGTATAAGAATGCAGATAAGGGATGGAAGGGAAAGACTGTAAGGTAGAAGTGGTGGAGAGTGGGAAAGATACATAGCTGATAATGAATGACCAACTGTGGAAAGAGAAATAGAAAAAAAATAAGAAAAATGGAAGGAGATGTACCTGGATTCCAAGAGGAAAGAGGAAGAGGAAAATGATTCATTTTCCAATCTTGTGTTTAGAAAACGGAAAAACTAATTTGAGATACTGTGGAGTGTGGTACATGTTGCACCAAGTTTTAGCACTTCAGAATGAATCATTGTTTTGCCTCTGACTGCCGCTGGCTTTGTTTTACTCACTGTGCAGCCTTGATCAAAGCAAAACACAAATGCACTCTAAAATTCTACAAACCAGTACAATCAGTGGCAATGCCAAAAACATTAAAAAAACAAGAATAAAGGCAGGTTTTGAGTTATGACTTGAAAGAGTACATGAATGGGACAGATCTGAAGTCCATTCAGACACAGATGGAAAAGATGAAGTATTAACTTTGAAACTGATGTACCAGCTGACACATTACAAACCAGGGTTATTATATCTAATGGAGTTAAGATTAAAGTTAAAGCTAGCTGTGAAAAAATACACAGTAGAGACAGACAGAGTCTTGACAGCAATTGGTCATTACAGCTGTCAATTACCAATTAACTGAAAAAATAACACTAAAACTAAATAAAAACTCAACTACAACTAGTAAAATTCTCAAAATAAAAATAAAACTATTTAAGCACTCATGAAACTTAGTAAAGCTGAACTGAAATCAAAAACCAAACGATGACTGAATTAAAATGAAAACTAATGAAAATTCCAAAATTATAATCACCCTGCAACTCTGTAGCACTTTGTAGAAGTTCTGATAGAAATCAAATGGACATAAAATAGATTTTAGCACTGCCAAATGTAGTCAATTCAAACAGTGGAGTCAAAGATCATATCATATTTCTTGGCAGAAAGCTTAATGCAAGGCGACAGCTGGCCAGAGAAACTGATGATAAGTTTTATTGAGCTAAAATAAATAGGACAGCTTCAGTTTTTTTTCTACTCCAAAAATGCGTCCTGTTGCATATTTGATGCCTGCCAAAAAGTTGCTGCACTTTGTTGTTGCAGCTTTGTCTCACACATCTGTGGGTGCACATCATAACATCTGAAGAACATTTGTAGTTAAACATCACAGAACCACCTCCTCTTACCGCATGCTGTATAGAATAAAATTGCCTCTTGTGTATATCATAGGAAAACCGACCGAAAGGCACAAGTGTTCTTCAGCTCGCTGTAACCGACCGGGATGCCAGCTACAATGGCCCACCTTTCACCTTCGCCATTGTGGATGGGAACGAGGGCGACGCTTTCCAGATCAATCAGCAGGGAGCTCTAGTGGCAGTGGGGGCGCTGAATAGGAAAACTAAAGAACACTACCTACTTCAAGCACAGGTGAGTCACAGCAGCGAGGAGAAACCAGAGCTGAGAGGTTGTATTGATTTAACCGTCAAGCCACAGCAACCTGATCTATTTGTCTTCCCACTTTTCACTCTCTGTGTCTGTTCTCTGTCATGCTCACGCACATGGTTTTTCTTCTACTTTTTTCCAGCTAGTCAATGTTTGACTCTTCGTCTCATCCTTTCAATCTTATACATACATTTCAAATATAGTTTTTTGCCTCGCTAACATCTGTATAGAAGATGGCTACTTCAAAGCGCATCTCACAGGCAGTGGTGGAATGTAACTTAGCACTTCTAATGCAAGTACAATGAGTATTTCCATTTTCAGCACCTTTACTTTTACTACAGTACATCTCAGAGGCCAATATTGTGTTTTTTGATCCCCTAAATTATTATTATTATTATAGTTGTTACATTTTACAGTGTGTACCACATTGACACCACAGTAAGAATCAGTCCAGGATTTTGCAGCCTTTTTTTGGGGATTGTTGCAGTCTAAACTGCGTGTTTTACTGGCAACTTTTGTGTAATGTAATGTAGTGTTCTGAATGCTCTAAGAAATCTAAAGGTCAGGAGAACAAAATATGCTTTATTTGTAAGTGGAGAAGAGCACCTGAGGGGTATTCCACAAAGCAGCAAAATGTGTGGAGCTCAAACTTACGGTCAAATAAGCAATCATAAAATGATAAATATTGAAGTGCACAGTACATTGATAGATCAATCACAAAAAACCCAAAAGAAATGCATCTTGGTATCTTCAAAACCACAAGCAAGGAAGTGAGTTTGGTGACGTATGGCCTAGCGTTTTGCGCACAAGACTGCATGATTGGTGAAACATGTGGGAAACTACAATGATTGGTCACATTTTTAGAGAAGTTGCAGTGAGTGGTTA
Source organism: Coranthus polyacanthus (assembly GCA_037367275.1). NCBI lineage: Eukaryota > Metazoa > Chordata > Actinopteri > Kurtiformes > Apogonidae > Coranthus > Coranthus polyacanthus. The sequence continues at coordinate 14,968,332 of JAPQRN010000001.1, forward strand.
AAATCGCTAGGCTGTGCAAAATTCACAGGGATTGGTTGAATTTATGCTAATTGTTGTGATCACAACATGACTTCTTGGAGGGACTGTAAAATGCTCTTACGTTTATTAAACAGAATAGTATAATATTGTATAACAATACAATCATAAACTACGTTTTGCTGATCATAATTCTGTGCTTTTCCTTAAGTAACTGCTGTATTTCTACTTTAACTTATGTACAGCATATGAGTACTTCTTCTACCACTGCCCATAGGGAAAGCTTTGAGTTGGCATGATCACGTGTGGTGCTGTGTCCCCTTAGAGGAAAGACGAGAAAAAAATGAGTGGGCAGATGGGATATGAAGTGAAAGTGTGATATCGTTACACACTAGATGCACACTCATTTCTGAGTCATCGTTGTTTTTTCTTGAAGAACTGCTGACCATCAGTGTTAATGTTAAAATGCAGTGCTGAAAGAAGTATTCAGAGACTAAGTAAAAGCAGTAACAGCACACTGAAAATACTGTACTGCAAGTATAAGTTAAAACCTTAATCAGCAAAATGTGCTTGATGTATGAAAAGTCTGTTTTACTGTTATATATGATGTTTTTAGGTTCATTTTTACTCCTCCATTCATGTGTATGCATTTTACTGCTGTACATGTTTGAGGTTGAGCTCATTACATACCACATATCTCTAAAAAGTCAACTTTTCATGAGTTGAGACAAACAGGCTTGTTTTCAGCTTTGTCACAATTCATTTTCCAGCTAATCCAAGTGAATTTTAAAGAGTTTATTTAAGAAGGAAGAGAATTTGAAACTCAACCCATAAAGGAACACTTGATCCTTGTCACAAACAGTTAAAATCAATACATTGGGAGATATGTTATTTTTACTGCACATCAAAGGGATGAAAAAAACTATAATAACTAGTTACTAAATTTGCCACACAAATGCAGTGGAGTAAAAAGTACAATATTTGGCTCTGAGTGGTGAACCTATACACTATAGGTAGATGCTGCTGCCTTGGGGATATTAATAGTGAAAGAGCTAGATTGCCCTCTGCTGTTGGAAAAATATTGCTTTCAGATCCAAACTTTAAGTATACATTAAATTGTATCTCCTTTTTCAATTCAGGTTTCAGATAGCGGCCAGCCTCAGCTCTTTTCCACTGCCTTCATCAGCATACGTATAATCGAAGAGAGCGTCTACCCTCCTGCCATTCTCCCTCTGGATATTTTCATCTCCACTGCTGGTGACGAATACCCCGGAGGTGTCCTGGGAAAGATCCATGCCACTGACCAAGACATCTACGACACTCTCACCTACAGCCTCGCCCCCTCTTCTTCTTCACCCGCAGATGGGAGCGCTGCCATGTTCTCAGTTTCAGCCTCCGATGGCAAAGTTATTGCCCTGCGGCCTCTTGACGTGGGCCACTACCCTCTTAATGTGACGGTGACTGACGGACGCTTCACCACAGCTGCTGACGTCACCGTGCACGTTCGCCAGGCACCCCGTCAGGCACTGGATAACTCAATCGCAGTCCGCTTTGCAAATATTGCCCCTGAAGAGTTCATTGGGGACTATTGGCGTAACTTTCAGCGCGCGCTGAGAAACATTGCTGGAGTGAGGAGAAGTGAGGTGCAGTTAGTGAGCCTGCAGCCATCGGAGCAAGGAGATCTGGATGTCTTGTTGGCTCTGGAGAGATCTGGTAGCCCATACCAGTCTCAGGAGGTAAGACCAACCATTACATTTTGTTAGATGTCTATATCTTTCAGTATTTTTAGGGGTCCAAGCTCCAGTGGTGCATCCTTGATTTTTCTTTGCATTCTTCTTTTCCTTCTTCGGCTTTCTTGCAATTGTTGTTCAAGTTAAAGCAGTCTTTCAATCTATAAAACATCAAATATTAACTCTCTCTGTCTTTTTAAACATTTTCCTTAGGTCGTCTTCCGTAAGTTGAACTCCTCTACCGCTGTGATCGAGGAGATGACGGGGGTCCGGATTGTGCGGGTGGTGCAGAAGTTGTGTGCGGGACTGGACTGCCCGTTACGCTTCTGCGACGAGGTCATCTCCTTGGATAAGAGCGCTATGTCTACCTACAGCACGGCCCGCCTCAGCTTTGTCACCCCACGGCACCAGAGAACTGCAACCTGCCAGTGTGAAGGTAGACTGACACAGATACTCAGAAACATTTATTACACATTTATTGTCTGTTAGAACTCCTCCTCTGAGTGGGTGTATGTCGACACTTAGGTGGCACATGTCCTATGCTGAACAACCTGTGTGACAACAACCCGTGTCCTGAAGGGATGGAGTGTGTGGCAGATCCTAGAGATACCGTGTACAGCTGTGTGTGTCCAGAGGGCAAAAAGGGCAAATGTTCCGGTAAGAACACCAACCCGTTTATCTCTGCTCCCATTTATCATTCTTCTCCACCTATCTGTCTGCGTCCTACGGTTTCCGCAGATCCTTAAAAAGTCTAAAATCCAATAATCTGAATTTTAGGCCTCAAAATGTCTCAAAAAATAGCTTCTTCTAAAAGTAAGGAGTTCAAATTGTTTCTGTCAACATTCATTTAATATAATAAGGTTAAGTGCAAGTTCAACAACATTTAGCTAGGGAACAGTGTTTGATTGAAGCCTATAGAAAATAATACATTTTTGCAAGAATTCATTTGGGTATAAAGCTATTAGAAAGCAAAACATAAACATCCACCAGAAAACACCTGCCATCAAAGAAAAAGTCAATCTTGAAACAGTGTTTGGATCTACACAGGTTACACATTAAAAGTGGAAATGCTCTGGACTTGACACATGGAAGCTAGACATCAGAATAGACATGAAATGGGTCTTATATTGCATTCCTAATGAAAAATGTTAAATTGAATTGAAAACCCCCTATGTGCCTCTGCACTTTCACTGTGCAAAGATGATTTTGAATATTTCTGCATTTCACTTTGTGTCCTTGCTCTTCTTAATACATATTTATTAATTTCTGGCAGATGGACACTCACTGACATTCAGTGGCAATGGCTACGTGAAATACCATCTAATGGAAAATGAGAACAAAGAGCTGATGAAATTGTCTCTGAGACTAAGGACCTTCTCCAACCATGCTACTGTCATGTACGCTAAAGGAACAGACTACAGCATCCTCGAGGTGTGTTTGTGTGTGTGTGTGTGTGTGTGTGTCCAGCATTATTACTCCACAGTATATTGTTTGCACTAATCAAAATAAGTCTAGACTGCTCTGCAATTCTTAGGTTCTCTTTGAATTTCCTCCCAGCATTTCCATTTCAGAAAGGACTTAATAGACACATAAGTGACCTGCCTTCCCATGAGACCTTCCAGCTATGCGTACCAACCCACTATGCTGAAGGGTTCAAAAAGCCATTTTAAAACCCCTTTCACATGAGGGACTATGAGAATGTGGTGACGGGTTGAAAAAAAATCACACACAAGAGCTATTTTAGTAGTGGGAGGGAAGGAGAAAGCAGTTTTCCACACATTCCTTTTAGAGTCTGTCTGGTATAGCAGTCTGCATGCCAGACTTTAGTTTAAAAACCTGGCTGGCGAAGAGGCTGTTACTGTTTTTCTGACTGCCATGTAATGTTTTTAATATCTGCAGTCACTTTAATGTAGAGGCATGGGCATATTGATGAATAAAGCTGTGGTTTTCTTTTAAAGCTTATACGACATGACCTGATTTTCCAGATAACTTTTTGTTTACTTTTTAATCTTTTATTAATATACGATTCTAAATTGTTTCATTCCATAGCATCAATTGGAATCACACAGTGTACTCTGATAGGAAATAACTGATGACAGTGTCAGGCAATGATTTATAACCCTGACTTGATGATTTGATCAAAATATCTTTGCCCAAGTTTTTAATCTTCTTTAGCATTAATCAAAAAGAGCAGAACTGAATAAATGAATGAGCTTCTTGTGTCTCACAAAACAGTGTTAGTTTTATCAACTACGACAAAAATTAGTTGACATTTTAAGAATAAAATTGAGAGAAAATGAGGGAAGAGATCCATTCATCTCTTTGTAAATGCGCACAATTGAATCTACCTGTCAGGACATTAACCAGCATGAACTCGCTACATTCACAATAACAGTTCTCTTATGTAGTCTATGGTATTTTCTTAGATCTGGCAGAGATTGAAAGAGATGTTATTGTTGCCTGAATTCATTATCTTGTACTGCTGAAGAGTCATTCAGACTAGACTTGTAATGACAGACTTTATTTATTTCACCTGCTTTATTGGTAAATGTCATATCCTGTAACGCCAGTCTGCCGCCAGTAGGGCTGTGTTAACTCACAGTTAGTGCTGTTAAACCTAACTCAACACTTCTCCATCTATTTCTTATTAAAAATATGCTGGTGGTTCAAGGTGCAACATCTTCTGCCATTCCCAGAAGGCTTATTTTGTTAAAACATCTGCAGGATGACTAAAACTAAATCAAAATTTGTTGTCAAAATTAACACCATTACAAAACACCCACCTCCACATGTTGATTATAGTCTGTGAATCTCCTGTCTCTGTAATAGATTGTGAATGGTCGTCTGCAATACAAGTTCGACTGTGGCAGCGGCCCTGGCCTCGTGTCAGTGCACAGCGCTCAGGTCAACGATGGGGAGTGGCACACCATCTCACTGGAGGTGGATGGGAACTACGCTAAGCTGGTGCTGGACCGGGTGCATGCCGCCTCAGGCACAGCACCAGGCACCCTGCGTACCCTCAACCTTGACAACAGTATTTACTTTGGTGGTCACGTACGCCAGCATGCCTCTGCCCGCCATGGACGCAGCCTGCCTGTTACCAACGGGTTCCGCGGCTGCATGGAGGCCATCACTCTGAACGGCCAAGAGCTACCTCTCAACACCAAAGCTCACCGAGTTCATGCTGTATTGGAGGACATTTTGGATGTGGCTCCGGGCTGTGCACTCGCTCCTGCTGAGAGCTGTTCCAGCAACCCCTGTACCAACGGAGGGGTCTGCACCTCACTGCCTAATGGAGGTACATCATCAACTCATGTACACGCAAACTGTTGCATTTGAATTTTTACTTCCACAATTTTGTTTATTATACTAGCTGAGTAGGTGTGTATTTTCCAAGAGGCAACAACCACAGCGTTGAAGTATCTTAAAGTGTATTACCACATACACCCCTAGATGCAAACTCCAAAAAATCCTGGTTCCAATTGACTTCCATTCAAAAAACAATTCCAAGTAAAAAAATGTTTCCATGGGTTATTATGGTTCATTTTCTTTCTACATTAAGAAGTGTATTTTTAGTTATTTTGTAAATTATTAGTCTGTTAATAAGATTTTCAGGATAACTTTTAGATTTTAATTCACTGATAGGTGTGACCGACCACTCGCTCATTGAATCGTTCCATCAGAGCTTCTGCTTATTGGATAAAAAGTATTTATTTCCTAACAGCCACTTCTACTATAGTTGTGGTTGCGAAGTTATACCAACAAGACTGTCAAAGGATTTTGTTGCGCAATTGTTTAATGAAATTTAACAGTACTTAATAATAATACCTGGCCTGTTAGCATAGCATAGCTACATTAGCTAATGTTAGCATTAATTTGGTATTGGTCTGTCAGCTATCCTGCCAAATAGCATGTTTATACTTTACAAAAAAGTTGACCCTGCTGTTCTTTACTCATTAGCTCTGTGAGATCACAGGTTTTATAGTTTCCTGAATTCATTATCTGATTGTGTGTTGCTCGGGTTTTATTCAAAACAGACTTAAAACAGCAGACCTATACGTTAGATTCCTAGAAGCCTTCTAATCAATGCTGTGTTATTATGCAGTTAGTACTGTTACAACTTAACACTTTTGCATCTGCTCCTCATTAAAAACCTGCTGGTGGTTCAAAGTGCATGATCTTTTGCCATTCCCAGAAGGCTTCCTTTGTAAAACATCTGAAGGTGTTCAGCTTTACTGACATCAGCCTAATGCAGCTATAAGCTTATATTCTACAAGTTACAATAGTTCAGAATTGACTGCTTGCTTGAAGTCATTGTCTTCACAAGTCTTTTTTCTGAATTCCTCAGGCTACTTCTGCAAGTGTCCTGCCTCTTTCATGGGCACCCACTGTGAGATTGGCATAAGCCCTTGTGCCTCCAACCCCTGCCTGTACGGGGGCACCTGTGTACCTCGTGCAGACGATTTCTACTGCCAGTGCAGAGGGCAGTACTCGGGACAAAGGTAGAGTTTCTATTTTTTTTAATTCAACCTTTATTTAACAAGGAAAGATTAACAATCTCTTTTACAAGAGCGTCCTGGTCAAGATGGGCAGCAGTACAGTGTGATGATGATTTCAGTTGATGGTGATTTTTTTTTATCCTGCAGCAACATTAAATTTAAGTTTGTATCTTCCACTGCGTCACCACTTAAATTGAAAAAAAAAAAAAAAAAACAGTTGAGCAGTTGAGTCTTGTTTTGAATTCAGGTGCCAGCTTGGGCCGTACTGCAGAGACAACCCTTGTAAAAACAGTGGGAAGTGTATTGACAGTCTGGATGGTCCAGTGTGTGAGTGTGAAGCCGGTTTCCAGGGAGAGAGGTATGTCAGTTTGGAGTTCAAATTCATGCTGACCTCACTAAAATATTAAAAATTTTCAACTAAACAAGCCTCATCTTCCACAACAGCAGTTTGTAAAGAAAAAGTTTTTCACTGTCCAACACAACCCACTTAGAGTTGTTTGTGTGTTCCAGATGCCTGAATGATGTGGATGAATGTGTGAAGAACCCTTGCACCAACGGAGGCCAGTGCCAGAACACATACGGCTCGTACAAGTGTAACTGCTCACTGGGTTTCAGCGGGCAGATGTGCGAACTTCGCGCCGAGGTCCGCAATGAATTCATCTCCACCTCCTGGAACATCGGCCTGGAGGAGGTGATCGGCATTGTGGTCTTTGTTTCCAGCATCTTCATCCTGGTCCTTCTCTTCATCATCATCCGCAAGAAAGCCTGTCGCAGTAAGTCGAAGACAGATGACGACAAGCATCCTGGAGGTTCAAATGTGCCTCACTCCTTCCTCCAGAGGCCTTACTTTGATGCCAAGCTCAACAAGAACATCTACTCAGACATCCCGCCTCAGGTCCCTGTGCGGCCTATCTCCTACACGCCCAGCATTCCAAGTGACTCACGTAACAACCTGGACAGGAATTCATTTGAAGGCTCAGCCATACCCGAGCACCCAGAGTTCAGCACCTTCAACCCGGACTCTGTGCACGGACACCGCAAGACCGTGGCCGTGTGCAGTGTAGCACCCAACCTGCCTCCTCCTCCTCCTTCCAACTCAGTATCAGATAGTGACTCCATCCAGAAGCCAAACTGGGATTATGATTATGATGGTACGTTTGTTTACTCACATTCCTGTCTCTTTGTGTTGGGCAGTAAACTGACCTGATAAAGTCATGAAAATACACAGGTCTAGGACTGAAAACATCTAAATTAGAATTTGCTTTGATTCCCTGTGCCTAAAAAAAGTTTCCTCTGATGTTGTTAGAGGACAAAAATATGTGTCAAATCATGCTATAAATATATATATTAATATGATTTTCCGCTTTCACTGAATCTTTTCAGCAACTTCAGTCATGATAATAACTGTCAAATATCTGAGTTCTTCAGTGTTTCCTTTTCTGCTCCTCTACAGCAGCAACAGTGTGCAACACTAGCTACCAGTAGGTTAGAAAAGGAGTTAGCTAACGTCAACAAACGACTGGCTGCCAGCACAACACAGACTCACAGAGCACACGGATACAGATGAATCTTACATATTGAACCTTTCATTTTAATTAGCTCATCTTAATTACTTTTACTTTACTATCGTAAAGCAATATGTTTTTTCTTGTGACCAGACATTTGTATAATATCAAGTCTTACTGTGTTTTGTCTCGCAGCTAAAGTGGTAGACCTGGACCCGTGCCTGACCAAGAAACCTGTAGAGGACAGTGCCTGTCACCCTTATAACACCAGAGGCAGCATGTCTGAGGTCCAGTCCCTCAGCTCCTTCCAGTCAGAGTCCTGCGACGATAACGGTAAACCACGATCCATTATGTTAGATCTGTGCCTGTGATGACATTACAAATAGACTAACAACATAGAAGACACTATACTGTAGCTCGAGAAACGCTTGTTTGATAACCTTAAATATCAGAATGCTCTTGTAATGGGATATTGATTTGCTCTGTTTTTCTGCTCAGCCTGTTAGGTTTTGTCTTCTTGAGCCTTGTTCATGTTAATGCTAACAGTGTCTCTTTGCATGCTCAGAATGGACAGCCCAAATGGTGGCTCTGGGTCACTTGTTCATTTCTCTTTTCTGTTTTTTTTGTGTGTTTTTTTGCTGCGGGGCTTCAGCTCCCATATGGATCAAATCAGTCCACAGATCCAGAACAAGGTTTTAAATAAGGGGGGGTCCAGCCTGTAAGTCCTCAGTCAGTCACCACCGGTACAGACGGAAAAAATCACAACAACAGCTTGTACTATGTAATTCTCCCGGGATTATAAAAAAGCATTCTGACCCTGTTTTATATCCTGTCTGCTCTCAGTTTACCTGCATTTGATGACTTACTCAGACAGCAGTTATGTTCTGTTTGAAAATCACTCACAAGGTCATTGACTTCAACAGACGTCTTCATCTATTGTTTATTATTTACAAGCATGCCTTTTTTTCTTTTGTCTGTTCTTTTTCTTTTTCTTCACACATAGCCTCAAATGGATGTTTAAAGCAAGTGTCAAGGAAAATAACACAAGGGTATACATCCAGCATATGTTCTGTTCTTCCATTAATTCTTCATATCACAACTATTACCCTTTGTCATTACTGTGAAATCATGTTGGGGCTTAGGGAAGGGATGTGCTGCTCATAAGTCATCAAAACCTCTCAGAAACTGAGCCGAAACCCCAAATTGAATTAGAATTGGAAATGTCTCTAAACAGGTAATTTGTATTTGCTCAGTTTGTTTTCCAAACAGACCCAAGCCTGTTCTTTCTGTGTTAAGGACGGAAATGCATTTTTATCTCCGGGGGAATTTTGCTGATTCTTCCATCTGTACTGTCAATGGCACCCCGTAGCATCTCAGTATGTTGTTGTGGTTTGTTATCTTCGCACAAAGAAAACCAGATCCCCCACTCCCACTGTGTCGCCTTTCACCATCGTCTTGTGCTCAGCCATAAAAAACCCAGACATTCAATATTCAAAGCCAAGAAACACAGACAGTACATTTGTGGGAAGTGACCACCATCCATCCATATGCTTTTTTTTTGCTTTTTTTTTTTAATTCTGAAAGCATTTCAACTAATGCTAGATTTCTTCCACCCACTCTCCCCTCCCCCTCCCTCTCACAAGCCTCCATAGTGACAGTAATCCACCTTGTCAACTCTGTTGTTGACACGGTGGAAGGAGAAGGTACTCTTTTATTGCTTCCATCTGCCAGTAGTTGTGTCCTTGGTGTTGGGATGTGAGTTGTACAGCTGCCATTATCTTACACTGGCCAACCTCATTGAGCTCCTGCTCCATTTTAGATTTTGCTCAGGGCTGGGCGGTACGGCTTAAAATTTATATCACCATATAATGTGAAACACAGATATGTATATACATGCATTTACCACAGACTGTATTTCAGATGTTTAATCAAAAAGCCATTCAAAAACCCCATGGACTTCGAGAAAAAGGGAAGCAGAAGTACAAACTGTTCACTTATTTCTGGGTTTTAAGTAAAATTTAATTTTGATCTGTTTCACAATTATATATAATCACAAAAGGCTTCACTTCTGTGTAAAAATACAAAATGAAAGTTTTTTTTTTCTGATTATATTTTTAAGGATAAGTTTGCATGTTTGAATTGGATTGGATTTTTTCACCAAATTGTGCAGCCCTAGTTTTAAGGCTCATTTCTGCAGCATTGTATATGGTATTTTACAGAGTTGCATCATTAACAACTTTTTAGCATTACTGCTGCTAGGCTAACTAGTGTATTTAAGTCTGTTTATAGTGATTCTTCTAAGTCTAACAGTCTTAAAAGTGTTAGTGGTTAGTGAACTTTAAACTACAGGACTATATTTTTTGCTGCCACTGAGGAAAGTAGCCATTTAAAACATCATACTGTCTCACTGCCGTCACTCAGTGAGCTGCTGGTGGCTGCAGACTGCAGACCGGGCATGCAGTTGGTCCTGGTTTTGTATGAAAACCCATATTCTACTGGTTTACCGCCCAGCACTAATTCACCTTTGAATTAGAAACATATTCAAATAGAAAATTTGGCAAAACAGATGCAGAAGTATTGCCTTCAAGTCCCATTATTGATCTCCTCCAACTTTTGATCGAGAAGTCTGTTTAAGAAAATGGCACCGCTGTCTCTCCTTATCATTATTCAGTCTCTCTGTGTTTCATTGTCCACATTTCATTTGTGTTTTTAGCAGATTGTTCTTTCCTCTGTGATTCTTAATGTGACTTGTTCTTTCTCTCTTTCTCCTTTTCTTCTTGCTTCATATAAAGAGTCTTTTTTGGCTCATGAACTCAAGAACCCAAGAGGTGACTTTTTTCATATTTGTTGATCTGATGTTCACCCGCGTTCTCCCCATTCCCACCCTCTAACTCTTATAACCACTAACCTGACGACAGTGTTCAAACTGTTTCTGTGGCAAAGCTGGTGTTACACGAAGGGCTGTGTGCATCAGTGGTCTTCGAAGGTGTTGTGTCTGCATCTGTAAGATTATTTATCACCCCAAAGACATTCCCGTGCATGGCTTTGATGCTGTGACATTAAAGAAAATGTTAATCCAAGCACCCTGTGATCAAAGGTTTCAGTCTGTAACTAACTGGAAATATTCTCAGCTCTATGTGTATGTTTGTTTAGATGCCACAGGATCTGCATTTAGACGACACCCAGACCTGAACATTTTTGTATTTGTTTATTAAAAGGGTTAAATTAATCCAGGGTTTCTGCAGGTTTCAACAAGTTTATTTAAGACTTTTTAACATCTTCTATAACATCATCATGGATAAGATTTAAGGCTTGGGAAAAATGAAAGGGTATGAAAGAAAATGGGAGTCTGACTTCAGTGATGCTCCTGATGTGAATACAGGACAATGTGATGCCCATACGCCCCCATCATGACACACTCTAGCTCAGTGTGCTCCAATAATAATAATAATAATAATAATAA
>JAPQRN010000001.1:15015842-15028702 GCA_037367275.1 Coranthus polyacanthus
AACCCTCCCTCCCACTCTCCATGTTTCCCTGTGCTATTTTTAATCATTTACAATATTATACAGTGCAAACTTGTTTCTGGTTGATAGGAGCTCGGGATGACGCACATGGGAAGCTTAGGGCAGTGAGATCAAGTAAAACCTAATGCTCATCCAAGGGGAACTATGCATAACACATGCATACTGTAGAGTGCATACTGTAGAGCAGAATTTACACGAGGCGGCTAAAGCTCAGAGGTTAGAAACGCTGGCTGGTGATGAGAAGGATGCCAGTTTGAATCCCAGTTGGAAAAACAGAGCGAGAAAGCTGCGAGTGGGAAACGCTTGCTTCTGTGTTCAAGGTGCCCTTGAATGAAGCACTTAGTCCACCATTGCTACTCAGCGGCCAACAGTGGAAGACTGTGGTCGGACTCAGCAGCTTCCAGCTGTGAATGCGTCACATTGTATGACTGTTAAAGCAGCACTGATAAAAACAAGAAAAAAATGTAGCCTCAGTCAATCCTCTTCAGATATGGTCTGTTAAAAAAAAAGGACAAACACTCAAACCGACTTCTTCAGCTTCCCCATTTCTCCTCATTTCCCTCATCTCCGTCCTCATTGTTAAATTTCTTTTTCTTTTTTTTTTATTACTGTTGTGTTTTAACACAGGGCGGTTCATCCAGTGGAATAACAAGCAAACAGCTCTATCAGAAAGCCCCACAATACTTTATGCGCCAACGGGATGATTCAGTTGAATGGCATTTAATGATGATTATTATGGCAGACACATGAATGCCACTTGATGTAGCCCTGCGAACACTGCCCTATTCAGCCATATCAAGCTGCTGTCTGTGGGTTCAGCATCAGTTTATAACTAAGGCAAAGCTCTGTCCCATATATGCATGACAAACAGCAATTCTCTTTTAAAAATACAATGACACTACCAATCAAAGAAGTGCGTTTTCTAAGAATAATCCTGCGGTTAGAGGGGAACGTGTCTTTTTTTGTTCAAGCAAAGCAAAATCTGAAATAGGAAAACGTGTCTTCTGTTTGATAGTAACTCCCAGTTTTGGAATACAGGTGTCAGAGACTATATTTACATGCACAAAGTATTCTAGTTTTTGCCCATATTTCAAAAATGACAACATTCCTACGATGCATGAAATACTGATACACAAATATGTTGTATCTTACAATACATATGATACATCGTACTTTCTGTTTCTGTCTTTTTAGGGGCATTTTTTCCTCAGTTACACAAACACTGTCATGTGTCATAGATGGTTGTCTTGCAGTTATTGCAGAGTCATTGTATCGTGCTATTATTGTTATCATGGGCAACATATCGTGATGGTGTCGTATCGTGAGTTACTCTAATTCCCACCCATATCGTACTGTGTTGCATCGTATTTAATCGTATCATATTGAATTATATCAGAAATCCTGTCCACCCTTAGTTGTCTTCCCTTTCTAGTCTTTTATCTGTCCTCGCACACACCCACAATACTTCTTATTCCAAAGTATCAAATATAAATGTCACTGTTACTCATATTGTCTTGTTTTGAAATCATAAGAAAGGGGAATTGCATCCTGTGCGTGCTCCGATTAACTAAGGATTTCTTCAAAGTTGTTCACTGGTGGTGGACAACCTCGCTCTTCCATTCCTTTGACCACAGTGATATTTGCACATGTTCAAACACCTTTCATAATGTGTTTCTCCTTCCGACCTGGAATGTGAGCTTCTCTTTTCCATGCATGAAAAACTCTTGTCTTGGCTCGAGCATAACGCATAGAACTGGCTGTAAAATCAGGAAAAAGTTCAACTGGAAAATGCTGCGTTCAGAGCTGATTTGGAATATCCAAATGGAAAATGCAGTTTACGCGACATTGAATATTACTGTGCATATAAATAAAGTGTATTGGTAGCATGTGCATGTCTTACCGGGACAAAAAAACAGGATGTATATTACTCAAGAGAAAACAGATGGAAAAACAGTTTTGTGGAGACAGTGAAAAAGAGCTTTGTCTGACACATAAAATCTGTGTTTTCTAAGATGTTTCTTAGAGAAATAAAGTTTGCCATCGCTCTGGAGAAGAAAAAAATTCACACTGAATTTCTTCTTCAACCTTCTTTGAACTTTTGTAATAACCAGAAGCATTTAGATTCATTGTGGAATATATTGAAACAAAGTAACATTGCTAATGCTTGTTAAAAAGGGACTTTTTAAACAGTTCACAAAAGTAAAAGTACAAGACTTCAAAGTAGAAGTTCTTCAGTAATTGCTTCTTTTTAGTAAGAGAAATAATTGGCATTGTGTTTTATGGCTGTAACAGTGAAATTGATGGTTTTTCACCTTATAAAACTATTGAAATGCCGCAATGGTTTCTTGTTAAATTAGCATCATTGTTGACTCTGTGATGTGTTTTCAGTTGCTTAAGCTTGCCCTGCCTGGAAATAAAACCTGAGCTGAATAGTGAAAAGCCTGACTGAACTATGGTCAATGCCAAAACGGAGGTTTTATGGTTAAACATTGTTTATTTGGATGTCACAGACTTGCTTATCAAATAAATATTTCTGTAAATAGATCACTTTACTGTTTAATGTCAGCAACCCATATTTTTCTGTTTTCACAGTGCTCTGTCTTTGCCAGCCGCAGGCAGCTACAAGGCCTGATAAACCCACTGTCTGCTGTCCAAGCACTGAATGGCACATTTTGCCAAAAGCTGGTGAACATAGTATTTAGCAGCTAAACCACAGACAGCATAAAAGAAGTAGACATAGCTGGTGTCACCCGTTGGTTTGTGGACTTTAGTTTTTTTGTTGTTCTTCTGTTCTTGTTTTTTGGAGCCAGAAGTGACCACATCTGGACAGAGGGGCAGATCTAGGGAAGGTCGAAGGGCGGTACTCACCAAGCTAATGCGAACTAACTGAAAACACACAACCCCTCTCACATCTCGCGCCTCCGTACTTCCACTTACTTTTTTGAGTGCGTAAGTGCAACGTGCAGTGCAGTGTGAGCACCCGGACGTACACTCGAAACAGTTCAAAAGTGGAGTGTGGAGAAGCTGGACACTCCTCACCCTCAGCGATCGCCGTCTTGGCTGTGCAGTTGACGGGGAGGCACCAGAAAGTCATTTAAAAAGAAAAAAAAAACTTTTAATACAATATAATACAAATAGAAGTACACGTTAATAAATAATGCACCAGATAATGAACAAAAAGTTAAGTTTAATGGCAGATTTTCTGGTGGGCAGTAATGATTAACCATAAAAAAAAACAGCGAAGAAGAACATTGCGTCATTTCCAGTTCCGGTAAGTGCACAACAGCCGTTTTGATTTGTTAAGTACACTATGTATACAGTGTACTGGATGTAAGTGTACTGATGGAAGTACTCGATTTGAGACACATACAGGCCTCAACGCTAACTAGCAAATGTTAGGGTAAACACTGACCAGTACTTTCAGATACTTTCACATACAAGCTGTATTTATAACAGTTCTCTCAACTTCTCATAATGTATAAAAACACTAATGAGCATTAATCCGGTTAGCGAACCTGCTTATCAGCTAGCCGGACTAATTAGCAGGCTAGCTGCCCGAATTAATGCAAACATTAGCTAATGTAGTTTAGTTATGCTAACAGGGTGAGATGTAATTAATTACCGGTAAATTCTATTCTGTTTGTGTGAAAAAAATCCTCCCATCCTTAACCCACAGCTACAGTAGATGAACATTGGATTGAATGAACATTAGCTCCAAAAGCACGACTCAGCAGACAAGTGAGCTGTCAATCACACCTGTCAACCAAGGCCCGCATGGCAGACAGCAAAGCCTTCTGTTTGCCCTAAAGCCTAATTCTCAGAGCAATAATTTACAGAAGGACTGACAGAACACTTATTAGAGGGTCCATGAAGTGAATGTGACTCAGAATTGACTTAGCACTGTATTATTGACAGTATTTCTAGAGAGAAGTTCATTGGAAATCAATAGGAGCCAACCTTTTTTTTTTTGTTTGGAGTCGGTGTCCAGCAGCTGTCATTATTTTAAGATACCTCTGCATTGGCTTCGCTTTCAAGCCGTGGTTGCTTCGCTTTCAAGCCGTGGTTGCTTCCCCTTCAAGCCGTGGTTGCTTCCCCTTGAGCTGAACACACTCAAGATTTGGTCCAGATCAGAGCTAAAAAAAAAACAAAAAAACTGCCATTCATCAGGTGGCCAGAAACATGACACGAAATGATAATGTTTGTCCGTCTTAAACGGGATAAATAAGAACTAATGCGTGTTATGGCCAGAAAAATAATTAGCAAACAAACCACTACTGGCTCCTTCTAATGAGCACAAGGTCAGTGCGTACGCTGATCGTAACAGACCCAAAAACATTCTCTTTGTGATCATTGACTAAATGAGCAAATTTTGAGACACTTTTAATCCACAGCACTTTGCTTAGAGTTTATTCCATCATTATTGGCTAAAGTATATAAAAAAAGATGTGTATAAAGGGGATTTAAAGGGAGCTTCAAACATTTCTTTGGCATTTCTCTGCTGAAATCCTTGTCTCTGATTGTCCTGATGTCTGTGTATTTTTGGAAAGCTATAATTGCCTAATAGTATGCAGGCATATCAGTCGAGCTCCAGACAAGAAAACAGTCACTGGCCCATTTCATTTATTCAAATCAACAATGAATATTTTGATGTCATGTATAATATGCAGCCAGTCCAATCCATCGTCTCTTTGTCTCTGTTGTGTATCGTTGAATATCACGTACTTCATTTTATTTAACTCGCTTCCCAAAACTATCGCTGTTAAGGGCTGTTATTGGGCTTCTGAATAGATGTCCAACAAGCCCTTTCTGCTAAAATAAGTCATAGTGAGAGGTGCAGAGGTGTACACTTATTCTCAAGAGGCAGATTATCACACATTCTTCGTGGCCTGTCACGTTCGTAAAGTAATTAGTCGAGTCCTACACGTCCCCCTAATGAGCAGGAGCTTAGTGTGTTAGATTTCCTCATCACAGTATGCTTTCCCTTAATGACCCATAAACATGCTCCCTGTGATTATTGTCTAAATGAGTGTGGTTTGTCACTCTTTCAGACACATTCACACAGCGCTTGAGTTCATTGGTGCATTCTTTGGGTACCGTTGAAAAGCAACAGGGAATTAAGCGGTAGGAAGTTATACGCTCTGAGCCTCGGCTTCTCTGAGGACATGAGCGTGAACTCATGTGGCGTGTGGCATTAGGAAGAAATAATCTGATATATTTTATGGAAAATATTGCGTTGTGATAGAAGTAAATACGCGAGTCTGACGTGATCGTACGATGTCCCGGCTGCTCTGGGACACGTATTAAAACACTCTTCGCTGACTCTGCCGTTGTAGTCGACCAAATATCTTATCATTTCAATTCCAACCAGAAGGACTGTGTGTGATTCAATGCCTGATCAGTTTTGACAGTTTTGTTTTGCCGTGGGAGCTCTTTACTAATGGGTGTAGAACATAAGGAGAGGTAAATGGTACGGGTCTGGATCCTGGAATGCATTTAATATTTTAACAACATCCAAGACAGGCTTTCGACACCTGAAAATATGTATAGATTAGAGATGTGCGTCTTATTCAGTGCCTTAAACCACCTTTTTAATGTTGTGTCTCCAGGTACATGTTTCTAACACACTTAGCCTCAGTAG
The DNA here is from genome assembly GCA_037367275.1 of Coranthus polyacanthus. Lineage (NCBI taxonomy): Eukaryota > Metazoa > Chordata > Actinopteri > Kurtiformes > Apogonidae > Coranthus > Coranthus polyacanthus. Next base: position 15,021,499 of record JAPQRN010000001.1, read on the forward strand.
CAGCCTCACATGCACTCGCATCTTTAACTTTAACTTTATATATGTATATTGTGAAGATATATGAATTGCCAGACGACTGAATAGCTCTATTTGTAAAAAAAAGAACGAAAAAAGAAACACAAAAAAAAAAAAATTAAAAATGACTTGAAGTTTGAAAAGTTTGAAAAGTTGAAATTGAACTCTCTTGAACTTTAATGCTATACAACTGGCTGCTACATTCTAGGTAATTGCAGTAATGGGACACACTGACTGACAAATTGTATCCATGAACCTTTAAATTTAGTTCACCGTGTTCTATCAGACGGACTTCTTAGCGATGGAGCGAACTGCACGAGTTTTCCTTTTGTATCAAACAGCAAAACGTTGCAGCGTTACGCGTCTCAGTTCATTTGCCTGAAATGAAAGAAACAAAATGAAAAAAACTGCAACATTGCATGTCTTGTGATGTGACTATTGCACATACACAGATTGCGTTGATGATGCTGAAACAGTATGTTGTGCAGCCTTATAATGTGCATGTGTAGATCCTAGACTGCCCGTCATGACGTCCATCTTTTATACAGCCCGCGGTGTCTGCAAACGCAGATGAGGGGACTAATGTGTTCAGTTCAGAGTAGTGCGCAGTGAGAGCAAGTTAAGATCATTAGGGATGGAACTTGTTTCCATTAAAAACAGGTCCCAAATTGTCTGAGAAACTCTTTTTGCTCTGCTGTCATCTCCTCTATCAAGGTCTGCAGCTAAAAGTTATTTTGAGGAACTTTTGGCGAGTGATAGGGATGAAATACTAATTCAGAAACAGAAGAAAACATGTAATAGTTCTGTTGCTGGGTCCACCCACTCTTAAGAAAAAAAATATAGTTTACAGTTTTTTTGCCACCCACTTTTGTATTTTTACTCAGGACTAACACGATATTATCAGAGTAGGATTCTGAGAACTGTTGAGCACACAGGCTAAACATAGCTCTAAGGAACTAAACATTAAACTAACTATGACAAAAGCGGCTTTATGCCGTGTTTATTCCTGGTGGGCTCAGCAGTGTTAGCGATCTTTTCTTATTATACACAGTAGTTTAATTTTACTGTCCAACCTAAAAGCCTCACCAAATGGAGCTTTAATGTTGGGCCTTGAGACATGACAGAAAGAATAAAATATTCAAGCTACTTTATTTATTTATTTAGTGGGGACAGTGCACATTAATCAACATTTCAGTTAACACGTGAATGTACCAGAGTTAGTTATTGTTAATTTCCATCTGTAGTCCTTGGGCACGTTATAACAAAGTAGTGTTGACATTAGCTAACTCCGTTTCTAAGCTATACTGTCACGTTAACATTACGTGGCTGAAAAATGAAGCCAACACAGAAGTGAAAACCTGTATTTCCATTAATAGTCACTTGACGCTGTCTTCAAAAGTGAGTCAATCTCCATAAACCCCTGGATTAATTCAAGTGCCCGGCTTTACAGTAGAAATAAATGTTGTTGTTTTCAGCCTGGTACAAAAAAAAATTTATCTTTATCTTCATTCCAACTGTGAGGGGAGTGAATTTTGATGTAGCTCATCCGTTTAAAATGTATTGAGACTTTTACTGTTCACTGTGTAAGATTAGATCCTGTGCTTACATCGAGTCGAGGCGAGTTCCCAACAACGGTGCGACTTCGAATCCATCGCTGAAGTATGGTTATTTTAAGCAATTAATCGAATTCACAGAAAAAAAAATACTATATCATGATATGGCATCATGGTGATATAAAATGACTTATACCGTGGTTTTTGACCATTTAACTGTGTCTACACTTTCTATATATGGAAGGAAAGGTACAATATACACATGCAATGGCGGAGGATACAAACCGTCTGCTTGGGCGGACACTGCCCAGCAGTTTTATAATGAAAGCGTACTACCGAAGTGTTTATACAACAGCATAAAATTATCCTCAGCTTTGGGGTCAAGGTTATGTTAAAAAAATCCCCTGGACTGGATTTGATGTAACCCAAGTGGAGACTTGGGTTACATCAAATGGTTACATCAGAACACATTTTGGCCCACAGTGTTTTGGCCCACTCTCCAGAAGGGTAAGTTGAACTGGTGTGGAGAGATGCATAGTTGGCAATATACCCACCGGGGAGAGGGTGACGATGTTGCCAGAGAATCTGAACAGATTCCCCGCTGAGAGTGAAAAATGTTCGGAAAGCTGCGTGTCAGACTGGAGTGGAAGCACAATATGAGAATCTGTCCTCGCCGTCTTTTGTAATTCAATTAGGCTCCACAAAGGCTGCAGCGGATACTTAAAATTATTTCGTGCCGAGTCTTAAATACACTGTCATCACATCCAAAATGAGTAATTGATCATTCATTCATCATGTGTGTCCATTCCAAATAAGCTAAATCATCCTGTCAAGAATCCAAATTACTGTGTGTTGTGCATAATCAATTATACATGTATGTGTTCAAATTTTCAAGAGGCTTGGAAATTATATTTGTCGGGGTACATTTAGTCAGCTTCATAATCAGTCAATCCTTTTCACCATTTTCAGCACATTCAGTGTGAAGAATATCTGCTTTATCTATTTTATATACATAAATTGGTTTATACAGTATATACATAAGTCTTTGGGTTTCGGCCAGACGGTGGTTTTACAGAGTTATTATGATTTTTTTCCGACATTGTACAGACAAAAAAAACAAAAAAACATTTATTATTCATTCATTAAAATAATTGCAGCCATGATTACACTTGCACTTTGCACAATTTTGTTTGAGTCATTCAGTCTTAAAACAACAAACGTTCAGGGTCCATATGTTTCCATCTCAAAAACGACCCAGTTTTCAGAAGAAGCACCACAGGCATGAGACCATACATGAAAAACCAATGTCATAGTATTTGTAGGTTTTTCAACCAATCCAGTGCAACAAGAAAAAAATCAGTTCATTCAGTGTTAAAGCTTGTGAAGTCAAGTCTCACCGTGAAAACTTAAAGGTTCAATATGAAAGATTTGCGTGTGCTTACGTGAGGTTTGTGTTAGAGTGTGTTTTGTGCTGGGTTGTTAGTTGACCGTAGCCAACTCCATTTCAAAGATAACGACTGTTTTGATTGCCTACATTCATCATAACAGCCTGCATACTTATTTCTATGAAGAGGATTCTGGTTATTTTTTCCACGTATATCATTAAATTCACCCCTGAGCTCTTCAATGACTTCCTCCTCTTCCTTTACAGCTGCAACAGTATGCAAGACTACCTACGGTTAGCTTAGAAAATGAACGACTGTCTTGGTTGGCTACATCAATGATAATGGCCTGTGCACTGATTTCTATGTAGAGGACTCGGGATGTTTTTTCTGTGAAAATCTTTATGCTCACCGCCAAGATCTTTAATGCCTCTTTAGGGGTAAAGAAGGCTCTATAGTGGTAGCAGTGTGCAACACTAGCTACTACTGTTAACATCAACAAATGACTGTCTCCCAGCACAGCATAGACTCCAAGACAAACAAGCACATTCAAACCTTTCACCTTTAAAGGATAGGTTCAGGTTTTTTTACGACTCGCTCTTTATAAAGATTTCTCCTCTTCATAATGGCCATGGAGAGATCCTCAATAAAACTAGATTACAAAAGATGACATTGTTCTGTGCAGAGATGTATTCTAAACTAATAAGTGAGTGATATAAATCAAGCCTTTTGGGTGTGCCATTTATTGGAATGTTTAAGTACGCCATTAAAAATTAATGTTTAAAATGAAATTAATTTATAATTGATAATCAAGTGTGAAGAAGTCACATAAAGCCACAGCGATTTCATCATTAGTTCATGGTGAGCACCAGGATGTCACGATACATCTCGGATTCATTCATGCAGTAGATCATCACGCATTATGATGTGAACCTTCATTATAAAGTGTTACCAAATATGAGAATGTATGTCTCCCGATCTCACTGGCTGTGTTTACTTCCTTTCACTCTAAAAGAGACACGCAGAGTGGAAAAAGGAGGGCTTGTGTGACGAACGTGGGTGGGTGATTGATGTCGGTCTCCCAGCTGCTCTGTGTATTTACACATCGTGCTTGTTTTTCTGTGTATTTAATGGGGGTCCAGTGGGGTTCCTTCAGCGTGCAGATACAGTTTCTGTGTACATACATATGAAACATGCACGCACGCATGAATATACACACACGCACAGTGTATGTCAGCAAACTTTTCATCTTGCATTATACATAATTATGACGGAAATGGCTTCACGCGATGTGATTCGAGGTTGAAAAACGCATGATTGTGGGGAAATACTAGTGATGGAGGAAAGATAGTGGTTTAATATCGGGATTAGTGAAAATATGATGTTCTGGCTGCTCTGTGTATGACTTTGAAGCAGAACTGTTCCACTCAGTAAATAGGAAATTAGAGACTGTGTCCGAGCTTATATGCTCAGAGTGACACTCATAAAAAAAATAGCAGGATAAGCCGTTAACCACAGCAATAAAATACTGCTCTTTTTGTTTTTTTCAAAGCCCACAAATTTATGGTATGTAACTCTGAAAAACAGTAGAATGTTGACATTGAAAAAAATGCAGAAAGAATCCCAACTATGCTATAAGGAGATTACATTGAGCTCTTTCAGGTCAATTGAGGTCAGACAGAGTGATGGAAATAGCTGGTGCACAAACTAATCATATATAATAAAGTTCAACAGATGCTAAAGCACTAGTCTGACCTCAATTTTCCGTGGGAACAGCAAAAATATATCAAAATATACAATGGATGGTTGGCTTTAGAACAGTTACGTAACCCATTACATTACAGACTGATAGAGATAAGTGTCAATGATTTGAAGTCTAGTGTGCACTTCGGACAATAGCACAACTCTCTACATGTCGACCAGTAGGGTTAACAAACGCAGCAGACGCTTGTCAGCATACACTCGAAAGTCTACTCTACTTGCATGATAAGGAAACTTGGAAGAGCTGTGGAGAGCTACAGAGTCAGGACCAGAAGTAGAATACATTTATATAGAAACACATAACAACTGGGCCTGGCACAAACTGTTACATAACCGTCATATCGCAATTATTTCAAATACATAATAGTGATAATTGTCTCCATTCACCTGTACAACAACAGAAATAGCTCATTTTATTATTATTTCCACATTGTTCACCATTATTTGACTGCCGCTCTTTAAATGACATCTCATTGCGCCCCAAAAAATGTAATATATTTGTCACGTTTAAGTTTTTATGAACAAACAGAAATACTTCATTATGAACATGTTTCAAAATTCTTCTTCTTCTTCTTTATAAGGTGTATGTGCAGAATTAATTAAACTATTATTAGATTTATTCTATAGTGGTGGCGTGAACAGAATAGACAATAATATCATTAACTGCAATTATTAGCAACTCAAATTTTTCTATCATGACAGCCTTAGTAACAACACACGTACGATGTGCGTGAGAAGCCAAAAATGCTCTTTTTCACTTTTTTTTTTGCTAATTGGAGTCAGTTGAACAAGTTTAACATTCACTTTGAATTGTGTTTGTGGTTCCTCGCCAACAGTCCTTCTTCTTTTCGCTCTTTCTATTTCTCCACCACTGTCAGAGTCAGAATAATTTGTACTGACCACACGACCAGGCTTAGTGGTATAACATGGTGGTTGGACCAGCAGTGTCAGTAAGGGTTACTTTTAAAAGGTTCATTGCAGAATCTGAAATGTAATTTGTAGCGTAATCCATTGGATTGCTCAAAGTGAGTCGTATGCTTTGGATTACTTTAACATTGTCTCGCATTATTATTGTATGTAACTGTGAATGAATGAATGAAAGCAGACTGAGCCCTGGACTCACTCTGAAGATATATGAACACTGAAGTGTATGGAAACTCAATCTGTGTCATGTTTTGTCTGGCAGTTTTTCTTGACCTTTCATTTTCGACAAACATCAGGTTAGAGTGAAAACCAGTGAACAAAGGTGAAATAAAACTATGTGAATTTACAGTTCCAAACCAGAACATCTTGTTTTCACTTAGCTTCTGCATTGTGTTGCGTCCTCAAGTCAAAACGGCACCAGAAAAGGCGATCGTGTAGGTAGACACGCACAGGTTCACTTTACTGTTCAATCGTCTTCATTGCCACTTTGTCGGTTCCGTCCTCTGTGTCGCGTGTGGACAGATGTCCACCGATTTAAATTGTAACAGCAAACAAAATTCACAGATGAAATCCACAACAACGCACGGGAAATTTGGAGGCGCATCATCAGAGTTAAGGCCTCTACACTCTAGGAACTGGGAACATTTTTTTTTTTCATGCGATTAATAAGCACGACGATATATTTTTGTCATACTTTTACACTAGAATTGAATACTACGCAGTAGGTCAGAGCTTTCACACTGCAAATAACGGCATCAGCCAGTCTGGACTGCAAAGTGACGACACAGAGTAACAGAAGACACTGGAGCCGGTGGACATTTCATTGAACAAGTGCGCAACCATCACATCTACACTACTGTTATGAGTAGTTTTGATCTGAATCTGCAGTGCGAGTGTTTTCGCGTTTGTGGCCCCGGTGTGTAAAACGGCTTCAGAGAGAGTCCGCGTTGCAGTGGGTTTTTAAAAGGAGATGGTTTAGCGGACAGCGACCTGTAGTGTCTCGCAAAGGGCGTCAGCAGGGAAAAGGTCGAATGCAGTCTGAGAAAGGTATGAATGAAACATGTGACTGTTTAGCTGCTAAACGTGCACAGTGTTCACCAGCTTGTCACTACATTTGTCCGTCAGCAGCTCGGTGCTGAGCAGCTGTAAGAAGCAGAGGTGATGAGAGGTGTGAAACTGAACGCTGAAGTTACCGGCAGTTAAACAACCATTAAACTGAGCGATGCTAAAACACCAATGAAGCTGAAAGGGCAGAATCACTGTAGCTACGTTGTCACATTGATCCATTGTTAAAGTGAAAATGTTATTGTGACTTCTATGATCTTCTCTCACATTATCTGCTGTATGTAGAGACATGGTGGCCAAGACCAAACACCAAATATTTCACCCAAAACAGGATCCTGAAGTTGTACAGCAGCTGTCAGGAGGAAGTGGAGCAAACACACACACACACACACACGCACACACACACACACACACACAGACACACACACACACACACCCGCGCGCACACACACACACACACAGACGCACACATACACACACAGACGCACACACGCACACACACAC
>JAPQRN010000001.1:15029804-15054251 GCA_037367275.1 Coranthus polyacanthus
ACACACACACACACACACACACACACACACAGACACACACACACACACACACACACACACACACACACACACACACAGACACAGACACACACACAGACACACAAACACACAGACACACGCACACACAAACACACAGACACACACACAGACACACACACACACAAACACACAGACACACACACACAGACACACGCACACAGACACACGCACACAGACACACGCACACACAAACACACAGACACACACACCCACAAACACACAGACACACACACCCACACACACACAGACACACGCACACACAAACACACAAACACACACCCACACACACAGACACACAAACTGAGAATCGGCTGTGGAGAGCGATAAGCTCTAAACTTCCACCATGTGTGGAACTGGCTCCACAACCACTGTAAAGTATATTAATAGATAACTAAAAATAACTTAAACTCCAGGCATAAATATTTACTCTTCATTTACTTTCATTCACATTTTCACCCTAAGCACTATGCTCTAAGCAATTTAGGGAGACTCATCTGCTCTGCATAGTCTCATGTTTAGTTAATATCAAATTGAACACAAATGTTTCCTTTCATTGTCATTTCCTGTAGTCGTTTTAAACGTCTAATTCATAACAGAAGAATTGGCAAACTTAGTTAAAAAACAACTTGCGTGGTGATTTACAGGAAAGACACTTTTGTTCTTCTTCCAGGTTCTTCACAGAAAAAAAAGGTTGTTTAAATGATGCCAGAGATCCGGACTTTTCAGTGATTTGATTCTGAAAATGTGTTTTATTTCTGAGGAGGTCCTGTACATAAGGGTCAGTTTGGATTATTTGAAGTGGGCTTGTATGAGATGTCCATATTGTCTACACTATATTTAGAAGTGTTTACGATCCTCACACTGTATCAGTGATTACAGTACATGTTTTCACCACTTTGTCTTTCTGTCAGACAGCCCTTTAAATTGGGGAACTGAAATATTTACATCGTTCTCTTCAAAGCCACTAGACTCCCTCGACTAAAACAGTAATTCTAGATCTGCCTTGACTGGTTACTCTATGTTATTGTGTGTTTTAAAGGGTTAGTTGGATAAAATTGTACACATTGTTCTTGTTTTGTGCAGTGTCTACTTTGTCCGTCCTGGTCTGCCCATCGATTATGTAAAGCATCCTTGCATTTCATGAAAATTAAAATGATTATTATTACTATTATCCATCTACAGTAGGTCATACACTGACTATGGATACGTACCTCATGTAACCCCACGACAAAAAAAATGAGAACTAACATTAATTCTACAACCACTAGAGGGAAGGTCCTGTACTTAAATCAGTTCAAACATTGTTAAATCTAAGTAGATGTATAATAAATGTATGTATGATAGATGGTCTTCACATTTGAAGCTGTGGCAGAAACTTTACAGATTCTACTGTAGCTCAGAGTGGCTTTTTTATGTACAGTGACCTCACTAACCTTGATGCATGATGAGTGTGCTCATTTCATAATGAGTGGCAGTAGCTCCTCATTAAAGACTTGCTTTCAAGGGACCTAAATGACATAAATGGGATCAATCCAATCTTCTGACAGGATCAAGCTGCTTGGTAATTGCAAATGGGAATCCATGCCACCCTGTAATTCATTGCTGTGTATGTGTGTGAAATGTGAGTGCTTTGATGAAGCCAGTGTTCTTGCCAATGTTTACTGTGCAGATTTATTTTACTCCAGTCTAGTATTTTTCATCGTATTTTGAAATTAACTCATTTTTTTTCAGTGCAGTTTGTCTGTCAGCAGGATTATGCAGAAACTACCGGAGTGATGTTCATGCTGCATTTTTATCCTCCACGCTGTTTGGAATTCACAGCAGTCTCCACCGTTGCCGTGAACCGTCACTAACATGTACAGCTGCAGGTTGCAGAAGTTTTTTTACAGTAAAATAAGTGTTGGTATGGGCTTGGTGAGTGCATGCCTTTATGCGTGCCTTTAAATGAAATCAAAACATTTTCCAAGAAATCACGTTTTGTTCCTCCCTTTTGACATGATCCATGGTCCAAAGCACAACAACAGCCATGAGCCTCCACTGGCCTTGCAATGAATAGAAGAAGCAAAGCAGAAGCAAGCATCCATGCAGCAATGAGTTCAGAATGCTGAATTATCCATAACTGACCCAGAATTAAAAATGAAACGATCAGTAAACTGATTAAGCTGCTAAGTCTTTGTGTTATCAGCGCATGCAACTGAATTTTAAGCTCCATGATTGGTTTTTCAGACCAATCACTGATTACGTTTACATGAACAAAATATTTCCTCTTTGCATGAAGCTGTGCCTACTCTTATTAACTTGTGCTATTTAGGTCCTTCGCTTCAAAATAGGATTTTTTCAAGGTTTCCATGGTGGCGGAGCTGTTCGGCTGTGCAAACACAGCCTCCCTCTTTTGTTCCTCCAACCACCTTTTGCATGTCCAAAACCTTGCTGATATCCAAGTCTTTGATCATGTTAAAAAGTAGATGTGTTTCTCCTTCTGACCAGAAATGTGGGCTTTTCTTTTGGCCATGCATCTCTACTCCAGCCTGAAAAACTGTTGCCTACGTGGTTTAACACACAGAGCTGACTGTAACAGGCTGAGATGTCCAAAGAATGCTCCTAAAACCCATATAATATTAGCTTATCCCACATGCCTTAATTGGAAAATGATACGGAATAAGGCCTAATTCGGATTATGCAATCGGAATATGCTGTAGGACCCGGCAATAGAATGAATTTTGTATTGCAATAATTATTCTCATTGTGATATAGAGTTTTCTTTTGCCTTTTGGGTTTAGTTTGTTTACAATGTCAGGTAAATCCCCATAGAGCGAACCCGAGACGGCAGCGGGGAGGAAAATCTTCCTTTACAGAAGAAAACAAACCTCTGACAGAACCAGGACCAGGGTGGGCGGCCATCTGCCTCGACTGGTTGGGGTGAAAGGAAAAAGGACAAAGAAAGGAAAAGCACAGGGAAAGAGCATCTACAATACAGGACAACACAGACAAACACTGGGCAGGTTGGAGAGCAGTAACAGCACATCAGGAACATGCAGCTCCAGAGATACCTGCACAAAAGACCAGGAAGAGACAGGACACGAAGCACATTAGTGACATATAACAGTGACACATATAAATACAGAGTGAGTTATATAAGAATTCACACCGTTGTCATGAACAGGGAAATTAGCTATAGAGAACGAAACCCTTTTTTCATACCAGGCTGTAAATATGTTTATTTTTGCTGTGAAGTTGACATTTTAACCTGGGGGTCTTTGGGGATTGACTCACTTTTGGTGCCAGCCTCAAGTGGCCTTTCAAGGAACTGCAGTTTTTGGCTTCATTTTTCAGCCCCGATGGTTGCTGCTTGCCCATTACGCAACTGCATTGATTAGCCGAGCTTTGTTTGCCTGTTTATACAACTGCCCGTCCTTTTGTCCACTTTGGTTATGGTTCATGTGTGCCTCCTGTACACATTCCATTGCTATTTCTTTTCTCTTCTTTGTTAGTCTTCAAGCAACACACTCAATGTGTCCTTGACGGTAGATGTCCAAGTGTCAAGTCCCGTGGCAAAAACACCAGATTAGATAAAGTGTATCATAAGGTGCTAGACTTAAGTTATCAGTTTTGGCTATCAGACATTACTGTCCTCAGGCTTTTTGTCATCTTTCACCAACCTGCTGGAGTTTCAACACCACTAGGAGCAGAAGTAACTGTCTCAACACTTTCCATGTGACCATGTACAGAGGGTAGCTCTGTTCATGTGTACAGTAGCTCTCTGTTTTCAGAGCTGGACGTGCATAAACTTATATAACCTACATGACTTCTTTTGTTTTTACAGCTAATTTTCATTTTTGTCTTGGGGAAATGTACACAGTCGTGGTGTGTGATTCCTTTCCGTCCCCAGTGGAGTTGAAGATTAAATCTGTTGAAGCATACATTTGGAAAACAATAACTGTGGCAAGCAGGCAAATAATCAGCACGGCAAATTGTAGGTGCGTCGCTGTGTGAACTGTAGATTGAATTATCTCGCAGAGGTGGAATACAATTTGTGATTTTGGTTTCGTGCAAATGCGACTGAAAAAAGGAGAAGGAAATGAAGGGGCAGAAAAGCAGTGGTCATCACAAGTCTGTATTCAAAGCGATCCCACATGTCCTGTCCTGAACTGTAAATCTGTCTCCCATTATCTAGGTCAACCCATCAGCCCCCTGCCAGGCTCGGTGCTGCTCTGCCTTTCAGACACCTAAACTACTACCCAGACTTGAATCACCTGTGGAATATGAAGGCAGGATGGAAAATCGTTAAAGATAATCACAGATAATTTTTCTTTTTGTGTTCAAATAGACCGTAGTTCCATTTTGTCCTTTGTGGGATTTTCACACAGAAAACAGAAATTCACATGGAACCGCTGTCCTTTACTTCTGACTTTTGCACATGTTTGCAACACTTCTACTTTCATTTATCGAGCACCACTTAGGTAGTTGGTCAGAGAGCTGGCTGCAAATTTGAGCTGTTGGCGAGGTTGGTATAAGAAAATGTCATCAGCATACAAAACTAATGGCATTAAAATGGAAGAAGTCTCTCCTGCACATGATATAAGAAAGTAGGGGCTTTTATAAATCCCTAGAATTAGCAAATGCTAGTGGCTCTGTCACTTTAAATGCAATAAATGCAGGAAATCCAAAACCGCACATCGCTCCGTTTGCAGGGTTTTCACTTACTCATTTGATGGAGAAGGGGCGTTTTAGTTTCATTTGAAGAAATCGGTAAAACAGCCTTACCTTTTCAAACAGAAACATATTATACAATACAAACAGGTCATGACAGAAAGTGTTTCCCCCCATGTTCAGATGGTAGTTTGAATCCCAAAGCCACCAGTTGAACAGAGCTACTCACGACCTAAATATGGATCTAAACAAATGGTCAAATGTCCCCACACAAATGTCCCACGTGGTGTTCAAGCATTCATAAGAACCCACAAAATCTGTCTTTATAAATGTCTGTGCCGATATTCTTCAGACAAAATTCCTTGTTTGATGTGAAACAACTTTAATTGGAATGGCTTCAGTCGACCCATGTCTACGGTGTCTACAGTATGAAAGGGGCTGTAGATTTTCTGGATACAAAAGCAGAATAATCTGCACTTGTCACATAACAGTTGCTTTCAGACCAGAAGAGCATCATAGTTCTAATAAATGTTGGAAAAAATGCCCCCTTTTTGTGTCCTCGGTGCAGGAACTGAGGACTTAAGTGTATAGTGATTGGTCCAGACAGTGTACACTGAATGTCAGTGGCCTCATGCCCATTCCACCTGGGGGACACGTGCCCAAACTGGATTCTTGATCCCTGGACTTTTGTATTTATTTTATTACTCTTACTCTATTTTGTGAATGAAAGAATGATGATCACCAGACAGTTACAGGTAACAGGTAAAGATACAGTAAGTGAAGAGCTTATAATAATAATGATAATACTATCAACAACGGTGTGAATTTATGCCCCTTATAATCGGTGGTAGCATTGTAGACGTGATGTTCTTTAGCCACAAAAGCTGATGTAGTGATGTTCTAAAACATTCCCCCAAAGTCTATGAATATATATGTAAAACTGCATCCACCAGTTTGCCGCCATGCCGTCCACCATCTTTAAAAACCTTTGTGAATTGGTAAAAAGTTGCCTGAACAACAGCTCTGAATGTTAGCCTGAAAAATATTAATCAGAATCATATATTAATGAAACTCACGACGCAACAGACGCACCGCTCTGATCGCAGCATCCTCCATCCCGTTGTTGGCGTAGTTGCCGTTGCTATACCAACTGCCAGCCGGCTCTTACGTCACTTCGCTGTTCTTATTAGTGCGAATGCAAATGGAAAAAAAATTAAAAATCCCTTGAAGATATAGTTCTTGGGGAGCTCCCGAGTGGGTAGTTACCCTCAGGGAGTCCCCACAACCAAGGACCAAGAACTCAGCAGCATTATTCATTCTAGGACTCTCTGTAGCTTCAGATGCAGGATTGTCTTGGCATTGTTCTATTTTCCTATCTCATTGTACGGTTGGATGGTAAGAAGACAAATAATATGTTTAAGTATGAAGACCTTATACAAATACTATTTAGTGTTTTAATGACAGATGCTGTAGCTGAGTGTTGCTCACTGTGGAGCAGCTGTAAAGCTGTAAATCTTAGCAGCACCAGCAGCCAGAAAAGCCGTAGCCACATGGTTCACCCAACCCAACATCTCCGCAGGGGATCTGAAGTACAGTAACCCCCACACAATGACGCAAATGTTGTCAGAAGTGGTGTGATGGAAAGATAAACGCTCATACATGTTTGAATATGGATATGACTGGTGTTAAGCAGGAAGATTAAAGATACAAAACAGTTTATTTTCATGCAGAGTCTGACAAACAGGTTAATTTTTATACCCTGTTTTGCCACCGGTTCATGACACATGAAGACTGTGTAATCAGATTGACAACATGACATTGGACAACTTGTCTGGGGGGCTTTATCTGGAAGACGTGACTGGACCTGTCAGGCTGTGTCAGGCCACCAGCTGTGGGGGCCTGGCTGACATCCAGTGTGACACCACCCGTGGTGTTTTGTCATCTCTGCTCCCTGACTAGAGAAAGTAAGTGTGGCGGACAGGTATTTTCACAACACATAATCCTCAAAATTGCAGTAGTTGCTGTAAGAAGGACGCCCAGCAATTTGAGATTGAGAACTTGTAGTTTTTTTTTTTTATTGTTATTTTAACGGGGTAAGTCAGCAAGTGGATCTGAGATGTTGAGATCTCACCTGGGATGCGTCCCACTGCTAAACCCCACAGGATATCATAGCAGTGCCGTGCACAACAGGAACTCATTAATTGTTTCTTAAATAAGGCAAAGACAAAATACTTACTTGATATCTCAAATCTGTAGCTGTTGGCAACATTCTTGTTTTATTGGAGAAAGAAAAAGCACCACTGTTTTCAAATTTTGCTCTGGACAAAGGACAATGCGAGGGGAATCTCCTACAATTCAAGAAACTGTTCCATCTGATAAAAGAGCTACTCAGGAACACGTGTTGATAAACATTATCGCATGTCTTGAGTCTGTAAATAATCTTGGATGCAAACAGCCCACAAAAACCAGCGTTTTGTCATGTTGAAGCCTTGTTTTACTTGCTTTAACTGTCATGATTAACACTTGATTCTGACATTTAAATAGTCTTCAGGCAACTCAGAGCACTGTGCTTTATGCAATCAGCCACAGTGTGGATGGTCATATGAACACGAATCAGGTTGGCAGTGCATTCATGCTGTTTTCCACTGTGCTGACTGTGGCTTATACTCCCTTAGTGGAGAGGGCACTTCAGGTCACTTTGTAAATCCCTTCTTTCCTTCGCCACGCCAGGGTCGAAATAAAGCAGCAGTAAATCCATGTCAAAAGTACTTCCTTTTTCCTCTGTTCTTGCAGCTACTGAAAACAGATTGTCTGTACAGTAACTAGGCCCTGGTGATCTGACCGTTTTATGCTGTGGACAGTCTCGATTTGTCGTATGTGTTTCAGAGGAATCGCACAGATCTCCTCATTAAATAAACAAAAACAACACTGTTGAACGATCATCAGTACTTTGTAGCATTAATATAAGGTCTATTAAAGTCCATTCATAGTGATTCTCTCTCCCCCCCGTAAGAGGAGAGGTTTTTGAACCCCTGCTTTAGAGTCAGCTCGAAAAGTATTTAGTTAGTCTACTTTAACCCGCAGAACTTTGTGAAATATGTTTTTTCTGCTGCTGAGGATGGCAAAAACAAGTTCAGTGGAAGGAGACATCCAACTGTGCAATAATCCTGGTTTTGCACAGATGCTTTGCTGAGGCAAAACACAATGTTAGAAATCGTATTATGACAAGTGTAAAAGTATTTTCAGTTCATTATAAAACTGTGGCAGAACAAATTAGACAGTGGTGGGCCTCTGCAGTCTAGGTGATTAATGAGAAATAACAAAATAATAATCTGTGGTGGAAACAGTGGTATCTTAAAGTCTTATAGGGTTTTACCGGTTCAAATAGAGTCCGATGGCTGCTTCCAGTCTGTCAATACTCTACAGTACATGTCAAAATAGAGCACAATGATCACCCTTCAAATTGTGATTTCAAAAAAAAATCATAACATGATCTTCTGCCACGTCGCCCACTCACAACAGTAATTATGAAGACTATTGACAGACAGTGTTTTTGAGGGTCCATCTTTTATTCTTAATATTCTGAATGTTCAGTGTGTGTTTTTACTCTTGAAATAGCTTCTGTAAGAGAAATGAGGAGATTAAACCTGCTGGGCGTCTCATCATCCACGCCTGTCACCGGCTTCATTCATAAACACAAAATCTGCAAATCCAATAGTGACCCAGGGACATAATCACCCTTTAAAGGGCTGTAGCCGTGTCTCTCTGTCTGTCTGTCTCTCATTTTCTCTCTCTTCCTATTCCACTCTCTGTTTCTCTCTCCATTTTGCACTATTATTATTTTTGTTATTGCAGTTAGAGTAAAGTTCCAACCCCGCAGTTGTGCAGTGTGCATTTCGTCACATTTCTGTGTGCACACCCGGGAGCTGCCACCCTGGATAGAGTGCCTTGATAATCCGATTTTTTTTCCCTCCTGTCATAGTGGTAGCTGGGAGACATTTTGAGTGAATTTCACAACATCAACACAGGCACAGACTCTCTCATAAACACATTATATCCCCTCATTCATCAAGGACTAATCTTTATTCAAGACTTTTGGCACAGTTTGCGATCACTGAATCATGTATGAGCTGTCACCTGGCACCGTAATGAAAGGGAATGTTTTCTTAGAAGAGGGTTCTGTTTTAATAGTGCAATGCCAAATATGTTACACAAAGTGCTAGGTCATGTTGGCGCAGATAATGAATGTGTGGGCAATGTGCAAAAGTTTGTGATCACAAGTTTATCCTCTAAGGCAGTGCATTTGGCAGTTTTATATTGTACTGTTTAAACCACAGCATTCACTTTACGTTTGTTAGTTTCTCTAATTTATGTGGCATTTTTTACCATACATAATATGTTTTTGATGCACAGTGATCCCATAATGACTCGTGCAATTATAAAAGGAAGCGTGAGAGGATGGAAAACAGATGAGTTTAGAGCAACGTTTTTTAATTGTCTTGGGATTTCGCTATGTATGAAATGCCTGGTGCATGACAGGATGTAATGCTTGAATCCAGAGAAAACTAACTGTAGAGTTTGATGTGCACTGCAGCACAGACTTTTTTTTTTTATGCTTATTTTTCAGCAGCGTTGTGTTTGTACATGGTTTAATAAGCAAAGTCTGAAAATAACCACGGATAATATATTGACAGTGCTCTTTGGGCATGGGCACTGGAAATTTCTTATTTTTCTTATTTCGCTTTATCTAAACACATCTAAACACACACTCCTTTGTTATTCTTTCAGAGGACTTTTTTAATAATTAGATGTAAAATCATGACAATATCCCATTCATTTCTGCATAGGCACATTTAAACGTTCTATACAAAAAAAAAAACGTATCACATTTTTAACAGCAAACCCCGCTGTATTCTCTTACAACAGGTCCAGAAGCACCAAAGTGAATATTTTCAAGTTGTTTTACTGCAGCATTTTTAAATAATTAAGTACTAACATCATACACAATATGCATACATGGCTTGGAAAAAAAAATATGCTTGGCTGGTGTTTTTTAATTTATTCATCAATTGAAGTTAATTAATTGAATCTCGGACGCTGTGATGCTAGGCTAATTAGCCCTTTTTCACTTTAGGGGAAGGTTACGATATTGTTGTGGTAATGTGAAAGCACTTTTATTGAAGTAGCAGTTTTGCTGTTGATGCATCCTCCGATTAGCGGATGCAGTAAAGCGTCACATTTTTCTCACCATCGTTGGTCTAAGTATTAAAATCCACTCACTGAACATCAAGTTGTCGTCCGACCGCAGCTCCTCTGGATACTTTTGACTCGCCTGTTTTGAATGTACAACATGTAAGACAAACGATCAACACCTCGACACATGTGCGCGTATCTCCCATCATGCACTGTAGTGAATAATGAAGCAGATAATGTACATTTCAAGGTCAGGAAAACACCAGCATAGTATATATGGCAGCACTTAACTTTGTGATGCCTTGAAAAATACATCCCGGCATTTAAAATTGAAATTCATTGTATTAGATATGCATTTCTCTTTAGTGTCATTAGTATCAGATTTTACATATTCCTGACATACTGAATTCTATTCATATTCCTGGGGTGTTTTTTCACACATTAACATACATTAAAATGAAGTTCTGTAGAATAATGGCCTTAGGGAGGCAGACTCAAGGCCCCTTATTGGCTGTTTGTGCACATTCACAGTCTGACCTGAGTAACTCCCCTTGACAAAGTATTCAGACTTCTGACCGTGGGTAATGAAATGCCTAGTTCATTAGTGCAGTCAACACTTAAAGGCACCGTGTGTTGAAGCTGACGTATTCAGAGCTGCTGCCGCCGACCCTAAGGACGTGCACATTATATCTGACGTGCAGCCTCACAATCTTCCATTCAGATACAAAGCAGATGGTGAAGGGTATATGAGCGGGAATTATCGAGCTTTCAAGACCTGAAATGCATATGGACAAAGATTTGCCAGTTGTCTGCATAGAGTGTTACCAGGAATTCTGACTCTGATATGTTTTCCAACAATAAGCCAAGCAACAGGCGCTACAGGTTTAGTTTGGTTTAGTAAAGTGACTTTATAGCTGATGATCGTGTTCAAGTGTTAAAATTTAGAAGTGATTTGCTAAAATGGTTAAAGTAGTAATAGGCATAAATCAGGAAAAGGCAAAAAAAACACAAGAAAAAAGGCTCTTCCATCTCCCCTCTCTGTCCTAAGCCCCTCTTCGCATCAGACAAGCACAGGCATATCCATTTAGAGCAATAATAAACTTTATTTGTGTAGTACTTATCAAATATCTTACAAAGTGTTTTACATCAAACATATAAAACACGACAGTAAAATACATATTGAGGTATGAGACAAAAAACAGGCTTCGAGAATGAAAGAGGCACAAAGCTTAAAAAAATGAAAGATTAAAAAACACCAGGGAGAAAATATAAAAATAATGAGCAATTTAACAACTTCAGATAAAGCAAACCGAGACTTGCAATGTCAAGAATAGTGCAGTGTATTTCAATGGCTGAGAATAAATAAAAGAATAAGAAGGATTAGAACGAATAAATATTTTACAAAATTATAAAACAGCATTTCGATTTAAAAGGTGATGTTGATAGAGCAAGCCGGAGATCCTCGGGACGTGTTGTTCCAATCCGTAGGAGCCCTGACAGCAAACGTTTGGTCCCTTTTACTTTTAAAGCGTGAAGTGGGAACAGTCAGCGGATTCCTGCCTGAGGATCTCGGCCTGTGCACATTTGTAGACGAGCCAACAGGAACCCCTTCTTTCTGAAAAGACGGAGCCAAGAGAGGTGTCTGTTTCCCTCTCAGACCACTTGAATTACAATATGCTGAAAGGTTATTAGGGATTTCTTTTTGGCCAACTGAAGCCAAAAAGCCACTGCTGCCCCCAGAGCTTTTTGGCAAAACACCCAGAGAGTGAGCTCTGCCTGAGAATATGACTTCACACTGCAGTACAATTTAAAACCAACATGAACACGAAGGTGCCATTTACACCGTTTATTAAACAAAATACTGTACAGTAAGGTCTGTACTGAACTGCTCAGTTTGGGAATAGTTAGGATGGTGACAAAGAATCCAAAAGTCACTGACAGAAACTGCAGAAATTGCAGAGATGGCAAATTTTGAAAGACAACAGTCAGAGCAGGAGTTGGGCTGCATGTCGGATGACTAAGGGCTCATGTACATGGAACAGTGACACCGTGTCATCACTGTGGCTTTTCAGGCAGCCAATCAGATGGTGTGTCACCCTGGTAATAAGGGAAATGGAGGAGGAGCTTGTTGTGGCCACATCTGTCTATCTAGAGCTGCTTTGATGCATATGATATTCCTCACCCTATCCATACACAGTATGTGGCAAGCATCATCTGGTTGGTGGTCAAGATGAAAAAAATGTCAAATAGATTAAAAAATATATAAAAAAAACGGTGATGCTAGTCTATCATAAAATGACAGAGCAGTGATATGTTGTCATAGAAACAAAACCCATAGGCATAAATTTTTTTTCTCTCGATACACAAGCACTTCATCCCACTGTCCTGCCACGGGCCTTATAAGAGTTGTTATGCAACAAAAAATACTACTTTGTAGCTGAAATACAAAGCGGTCTAGAGTAAGTAGGCAGCAATCTAACAACATCCCTTATGTAAAGTGTGAAGACTGCAGTGTCTTCTTAGCACAAGGGACAGGTTGGAGGGAGAATAAATATAGCCAAATGTGAAGCCTTCCAACGGGATGGGTTTACAGCCAACTGAGTCAGGAGAGACTATGTTTATGACTTTTAAAGTGTTACTGATTAAACATAGATTACTACTCCCACTTTAAGTCCAAGATGATGCACAACCAAGTTGGAATAACCGTGAGCGGTCAGCCCTTTGACCAGTGTTGGGGTGACGAGGGTGGGGTCAGTATTATGGGATTGAGGACAGTCAAGTAAACTCTCGTCCTTGTTAAACAGAGAGCGGGCTATATTGCCGTTGAGAAGAACCCTCATTTTGCCAGCTTAACCTATTTACACTGAACCAAACAAAGCCAGCGTAATGCTGGCCAAATGTATGATCTGTAGACAACGTTGAGGAATTAAATACAAGCATAGCGGTGTTGCTTTCAAATGAATAACGGTGGGTGGTTTTGTCCTCTTCTCAGAGGGGAGGAAGCCCCCGGACCTCGCTGTCTCTTCAATTTGCAAACATTTTTGACAGCAGTGTCTTGGTTCCTGTAGGTTAGATACTAACTAATCTGACTCACAGGAAGTAATATATTGGAATAAGCCTACCATTGGCTGGCTATTTCAGTTGGCGTTCTCTTCTGTTACCTGGCACAACATTCGGGCGAAAATTGCATGTTTTGATGAAGATTTGGATCGGACTATAAGGCACGCCTCCTTGGTTCTTTTGCATGTTTTAGCCAGTTTACTGCAAAGTTTCCCACTGACACATGTTGCAAAGGCCCTGTCACTGCATCCTTAGCGTAGCGCTGCCAAAGACGATTGTGATTTGTTTAAAGAAAGCTGCTAACTGTTTCTTCAGAGATTTCTAAATCCCCCGGTGGCAGGTTGCACACCTAACACGTCATCCAACCGTCACACCCGCAATGCCAGCGCTACCTTTTATAGAAATATGGATTCGGCTCTGTGACTACCTCCACTGCTGGCCTAAAGGTGGGTCAACAATGACCCCCATTCTGTGATTCATACCTTTTGTTCAGAACAGCGAGGCAGAATAAAGCCACTACATTCCCACCTTAAACAACCACTAATTAGTGAGTGGTTCCTGCATGTGCAAAGTTTTAACATTCTTCGAGTCCATAACGTGAGCAAAGAGGTAGCAGCCTCTTAAATTTTAGCTTAATTTGATCATAAACATAGGAGACAATGGATTGTGAATGGAGAAGAGAAGAAGTGTATCTTAAATTATTAAATGGAAACAGTCAATGAACAAGTGAAGGCAAAAGATTTAAGGGAAAAAATAGTCTCCCTGACTGCACTTATGCTAAGCTCCATATCAAATCACAGCCCCTCCATATCACTGGAATAGCTTCAGGACAAGAAAGTGACAGTCCCTGTATGACCCAGTAAAAGCCAGGTCTTAAATCCCTTTGGAAAATCTGCAGAAACACCTCACTACAGCTGCTCACAGACGCTTCACATTTAGCTTGGATGAGTAACTGTGCCCTGGAAATTGAAGGAAATCCTAATTTAGGTGTTCCAGGCTGACGGACACACAAAGATGTTATTACAAGCAAAATTCTTTTTTTAATATAAGTATCGCTTTGGTCATTAAACACTAATTTGGATGTAAAGCTCGTATTTCATTGTCGGGGTTTCTCAAAAACCCTTCTGAAAACATCATGACTGTCAGCCAAAAAAATAATCCCCATGATCAATCAGAATCACTTCATCCCTCATCATGCTGCAAACACCACAGAAAGTGAAAAAGTCAAGGTGGCTGGAATCCATCTAAAGACACTGTATCTTTTTTAGCTTGGCACTCACACAAAATTCTACAGTAGCAATAATAAAAAAAAAAAAAACCTCAGATGTGGTTCACTTGTACCTAAATCCTAAACAGAAATTGGTCCAAAGTGTGGGATTGCAGAAATGGAAAAGGGACACAGCGCCGGGCTATCTCTCCTCGAGCCAAATGAAAACTCAGACTGATGCGTCAATCACAGGACTAGTCACAGCGACGGAGACAGTGAGCGAGAGAGTCCAACAGTCAAAAGAGCCAGCTGCCTGTGGGCCTTTCACCACATGACCTTGTCAAGGTCAGGGCTGTTAATACCGAGTGACTGGGAGTTTAAAATCCTCTAACAGTCTTGTTACAGTAAAGAATAGCCAAGGGACGCAAAGGGAGCCCAGTGAAGCTGACTGTTCACAGCTTGTCTCAGCACCTTCTCTGAACATGCAAAACGTGTTCCCATTCAGCCGTACGCGTGGAGCTTTGCTATGTGCAGCCAGCCCTCGACTCCTTACGCTCTGCCAATCAATAGTTTTATATTAATTATGGATCAAGGAAGTGTGACTATTGTGCACGGCGAAGTGACAAATCCACAACTGACTCTGCATTTTCCTTCAACTCACTGAAGCTTTTAACGTCGTTTAGGTTATTGTTTACTTTACTGCTTTGGTGCAGTTTTACAATTCCCATTAACCTTTTATCCAAATGCAGAAGGCAGCAAAAAGCCATGATAAATGCACTTAACACAAAGGTGATAATGTGTCTGTGTGTTTAGCTGTGTTTTCTGCTGCCTCCAGGTACCCAAAATCTTTCATTCTTACAACTACGTGTGTTTGCTGTTCCAACCTTAAACTAAATCATGTCACTGGGACTGAAATCTGAGTCTTAAAGGTACTGTGGGGAGTTTTTGACCACCGGTGGCACTATGGAGCTACGTGTGAATTTGTATCTGCACACACGTTTATACACAGATAACCAACACGTCCTCATACCAAAACGAATAGGTTGACTGGCAGTGACGAGTTTGATGAATGAATGATGAGTTTTGTATTAAAATGGGCTAAAATAAGATGTCTGTTGTCATGGTTACAATAAGGAGTAACCAACGGTTTTCAGGGCTGCTACTGTGACAGGAAATTGATCTTTGCTCATTTGCTTGTGACCCGCCAGCCATTCACTTGACGTCTCCGTAGAAAAAAGAGCAGTTACATAAAAAAAAAGTTCTGTGTTTTTTATCGAACTTCAAATCTCATTCAGTGAGTGACTGGTGACGCTTCAGTGTTCTGAAGTAGTATCACATGTTTTTCTACGCCGCTGCTGTAATCTCCGCATTGTGTGCTGTTGTTTTCGAATGTAACGTCAAAATGGTCTATTTTGGTTGTGTCTACGTCTATATTGTTTGCTTTTTGTATGATTTGGATTGGTGGCAAATGGGTTTAGCCATTGGGGATTAATAAAGATAATCTAATCTAATCTAGACTAAACAGCCAGCAGCTCTACTACATCTAAAGATATATATTTATTATTTTCAATAATTTTATAGTTTTCTTTATGTTTTTTGTAAATAAATCACTGACCTTCTCAGTTAATGCAGGTAAAGGTCATTTTGCTAGCAAGAACTCACAAGTAGTTGAAGTTTCTATTATTGTATAGTCTGCCTCACAGGATGTATTCTGCTGGTATAATCCTGCCATTGGACAACCATTTCAATCTGCATTCTCCTCCCTTCGACTATCTGTTACCATACACATGAAAGAACGATAACCCACCCCTTAGTGGGAGGAGGTCAGGGTGTCACATCACAATATGATTTGGGTTACGACCACTAGATGTTGCCACACAACAGGTTGTAACTATGACTTGTAATCAGCAGGTTGCTCAAATGACCTGTGAACACGTTTGAACTGGAGGACCAGCTTGTACATGACCACATGAGAACCAACTCCACTGGGTGAATTTAACCCTCAAAAAGCCCTTTGAATGGGTCTTTTTTTTTTTTTTTTAAATGCCCCTACCCTTAAGCTCCTCACAAAGATAGAGCTACACGAGCATGCACGTGATTGTACGCACACAGACGTACAGCTAAGCTTTCTCAAAGCCATGGGATCTTGTGACAACAGCAGGTGCACCAAATTCCTTATAGAGGGCAGCTGAATGACAGATATAAAAGGACAAAACTTAATTAATGGCCACGTGCAATCTGCGGCGGTGTAACATTTGTTGTGCTTTACAGCAGATAACGGGAAACCAGGCCGATCAGTAGTGTGCTTCTACTGCTCAGGTGAGAGTGACAGGTCTGCAGGCAGGTCCGGGGGATTGTGTCTGATACTGACAGACAAAATGTCAGCAGAGAAATGAAATTGCCTCTTGCACTGCAGTGATTGCAGAGATATACAATGTGCTTAGTTCTCATCTGACATACAATAAATGCATCTTGTCATCTGTGATAGGGTGTTGTCACACAGGCAAAAGTGAATCTCGGCTTGTCATTAGGCTGTAATGTGCTGCTTACTGCCATATATACCCCTGATGTAAGTGACAGCTGTGAAAATGCTATGTGGCTGGGAGTTAGGGATCTCCAGCATCCTCGTGACAGGCCACTCGGCAGTCAATAATGCACAAATGCAGAAGTTCACATAGTTAAGAAAAAAACGTAGGCACAAAGCAGCATGCCACTCATTTCACATGAAAGAGGTTGAAGAGGTGAAGAACAGCGGCCGCACTCCTCACAGTATGTCCTCCAAGCCGTGTGTCATTTTCAACCCATTCTCCAGAATAAAATGTTGCCATTTTTCTGTAGCGCCAACATTTCTGAACCAAAAATACGTTTCATATCAACATTACAGGGCCAGATTTTCTAACGCTTTGCCCCAGTGCAAACCCCCTTCTGGTGTAGAAAAACTACTGTCGAGATTTACTAAAAAGCCACAAAAAAGGCACCGACATAGTTATTTTTGCAGCTGGCCTCATTGC
This sequence comes from Coranthus polyacanthus, assembly GCA_037367275.1. Lineage (NCBI taxonomy): Eukaryota > Metazoa > Chordata > Actinopteri > Kurtiformes > Apogonidae > Coranthus > Coranthus polyacanthus. Next base: position 15,046,965 of record JAPQRN010000001.1, read on the forward strand.
ATATGTATTTGTAGGAGTTTCCCTTTCAAAGCGCAAAATTCAGGGATGTAATTTACTAAGGTTTTCAATTTACTGCCAGTTGCACCATTATTTAATGGCGAAAAAAAAAGCACGTCTTAATCCGATTTGCGCACGGCATGGCTGTGATAATTGCACATTGGTGGAGGTGCTGATGAGAATGCTGATGAGAGCAGGTGGTAGAAGGCAGAGATTTCCCTTCACTAGTGTTAATATAATTACAAAAACCTACACAATTATGTAAAGGCGCTGTCATTACATCCTGCACTTCACACTACCCAATAGTGTGATTTATTGAAAGAAATACAGACTAGCCAAACAAGCCAGAAAGTTGTCTCTTTCATTTTCCAGAATTATTGTGGATTGAGCCAGACCTCTCTCCAGTGCTGGCACAGCTCCAACAAAATATGGAGATAGGACGTGTGGCTATGTGAGACTAGACCTAAAAACCTACTGGAGTCAGGATGTGAAGTCCACTCTCCGGTGGCAAAGTCCTGGATTTTGTGGATCTTCCATCCAGTACCTCCTCTCTTTTGACGAAAACAATAAATAGAACAATAAATCCTTCAATGACTGATGTGGAGGTTAGATTTTTCTGTGGTTTACAGAAATGTACAATGGCAGCGTTTTATTCTGGTGACGGGGTTGGTAATCTTCCCATCACTTTAGACAAAAACAGACTTGAGTGCCGTTGATTACAGCCTAACCTGTAGATCACGACTGCCAGTGTGTACAATTACAAACAAGCATTAGTTAGTGACAGGGCCCTTTTCATTATTCATTAACATCAAAAGTTAACAATTGAATGCAGGTTTTAGTCCATCAAATTGTCAGGGGAAACGTCCAAAGGCCTTTATGCAAATACATCAGTCCCTAATTGTGCACAGTCACACGAACACACGCAGAAACATACACACAAAGCAGACAATAATATGCAGATGCATGCCCTCTCAACATCTAGCCTAGGGGCCTTTACCCTGTGGTTTATGTAACAAAGCAGCAACCAAAACAAATACTGAATTGTGTCTCTAAAGGCTTTTGCTGGTGTTTTGCATGGTTTAGCAAAAATGTCTATTTTTATTACTGGCCACAGTTTTTCAAAGTACGTCTTCACACCTGTGGCACAGTCTTTGTGTTCCCTTCAACTGTTCTCCTTCGTATACGTTATGTTATCATGTTAGCAGGGTAATGCAGATGCAACTCCACTGAAGTGCCTGATTATTAATGGCAAAATGATTCATATCTGGCTCAAGTGAAGTTCCTTTAAAAAAACCCACTACATCCACTCTGGCTTTTGTCTTCAGAGTAATGTTGTTATAACTGGGTACAATCTGCGTTCATTCCCAGGTCAAAGGACTCTGCAGTCACTGGTATTTTATGGGCTCCAACTCTGCTCAGCAGTAAAAAAAAAAACAAACATCTGGGTTGTTCTGTTTTTCACCCCTTTTCAATCAGTACTCGAAAATCATTCAGTCAGCGTTGAGTGACAGACTGTAAAAGCTCTAAAATAAACCACTCTAATCCGATGTACAATACGCCCATAAATTAATGAATAAATGAATATTTTTACTGCCATTTCTGCATTACTTTTACGTACTACGTTAATGTTTTCTTGAAGAGGTAAACCAGCCGTTTTGAAGAGATGTATGTTTGATAAATCACAACATTGTTTTACGCACGTTTCGGCACCGAACTTTGATACTTTTTTTGGCATCGACCTAACTTAGCCCTTTGACATTTATGCTCCTAAAAAAATGAGCACAAATGTCTTCCAGAAAGGTGGGATAAGTAAGTCTACTAAAACGTGCAAAATCCCTAATCTGTCAGATATTTCCAACAGGTTTCTGGATGAATAATTTGCCTCCTCACCTCACTTGTCTTGTGTTGTTAATTTGGATGACTGGATGGCTCTGCTTCTGTTGCCAATGACTCATGGTGCGCTCATGTGTGATTTTGTCTGCAGGGAACATCTTCGTGGTGAGCCTGGCAGTGGCAGACCTTGTGGTGGCCATCTACCCGTACCCTCTGGTCCTCACCTCCATCTTCCACAATGGCTGGAACTTGGGTTATGTCCACTGCCAGATCAGCGGCTTCCTCATGGGCGTCAGCGTCATCGGCTCCATCTTTAACATCACCGGCATCGCCATCAACCGATACTGTTACATCTGCCACAGCCTCAAGTACGATAAACTGTACAGCGACAAAAACTCCGTCTGCTATGTGATGCTGATCTGGGCGTTGACAGTGGTGGCCATCGTGCCCAACCTGTTTGTGGGTTCGCTGCAGTACGACCCACGAGTTTACTCCTGCACCTTCGAGCAGTCGGCCAGCTCGGCGTACACCATCGCAGTGGTTTTCTTTCATTTTATTTTACCCATCATGATTGTCACTTACTGCTACCTGCGCATCTGGATACTGGTCATACAGGTGAGGCGGAGGGTCAAGCCAGACAATCGGCCCAAACTGACGCCACATGACGTGAGAAACTTTGTCACCATGTTCGTGGTGTTTGTGCTCTTCGCCGTATGCTGGGCGCCGCTCAACTTCATCGGCCTTGCTGTAGCGATCAAACCGGAGGTAGTGATCCCCCTCATCCCGGAGTGGTTATTCGTGGCCAGCTACTTCATGGCCTACTTCAACAGCTGCCTTAATGCAATTGTGTATGGTGTGCTGAATCAGAACTTCCGGCGTGAGTACAAGCGCATTGTAGTGTCAGTGTGCACGGCCCGCATCTTCTTCCAGGACAGCTCCAACGATGCAGGGGAGAGGTTCAAGAGTAAACCGTCACCGCTCATGACCAACAATAACCAGGTCAAAGTGGACTCTGTCTGAAGCAGAACTCCACTGAGTGGACATGAACGGACAAGCTGTGAATGAGGGTTTAAAAAAAAAAAAAAAAGTAACATGAAAAATACCAAATATAAATATAAAACAGCAGTTTCTATTCTGCCAGCTGTCCACAGACTGTCATAAGGTGCTATCTGACCTCTAAACAATCACAGTAAAAAAAACAAAAACAAGGGTGCATATTATCTTTGTCTTTTATCAAGCACTTTTGTTTGACTTTGCGGTACCTGTAGTACAGTAAATATATGATGTCTGTTTTGTTTTCATGTTTACAGCAATGATATACTGTACACGTATCATGCATTATATAAGTATTTATTTTGTATGAAATGTCCTGTAGATATATAGTGAGATATATCAGGTTCCAGTTAAAATGAAGACAACGTTTTATGAGGCCAATGAAAACAATTTCTACTAAAACCTGGTTGAAAAAAATGAACAGAATTTTACAAAATGAAGTTAACCAATTTTAATAATCTTATTTGTGACACTGTAACACTAATTGAGTGCAAAAAAAATGTGGGTTGCTGCCGTCTTATTATACCTTGCAATACCGTCCCTTTCATTAGGTGGAGTATATATTTTAGTAAAATCTCTCTCTCTCGCTCACGCTCTCTCTCATTCTATCTTTCTCTGCCACCCTGTGAGCTCATTTTACTGTATGCATGGATATCAGGAATTGTTCATATGCAAAATAAAATCTGATATTGATGGAGGATATACTTTATACTGAGTTCAATTTATTTTCAACAGGGGGAGTTCAGCACAGCTCTGGGAATGCACGTCTCATTCACGGTCTAAACCTCTTTAATTCGAGGTTACGCTAAAGATCACAGAATGAATGTTGATAATTATCCCTTATTCCACAGGAAAGCTGGGAGCATACATATTTATGAGTAATGTGGGTCAGAATTGAATATCAACGTTGGTCTTTAAACTCTAATATGATAATAATCAGAGTATTCACCTTTTTAAAAGCACATTTTGGTCATTTTTTTAGGGGATTGTCTCTAGACTGTATAATCACTGACTGCTTGTTTTGCTTGCGTGTCCTTTTTTGACCGTTACTGGGTTCTGATGATGATAGGTCTGTGTTTCGGTCACTGGATTCTTCTTTTCAGAAATTAGTGTTAAAAACAAACAAACAAGTGGTTATATGAGTTTCCACATTATTTTTCTTCTTTTCGTGGCAGAAAAGGGAGGAGTGAAATTTGAAAAGCTGAAAGAAAACACAAATGAAAAACAAAAGTTGTTTTTTTTTTTATATTCTCAGACCACATGCGGTCATTTACAAGGCAAGAGGGCCTTGGGAAAGAACCTGACAAAGACGATTGCATCAATTTCAAGCAGTACTTTGTCTTAGAAATCATTACATGTGGTTTCTGCTCTATCTGTGTGCAGTCCTGTGACGGGCATGCAGGTCTCAGATAACAGAAAAAACAGCATTTACACAGATTTTATCCTTAGTTCTATCAAATAGAAAATGAAAAGAGAATCATTTTTTAAATTTTGCATCATTATTGTTTGACCGTGAAGAAGAAAAATGCCTTGCGTTTAAATTTTCTACTAGAGTTCTTTATCGTTAAAACAAATATCAAATAAATACTCACTGTTTGTGCTTTAATTCCTGTTTCTGAAAATTAAATCCAGTGGCTAAAACTGAAAGCTAAAAAATAAGAGTTGATCTGTGTAACTGATCTGTTTCAGGATATGTATTGATGCCATAAAACATATTCTGTTTGTTGTTTTTGCCCACGTTTATTTCAGTTCCCGGAAAACCGGTAACTTTTTAAATCATGGAATTTTCACGGGTTAGGTTTAAGTCAAAAGAAGTTTAACGTGTGGTTAAAACACAACGTAAATGGCTGATGTTAGAGTGGATCGACTGGAGGGATGCTCTAATGTGTCGTCATTGGTTGTTTTGTTATATGACTACATTGAAATAGCTAATACTGCTAGCACACTACATGCTAATCTCGATTAGTGTCTGCACTTTAATATACACGGAAGCATCTGCCTTTGTCAGGTTGTAATATATTATTGTTGTAATGTATATTATCAGTTACTGATTTGTAAAACTCTTCATGAGCTTAATTATTAGATACGTGTCCGTACAATGTAAACATGCTGGTCAGTTGCATGGATGTTTTAAGAGAACTAATGATACATAAATGGTCAGCTGTGAACTTGACTAAATAGCTCGTTGAATGTCTTGTCTGCTCTACTTCGCTGCTGACAGGTAGCAAGTCTCAAACACCTCTGAATTGTGATTTTGCAGCCCTGATTGAAACCACGATGGGTCAATGTACCTCAAAAAAAAAAAGGAATGGTTTGTAAGAATTCAGAAAAGAGTTTGTTTCAGAGATCAAAGCGACACCATCACAGCGCAGCTTTGTCTAACCAACGTCCCAAACCTACAGTTTATCAAAACGATGGATGATGAAGGGAAAACCAGCTCATTTTCACTGTGAAAAAAGCTGCATTTTTACATTTAATTAGTTTTCAGTCAATCAAGCTTTTCAGCTCTGCTTTTACAATTAACCAACAATTAACAAATTAATTAAAAACATTGCACAGTACATTTCATAAGTTTGAATAAAATGTCGAGAAGTAAAAAAGTACAATATTTCCCTCTGAAACGTAATGAGGTAGAAACTGTGTCACATTTGACATTTGCACTGGAAAAGAACAACAAATCACAGCGAACCGTCCCTCTGGTCGATCCGTACGAGAATCAACCCTGCGTAAACTACGTCAAATATGGCTCAAAAGTACCCGTAACCCTTAACCTAACCCTTAAATGAGTCCACTGGCGATCTGGTGGATGTTAAGATTAAATGATGCCAAATGAAGTCTGGCCCGTCATCTATACTTTGTTATACTATACTATTGTTTTTCAGGGATCAATTGTGAGAGTTCTGTTACATATAAGCCAAAGTAAGGTGATTCCCCTTGAACGGGACACGGTCAGCATCAGCCGCAAAGAATATGAGATGGGAATGAACACTTTACCTATATGCATTCTGCAAGCCAACACCTAAGCTATCAGTTTCTGTGTGCAAACAAATTTCAAGGTGATCATATAAAGTGTTGTGTGGTATGGATAAGTGTCCTTCATAATGTGAAGGGCATTTCAGTGCATAGGAAGCAGGCGGTCTACAGCCTATACTGCTTGTGTGCCTTTGCGTGTGTGTTGCATTGCATGCGTGGGCAACACAGTTAGTGGAACACAGACAAAGGCATCATGCATCGCAGAGGAGAATGGCTCAACTATCCATCTGAAATCCACTTGGCTTACATAACGGCCGCTGACCATCATCCTCAAAGCAAGAGCTGAAAGACCCAGCTCCCAGCGGACTCCCTGCCCCCTTCTCTATCCGTTTAATCCCAAGAGCTGTGTGTGGTAGGAAAAGACTGAATGGGTTGGGGATGAGCAAATGTAAAAATCCCAGGGATTTACACTGCCCCCAAACAGAGTTATACAGTAATCTGGGCCCAAAGATTTTTATAGCCCAGGAAGTACAACGGAATGGAAGGGAAAGTCAGGTGTTACCAGACCAATTGCACTGATTTAGGCCCTAAATCCATTCCTCATTCAATAACAAGAAAAGAAAAAAATAATGTGTCCTTTGCTGTAACAAGAACATAGATCAAAGCTCCAGCAGAACAAAAAGGTACCAAAGGTACCGCTATACAATATCTCTTTACTATACTCTCAGGCAAGTACATTTCTCCAATTATGTTCATTTTTGATAAATCTATAAAAACGTATCTCTGCCTACTCGTAGTCATATACTGGACACTGTGAATGGTCCTTGTCTGTGTTATGGTCCTTTTAAAAAACATTAGTTAATAGGTAATAAGGACCTTATAAGTCCTTATAAGATGCTTATTAAAATCATCATGTGTTATTAACACAATGTGTGTCAATAATAGCAACATAAACACGTTTAGTGTTAAATTACAAGACATAAGCACTTATAAGAAACTTGCTGACAGTTTATAGACTTACAACATTGATGAGAGCCATTAGTTTCATATTACTGTTTAGAGGAATAGAATTACAAACACATTTCATAGAAATGGAAGAGCTTTTCTACCGGACCAGACAAAGTGCTTGTAGTGATGGAGGTTCTGCCCCTGGCTCAGTTTATTTATCACAAGATCTCTGTAGAAAAGCACTATATGAGTGGAGTCCACTGAATAAAGAATTTACTAACCTCAATAAGGCTTTAGATCTAGTAGGTGCAAAAAGAATAGTTAACTGTGAATAGTTAGGCGCTTGTAAATGTATAATAAACGACGAATTAAATGACAGTAATAGGTAAGTTAGTTAAACTCAGTGTTTGTAAAACTATTATATCCAGTTATACACAATTCATAAGGCGTCGTTAAGCTATTAATAACATTAATAACATGTAT
>JAPQRN010000001.1:15054351-15066701 GCA_037367275.1 Coranthus polyacanthus
TTTGTAAAACTATTATATCCAGTTATACACAATTCATAAGGCGTCGTTAAGCTATTAATAACATTAATAACATGTATAGAGTCTTATTACCACATAATAATGTTAATAAGTATCGTATAAACACTATTACTTATTAAGTAATACTTATTACAAGGATCATAATAAAAAAGGTTACCATATGAAGAGAAACATTGAGACATTTTCTAAAACGCATTAAAAACAAAAATCTGCGATTTGTTATTACATGTTATTAACTGACAAAAGAACAAAGAAAAAAAAAATCAAGGTGTTCACTATGTATTATGTAAATATAAACACATTTAGACTTTGATGCCTGCAACCCACTCAAACAAGGTGAGACAGAAACAAACTGAAAGGTTTATAGAATATACAAGTAACACTTTTCTGTAAGATTAACAGCAGGTTCATTGGTAACAGGTGAGGATCATGATGGAGCATAAAAGGAGCATCCGACAAAGGCTCGGGTTCAAATAGTCCTTTTTTGCTTTGGGAGGTTCATAACTGAGTGAAATGACTTGGAAGTATCTCAGTGCAAGCCATGATAAGATCTGTTTGAATTCTCTAAATGCAAAGGAAAGGAGCTTCAGCGCTTCCTATAATATCTCCTTTAGCGAGGATACACTGGACCTTTTATGAAAGGAGAGGAGAGAATGCCATCCCACAATTCACTGCGGTGGTAACATTGCAAACGATCAGACGGGACACATTTTCAATCTCATGCCACAACTTGCCACAAGTTTGTCATTGTGTCATTTCTTAACATTTTAACGCAGCTTTGAGACTGTGACACTAACAGCAATCCTACACCAGCTAGGTGACACCTTCATGTTGGTTTTGATTGGCTTTGTGTCCAACTGAAAGATGCCTTAAATTGCTGAGCTGGAGGATAATGCAGCTCTGTTTCCCATTTTTCCCTCACAAAGACAGAATCCACAGGTGAAACCATGTGGGCCTCTAAAAGCTCCCCAGAGCTGTCGCAGTCTGCTATAGGAAAACACTGTGCTCCACAGTTTTAAAAAGACACAGCAGAGAGGAGATCATTATGATCTCACCACCAATGGAGTTATTCTGAATGAGGTGGCACAGATATGTGGTGAAAATAGGGAGACCATTATGTGGCCAGGTTTGTTCCAATTCGAATGAATGACATAATACAAAAGTGTATTGATAGCTCTGTAAAATTACAGAAAGTTTCAGTTTCATACATCACTTCAACAAGACCATAAGGTGGTGAGATCATACTTACTTTACTTTTAACTATGTATTGACGTTCACATGATAGCTACCTTGCGAATCCTGCACCTCACCAATGAGGCCTAACGTACCATCTCCACTGTCGAGAGTCCACGAGAGTTTTTATTATTGACATAATGCAACTTCTGAGTCATCTGGTTTTCCCTCTAGTGGAATCGAGCTTACTGACTTTACTGACATAGACCAGCATCAACAAACAGTGAGCAAATCTCAAGATCTAACTGAAGTGCTAGTCTGTGTGCGTCCCTTTTTATACTCTAGCTAGCACCTCCTTCTGGGCACTGGTTTTAGCTTCCCAACATCCCAACATCCCAACATTCCGACCAATCCAGCTCGATTTCTAATGGAGAGAATTTCCATATTTTCTGGTAAAATCCCCTTGTAAATCAGGCAGTCATACGCGAGTCACCGTTTTAATGGTAAGTCTTGGTACTTCCCATGATCCTTACTTTTCTACTGTGGAGTTTTTGGGGATTTCCACTGCCTATTTTCCCCCCTTAGAACAGAAGCTGAACATAAAAAAAATTAACCATAAACACGACGTAACTGCACAGATGTTAAGGCTCGGAGTAAAAACTGCGTGTTTCACACAGGTTACAGCCTTTGATCGCAGAGCATGCAGTTCTTAAACATTGTTATTAGTTCTGCCACACAGTACATCAGGTTATATAACACAGATCATTCAGTGCACAGCTCACTTTGACACATTTTAGTTTTACAACAACTTACCTCAACCTTTCTTTGCAGAGTTTGACTCTTTTCCCAAGTTATGACGAGCTCCACATTCTCCTACTCCTTGTCTTCTTTGTTCTTCTTTTTATGTTTTTTTTTGCCACACACAAAAATATTGCTATTGCTAGGACTCGAGGAAGTATACAGTATCTCCAGCCTTATGCTAAATTATATGAGCTCCCTACGAAATGTTCGGCATGACAATGAGTCCCTTGTAAGAAATGTGTCTTCAGTGAAAAAATTACAGGAAACCATTTTCATTTCTTCTTCATACTATGACTGTTAATTTCATCTCCACCATCAAGCGCAGCAGCTTCACTTCTCACTTCGTTCAGTCATCTCTTCTTAGGACATTTTCATATTGTTTGCTTTCTCCCACTTTTATGCAATGATGAAAGCTGTTTTCACAAGCCTTTTATCACATTTCCCTACAAAGAGCAGCTTAACTATAGTTTCTGTCTGGTCACGTAAGAACCATACCCTCCTCCTCACAGCATGGCCAAGGACCAAAAAAAAGCACTTGAATTTAAAATGCTTATTGTCATCATCATTAAAATGGAAACTAGCTTACACTTATGATAAAATGGACAAAAGCGTTTCAGTTTTCCACCATTTTCATATGATTTCCATGATGGAAATACATATGACCACTTTAGCGGTTCTGCACATGGATTTCATTTCAACCAAATTATCTTTTCCACTTCAAACACCTTGTTCACTGGTGAAGCAGCTCTATGTGGAACAAATAAAACATGGCATCAGTGTCGGCAACGTGACAGAAGCTCCTATAATATATTGAATGAGTAAGTGTGTAATGTGATAGGGGTCAAACACAGGAAATTAGAAGCTCATCTAAGCTCTATAGGGACGTCTCATGTACTGCTCCGTGGCTCAGTCTAATTGTTCTATTCGTTGTTGTTTGATGGGCAACTACTGTACCTAGTGCACACTATCTGCTCAGCAGTGTTGTGCAAGTTGAATTACACTACCAATTACTGCATTAAAAAGTAACTATTGAGAAAGACGCGCAACTTTTCCGCTACTTTTAAATCTTCTCTCGTCTACCTTCAGTTCTCTCACTAACGCGCACATATTATTCTGGTGCTGCTGTGGTGCAGTGTGGGAAAAGACAACCACCAATTACCAATAATCACTATGATGAAAAGCAATTAGTGGTACGGGTACCTGGAAAACAGCTTTCTGCATGGTGGCCTCCTGTCTTTAATTGTCACTGGTATTTTACTAATTAGCTGTCTGAAGCTAACAGACTCAACTGTTAACACCATTTGTAAGACTTAAACCATATGCCTGTAATCAGTGTGTTTAATTCTGCCGAGTTTACAGACTGTGCAGATGGATTCTTTGGTTTAAATCCAGCCTTGTCTGATTTATTGATGTAGTTCCTCCTAGTGCTGTTTTAAAATATCCATATTTCTAGCTCAAAAAGTCTACACTGTCAGCCATTAGTTGTGTAGTCAATTGCTGATCGATTCTTGATTCACTCATTCATTATGCCACCATAAGCTCATTTGACATTAGATCATTAACAGGAAATTGGGGGAATTTAGGGCATTTCTCTGTTTTCCGCCGCAGTTTCCATTATTTTCAAGGGAGACAAAAGTTACGTAACAACCCATTGAAATTTTCGTAATTTTGGTAATTAATTTGAAAAAGTAATTAGTCACCACCAAAAGTAGAGGAGTTAAAGTAACACTTTATTACTTCCAACACTGCTACAAATGTAGTGCAAGCATTCATTTTACGTTCAACAGGCTGGTTCTGTAATGTTTCAATTCACATTTAATTCACTTCACGACTCAAAGACATCAGCTGGATCGACGCTCGTCCCGAATGCGTTCACACCTTGCATTGCATTCTGATCTGACCACTCACGATGCATATTAATGCCAGGTCTGAACAGGTGCCTTAAAGCACCGTGACAACGCTTTATTATCATGGTTCAACAACACTCAAACTCTTAAAAATTGCCTTGGTGTCACGGTGAGGACAGAAGACAAGTTCTTCAATGGAAAATATATAATAGTACTAATAATCGGTTGCTGCTGTTAGGTGGGGCTTTGAAGTGACAAAAGGCACAACAATAGTCTCGTACGTGGGAGTGAACTGATCCAAATCCATGCTGGGCTATTTTGGGGCGTCAAAACAAACAGCACAGCCTCTTATTAAATTATGTGTGGGTGTGTTTATCAGTGTGCAAAGTGTGACTGTGTGCTCGCCAGCGCGTTTGTGAGGACATGGAGGGACGTGAACGGTTGAAGTTAGGAAACGAGTCAAGGGCTGAAACATGTACGGAGAAACAGTAATGCATGACGCAAACACACGCGCTCAAAGGTTGAGATGAGAATGAGAAATGGCTCGAATGCTCACAGCAGTCGACTTCATGGGCATCACTTTCATTTCACTGTTGCAGCAGTCCACACAAACTACTGACGCCGCTTGCAGAACACGTACGAGCTGTTTATTTTTCGCCTCTATGCTTTTTTTTAAAGAGGCGGTTCAAATTAAAGGATATACTGTACCTCTGAGCTATTCCATCCAAAAGCACATTAGTGCAACGACGGGTACAGTGAGCAACTTTCTCATCCAGGGAGATCTTTTCGTCACGACTGGGGAAAGAACTCGTGTCTCCACCAACCAGCCAACTGTGACAATACCAAACAGTCTCCGATAAACGATGAAAACTATAGTCAATGTGAAATGAGTTTAAACAAATGAAGTGAAAAGTATTATTGTGGATATTTAGATCTAACGGAATTGATTACCTTTTCCTATATGGAACCTGAGATAGAAAAACTGTATTATTCTTTAAAAGATACCATAAACAATAGCAACCGCCACAACTGAAAAATGAAGCCAACGCATCAGTGCCAAAAACTGCAGTTCCTTCATTACGACTTGAGGCTAGCTACAGTCGCCCATGTTAAAATGTCCATCGTTACAACAAAAATAAACATGTTACAGCCTGGCACAAAAGAAATAGTCCCCCAACAGACAGCTGTAGTTGTGGAGTTACACCACAAAGACTCAACACTCGTCCCATTAGCGTAACCTAGCTCCATTAGCTAACGTTAGCATTCATTTAGTAATGTATGGTCTGTTAGCTAGAGTTCTACTTAGGACAGCTAGCGAGAACTAGTGAGTTCCTACATAATGCAAAGTTGACTTTATGTTGTCAGACACAACTGTACGTGTTTGCATTTATTAAGTAGAAATTACTGAAAGTAATGGAATTACTTGGCGGTGCTGGTGGTTTAGCATTAGCTTGGAGAGTTTCACCCTTCACTCTTACCCAGCTCCGCTAAATCCGATCAGTCCTCTGCGACGTCACAATGTCCACTTTCTGTCTAGAGGTGTGTTTTCATCCAGCTGTTTTCATTCACATTCTCATTCTCACAAGCTCAGCGGAGGTGGAAAAGTGTCAGTAAAAGATAAATGGGAATAACTACATGCATCTGTTTGTGTGGATCAGTGAGAAGACTGCAACATTCACCGAATTAATGCAAAAAACTATTAATTTTTTATTTAATAATTAATATTAGATGGGAAACAGCAACAAAACGCCACCATGTAAGAAGAGCTTTCAGGGGACAAAAGCTACAGCAGCCTCAGGTTTTCTGTCATATACCTCTTATGTATATCAACTCCTCAATGCCATAAGTAGTGGGAGGGCACATGCATGAATTTACATTTTCTTTTGCAGATTTAATGAAAATTCTGTTAAAATTTGCGACACATTTGGATGGAAACCTGCCTTATGACCACAACGCGGGAGGAAATATGCTCTGATTAAATTGTATGAATGTTACACAAATGTAATCAAATGACTTATTTAATTAACTCTATGCGTAGTCCATTTAATTTTTTAGAACTCCCTCATAACAACGTTTGTGCATGAAAAGAGATAATCCAGATAATAGTGAAGCCATCCGTAGAAAACTCCTTTCATATAGAAAATGACGAATTTCAAATGAAAAATCCTTCCGTATATGGTTCATTTAAGTTGAACCATGAATCCTGACTATTTCATGATGTAAGTTTATAAATGATATTTGTGAAATGATTAATCAACTACAAATGTAACGCTTTGGATTAACTAAATGTTTATAAATGAGTTATGCTTGAACATAAAGTGCTACCAAGGGAACTGTGAATGGGCTAATGCACACTTTGTATGAAGACACTTTGTTCCAGCAAAATAATAGACGTTCATTTCTTACTTAATTTTCTGTCTTGCTGTCACCTTATGAAAAAGTCAAGTTTTTCTCATTTTAATGTAAAATGTTTTTATAATGAGATTTTCTCGGGCAAATAGATATGTTGTACATGGCTATCAGAGATAATGACAATGGTTTAGACACTTGTGTGGCCTTTGTTGAAATGAACAGACATAGGTTTTCAACAAATATTATGCAAATATTATCCATGCATGCAGTCATAGCACAGTGAAGTGCTTTGGTTGAATATGTGCTCTTAAATAGTGCATGTTTTTTTTGTTTTTTTCACCGTTCAATTGTTCCGACCTTTTCATAAGAGCACTTCAGGTAAGTCGTGGTTTTGTACCATGTAAATGTTCACAGCACACAAGCTCACATACATTATAACCTTTATCAGCTGTACATGAGCACTGAAGTTTGCATTAAATAATAATATAAACACACACGTCTTTACATTTACCAAGATGTGGGCAGTTTCAGTTTCAGCAGAGTGAAAATCAGGTCATCCACTTAGAAAATAGATACATCAGTGTGCATTTGCCACCAACTTTTGGGAAATGTCTAAACTTTTAAAATTCAAAGGGCATGGCTACAGGACAGTAAAAAAATGATTTATGTTCCAATTAGCTCAGAGGTACAGATAGCCTGGAAAGGAAAAACTGTGAAAGAGCTGGACCTGAGGGGTGTCTCACAAAGCCAGATTACTATAAGTCTGGTCTGGTCAATTTAAACCCTCTCTCCCTGTCTCGGTCTGTAAAATCTGGAACATGCATGGAAGTAAACAGAGACTCCCTCAAGCAAAGTCTACGGGATGACAGACTTACTGAAAGTATGCATAAAGTCTTCCAGAGAGCCCTGAGGCACTTGTCGGTTTCAAAGAGAGACATTTTGACACTATTTTCTTATCAGGACATAAAGTGTGATGCCATCAGGGTGGATTATATGAGATGTTATCCCAAATGATTATGATACCACCATGTTTTACTTCTTACTACTACAACATGCCACTGAATGTATTAGAAGACATTAAATCTATTAAAATTGCCCCTGTTAAGCAATGTTTCCTCTGCATGACCCTTTCGTGTGATTTCAAGACAAGATAATACGAGCTACATACTATCACGATACACTGCAAATGATAAGGGTGGTATCAGTAAATCTGCCAAATTTGACGCATTGCAAGACAATCATCTACGATACGTCACAATGTCTGTGTAACTGAAGGAGAAAAAATACCCCAAAAGAGACAAAAAAAGGCAGGGACAATGCATTTATTCATTCACTGGACTGTGGCATCAGTTTCACAGAATTTGACAACTGAGATGAATAATGTACAAATTTACATGCACGTTGTAATAAAAAAGTAAATATTCATCCCAAATACAGTGTAATATATATCATAGTGTATGACATATTCCTGCATTAATATTTTGTCTCACCCCTAAAACACAATATGCTCTGTATTCCCCTTTGGTAAATTTTTCTTGGGCTGATGCAGCTGCATTTTACATTCATATGTACGTACATTTAAAAATAAATGAACAATGGACAATATTAGCGCACGTTAGCACGTTCGTCTTTTGTATTAGTACGACTGTGTGCACTACACTGGATTATTTAATCAGCATAGAGCCAGAAAAGACAATATAATGACTCATAGTGTGTCTGGGGTAGTGTTCTGATGATACAGACAACTGTCTCAAACTCTTATCTTTTTTATTACTTTCGGGCTTTGTACATTCTGTGCAGCACATGTGGACACTGTTTCGTCGGACACGTATTTGGTGCTTGAGGCTGTGATGTAGAACTGTTCATTCATTCACCTTTGGTGTTCTTGAGAAATGCTGTTGTTACACACACACACACACATAGTGAGAGTGCGAGGCTGATGTCCTAATAGAATGAGGTGAAATGTCTATGCCCTAATTAGTGTAATACCTCTTTCACTTCTGGAGATAATTAGATTTTATTTAAAAATCACTTTGCGGGTGATGTCATTATCTACCATGAAGAAGTGACCCAGGTGTTCTCTCTCTCTCTCCTCTTCTCTCTCCCACGCATACATGGAAAAACACACAGCTTTAACAACGGCCTCTAAAGGTTCAGTGTGTGATACTTAGTGACATCTAGCGGCGAAGTTGCAGATTGCAAACAACTGAAAACTCCGCCCACCCTCACCTACGGTGGCTGCGAAAAACGTCTCTCGTTAGAGCCAGTGTTTGTTTTGTCCATTCTGAGCTTCCAGGCCTATTAACGCTGTCACAGTCAAACATAGTAGGTGACAGTAAAGCAACTTAACGCTGGAAGCCACTGACTATAAACCAGAAAAAGGAAGAAGAGGAGCTGCTGTAGAAACATGGCAGTGCAAGCCTCTGCGGAAGGCGACCCACTCCCTCTGTAGATCTAAAGGACTCATTCTAAGGTAACGATTCTCATTATTGCGTAAGTATACACTAATGAAAACACAATTCTGAATATTATATTTCATTTCTGCAATCAGATCCTCCTGAATCCCCACTAAATCTGAAAACACTGGACCTTTAACTCAATGTTGCTGCACTGCATTGAGTTTAAGTGACACCACTAAGTAAGATACTGTTCTGCTTTATTCAACACGTATAAATCCTCGAACAAAACCTCCAAACGTAACTAGTGTTGGTGAGTACATGTTACGGCATTAAGTAATCAAATTACAAAATGAACGGAAATGGAATCCATTACAGCAACTGAGAAAATAAACTGAATTAATTACTACGGTGATTACAAAGAATATAGCTATTCTTCTCAATAAAAATTATAAGTAGGCTAATCATTCATTAGCCTATGTTATGTTGTTAGGACTTTTAGGCTTTCTTGCCAATGTTTGTTAAGAAGGTAATCAAAAAGTAAAGTTTCAACAGGAAAGCACAAAGCAGACTGCAACACCACTGAAACCTACGTGTTGAATTAAGTAATTACTATTTCATTTTTAACAGCATGCAATCTGTAACCTATAACATTTCAAAAGCAACCTTCCCAACAGTGAACATAACAATAAAATATGTTATTTGGAATTCAGGTTTTGAGTGAAAAAAAATGACTTGGTTCGGGGGAATATATTGCTTTGTTTTTAAAGAAAACATTGTTTAAGCCCAGAAACAGACAGATTTTAAATCACCAGTATTGTAACAATCCATGTAAAAAGGTTATCTAGAAGGTATGTGGGACGAGACAGAAAAGGCAGACTCATTATCCAGTCCGTGCCAACAGAAGCTCCACGGTGCAACAGCATCGTTATCTTTGGCAGTGTTTTGTTCAATCATAATCCTATGTGGCTTTACACATTTGGCTCCATTAACCTAGTACGGCATTCTCCCAGTAACCTCCTCACAGTTTCAATAACCTCGGCCCATGAGCAGCCTGGAGAAATACGTTTTAGCCTTAACACAAGAGGGGCCTTGTGCTACGACTGATGAAAAAGCAAAGATAAATTCACCTTCCTGTGTAATGGATTCCTCTTAACTCTGCCATCCCAAGATGCCACAAGATTCTGGAGACAGTAGCCTTCGCAGCCAGACTCTCTTCAGCGCCAAACAACACAAACATACAGAGCGAGAAAGCGTCAGAAACAGAGTTTTTAAATAAAACATGAAAAAGCCCTTTTTTATTTCCATGTTTCAATGTAGTTGGACTTAAATTAAAAGCGTGCGTTTGAACACAAATAGACAAGTTAAGCATTTTAGGCTTTTATTTGTAATTATACACAAATCAAAAGCAATGCTTCAATATATAAACACTGTTTTGTGCTGTCGGTAAAATGAACTGCAGTGCTCAACTATGTTATGCAGTTTTTTTCCACTTTGAAAGAGGGCATGTCCTTTAGTGTGCTAACAGACTAATCAAACAGGATGGAAAATATTCTGCATTGAAAACTCAAGCTTATTATAGTGTCCATAATGCGGCACATTTTATCATTCAGAAGCCAGACACAGTTTTTGCACATTTGAAACGACACTAACATCACCGAAGCAAATGGAAATAAATAATTGCCCAGGGCTGTGGAATTACGAACAGCACGGCGTGGCTGGATGTCTGTGTATTTAACCACTCATTGCATTATTTACATTGAAGTGCAGTCATATTTCATTTAATGTTGGCAACTATTTTTAGATCTCGGAGAGAAGTGTAGGCACGAAAGGTTATCTGGGTCACATGTGATTCCAAGTGTGTCAGTTAGTGTGGATGTGTTTGTGTGTGTCAGTGTTTTAGAACTAAAGAATAAAGATTGCAGTCTTTAGGTGTACACGTCACGGCCTTGGGGTCTTAGAAGGGAGACCAAAGGCTCTTCTGTTTGAATGGAGTCAAGTGGCTCAGTTCACTGAACAAACGACTATTTTGTGAAAACTGTTGGTTCCATAGCAATCAGATGACCTCTCTGGTGATCTCTGACATCTTATTCATAGACTAGGAAATTCTAACATAAACAACATGAAGGTTTTGTGAGACAAGTGACAGTTTGAGGTATTTTTTTCGTCAGGCGAGGCCCATTTACGGCAGATCTACATTCTGTCATGAAGCCGATCCATGGACCAAACACACGTGCGTTTTTATATCATCAAAACCAAAGACAAAAATAACCAGACATTCTACAGATCCTTTGTGGAATCCGTACTGACCTACCATATTGCAACACAGATACCAGTACAGTTCACTGCTGTGTTATTACAGCCCCTGCTTTTATTGCGTTTACTGTATCATTACGTTCTGCTTTTATTGCTTTCACTGTACTCCTGCTGCACTTTTACATCCCTGCTTTTTCTTCAGGTTCTTATCCTCAGCTTTGCATTTAATTTGTATGCAAATTTCACAGCTATACAAAGGGATTTACTTTCATGGATTGTATTAAGATTTTTTATTTATTTAATTTTTTTTTTTTACATTTTTGTATTTTTACTACACGTGTCGAAGTGAAAGATACTGAACTTTTTTTTTTTTTTTCATTTTTGAATTCTGTTGTCTGACGTTTTCTTGGAAATGTGTAAAAGTGTAAGTTCAGCTGAGTGCAGGCAGGCCTTGCTGTCGGTTGGATGCACCCAGGAGTAAGTTTATGTGACGGTTGGTTGGAGCTGACAGTCTCACCACAGTGCAAGGCAGTGAATGAGGTAGTACAGTTGCTCTGATTAGCCAGGTCACTGATCATCAAGCAAGAGGCTAACACACTCAAATAATAATATAAAACGCCTATAAATAATTAACAGTACATGGACATATTAGGAAAGGTTTTGCATTTCATTTTGAATCTTTTTTAGTGTTTTTTTCATCAAATAGGGAAGTAACCAAATGAGTACAGGGTGCTGTTAAAGCTTTTAGTTTGGTAGGTTAGGGCATGTGCAGGAAGGGAGGGGTTGGGTCTGGTTTGTTATTTTGATATAACACTCAGGATCTCACACACCTGGTGGAGATCAGACGATCAGTGGAGCGGTTACATGTTTATCACTAGGTGTTTCTCAAAGTCGAGGAAGGATCCTCAATGGCTACATTTCCAGGATGCTAAGTCATCCAATTTTGCTGAAGGACTTTTCCAATGTCAAGAATCCTACCAAGGACCGAGTCCTTTGTTCTGAAAATTGCTTTTGTGTATCCTCAGCGATCCACAGCCATGTGCGCGAGTCTTTTAAGAATGGTGCTCAACGGGAAAAAAAAGCAGAGCGCTTCGCCTGTGCAATATGCATTTACAGTAAATGTGAGTATCTTATTTTATTCTTTACATTAGTCATTAGTACTAAATTGTAATACTACTGTCACTGTAAATGTGTAATAATTAGCTACACACCAGCTTCAGTTAGCGAGGCTGACTGAATAGTTGGAGTTGGCTTACTGTTACTACCTTCATTTGTGTTTTCATTTCCATGTTAACCCTTGTACGGTATCCGGGTCAAATTGACCCGTTTCAAATTTTTAATATAATAGTATAGTAGTATAAATTTTTTCTACCTGAAACTCAATGGCCTTAACTTATTTTCTGTGATAAACATGTACAAAAAAATAAATAAAAATGTGATCACACATGCTACTATACGTCACACATGTCCATCCTTCATATGGTCTTCATATGGTCTTCATATGGTC
>JAPQRN010000001.1:15070855-15106482 GCA_037367275.1 Coranthus polyacanthus
CTCTGTCATGTGACCACCTTCAAACACCTTGGTTACAATGTTATTCATAACATTGTAAACATCAAACATGTTCTCACACTATACGCCTCACACCTGCACATCAAGGGGGCGGGACTAAAGAGATCAAAGAGATAAAGAGACATGACCCGTTTCTGACCCGAGGTAAACCAGACGATCTGAAAAGGAAAGACAACACAATACACCTGTCAAATATGTCAAATGTGTTACTGAACCATGAAGTTGTGACCGGTATCTTCTCAATGACACAACTTGCACACTCACTACACTGTTCCAATGTGTTCTCTGATTGACTGAAGAACCTGACGACCAAGGAAGCATCTGTGACTTTGGTCTTGAAAGGGTAAACGATCTAGCCGTTTTGCACTGAAAAACAGCATTTTTAGCTATAAAATAAAATCTGACCTGCGTTGAAAGTAGGTTCAAACACTTCACAAAATCCTGTCTCCAAGAAATCGCGAACTTTCAGAAGTGGTTACAGAGTGCTTTGCAATCAAACCAAATACATTTAACGTGTAAAATGAAACCACAGAACATTAAAACATCAGGAGAATGAAATGAACCATATGTATATAATGAATCATGGTAAATAACTAAATCAAACAAAACCAAGTGGAGCTTTAAAAGGGATTTAAAAAAAGACAGACAGAGTTTGCAACCCATGGTCTCTTCAGCCAAGTCATTACAAAGTCACCTTCATTAATTAGCCTGGACCTTGGAAGGACAAGAAACGACGCGTCTGAGGACGTCAGGGATCGGGATGGGAACCACAGGGCAATAAAAGATCTGATAGATAAGATGGGGTGAAGCATCTCAGGCCTTTAAAAGTAATCAATAATCAATCTGAAAAGCAATGGGCAGCTGTAGAGACGCCAACATCAGTGTAATGTGTTCATGACTCTTCGCCTGAGTCAAAATCCCAGTGGCTGAATTTTGGATGAGCGGAGGGCATAGGCGGACTTTCTGCTGATGCCAGAGAGAAGTGAATTACATTAATCTGGTTAAATTAAATATAGCTAATTGACATAAATCCGTTGTAAAATTAAGTAACTCATCCCAAATGGAAAATATACATTATATTACATTATTTTATGCATAATGAATATATATGAATAAAACTCGACTGAACCAGCCACACTTTTGGACCTCAAAGAATATTTTTCTTCTACATTAGTAATATCCGTATTATTTTCAATCTATACCAAAAGTGTTCTAAATAATATTGAAAAAAAACCAACAAATCTGAGCGCTTCACCGAGGTCCTTATCGCAGCTGATTGAGTTGCTGCTCATCGGCTGATTCTGTTTTTCACTAAAAGCAATAAGTGTTGACAATCTGTTTGCTTTGTTGGCTGCCTTTATGGGATCAGACCCTTAGACTGCCGGCTCTATTTACATCTGTTTAGCAAACGGAAGAAGGCATTTATTTGACAAGACAATGCAACAGTTATGTTTTCATATCATTAAAACAAGAGGACAGGATTGCAAGCCAGCTTAAAAGCAAAGGTCACAGCTAGCACGGCTTTCTAGTGATCTGCGTCAGCCGATTATTATTACAGTTGAGATATTGCTATTATTTAGTACTTATTTACTACGGTTGAGATGTTTTCCATTTAAAGTAAGTGCACTGCAGACAGAGCACAAAACAGATGGACTTAAAACAGGGACAATGCAGACATAATGGTTGTAAATAAATGTTCTTTTAGGTTCAGCAATTTTGTCTCATTAGTTATTATTAAATTGTTTTTTTTTTATCAGATACAAAAACTACTACTACTACTCGCTATTGAAAACCTATACTGGTCAACTACTATGGTTTTTTTCCAAAGTTTCCGAATGCCAAGATACCTTGAAATCTGTGCTCAAACAGAATGCAAAGTGTTTCTTAAAGGTTAGATGAAATGTATGCTTGTGTTCTCATGTGAAGTTCGTGGTGTATCGTGCATGTCGATGTTGTCTAACTCCATTTGTAAGCTAAAGCCTGTACACTGATTTTGAAGTTGTTTTCTCGTATTCGTAACCTCACTCCTGAGTCCTTCAGTGCTTCTCTTCCTGTTCCTCTACAACTCTTAGCTTAGAAATGGAGTCTTCTAATGCCAAAGAAAAAAAAAAAGAGCTCCCAGTACATCACAGACTCCTCAAACGTGATGTTTAAGAACACAAGCCCAAGTAAATCTCACATATTGAATCTTTCATGTGCCCAAATCATTCAACTGTCTGTGTAGTCTGGCTGGTCCCCCACCCAAAAAAAATGCCCCAAATACATTCTTGGTGAGTGGAACATTACAGTGAGTTTTCTTTCAAGATACATAGTGTAAAATATTGTTTTTTTAGGGCTATGCAGTTACACGGAAGCAACTGATTTGTCCAAAGTGCCCCAGTTACTTTCTCTTAGCACTTTTGGATTTCCTTTAAAAATTCAAAGAATGAACATTTTCCATCACACTTTTCAGGTAATTCAGTGCAGTTCTCAATTCATGCACCGATAAAGTTTCATAATATCTTAAATTATTATTAGGAGTAGTATAAACTAGATTGTCTGCAGATACTCTACTTTCCATGTTCCGGTGTGAAATGATCAAATTACACAGTCATTGATCATATAAACCTTTGACTTACTGCAATGGTTAAAATTTGTATTCCTATTTTTTATTTTCTTAAAAGTGTGCTTTTAGTAGCAAATAGTGACAGCACCCATTCGGCATCTCCATCTGCATGTGATTGCAGGCCTCATATGCAGTAGATAGATACAGTGCAAGTCCATTCAAAGATAATTAAAGAAGTCTTCATGGCTTTTCAAATGGATAGATTACTGTATCAAACAAGTTAATGACTATATTTAGCTCTTTTCATTAAAAAAATGGCATATTCAGACCATCCAATCTATCCTGTCGACAGAGGGATGATGGCGTCTGAATGTGGAATTAGCGGATGCCTCCGCAGCCGCTTTGTGCGATTTTCTTTCTTTTTTTTTTTTTCTTTTAATGACAGCATTAATTAAGAAGTCCTCCTCCAGTCCTGGATAAAACAGGAAAAGCAACGATGGATGGGTTTAGAGTCAAAGACAGAAAGTAAGTCAAGAGAGAGACACGCTCAAGGGCAGCCCCAGTCGGAGATAGCGGTCTGCTCTCTGTTTCAGCTCACAGCAGGGGTTCCTTTTAGCAAAGACCCAGGCAGTGACACTTCCTCCTAATGAGGGAGCAAGACAGCTTTTGGACGCACTGGGAAGCCATAATAGTGTTAACTGGCCTAGCTGGAGGAGAATATATCCTCCGTGATTTGGTATGCCTCTCTCTCTCTCTCTCTCCTGCACATATACGCATTTATACTGTACATATTTCAGCAACTAGATTTTTATCCCTTTTGTCAAGACACGTGCTTGATTTTTCAAAGCCAGTCTTATAAAGTTAAGATGAACAGATGTTTGGTCACATTTTCACCTTGATGTGACAAAGTCAAAACCGTCAGGGAAAATAATTACGGAACAGAAGCTGCTGTACGGATATGGAATTACAATCTGTGAAATACAGCCAGCGAGTATAATTAAAGATACTTAAGGTCATTATGTCTTCATTGTCAGTCATTATGTTGTTCTAGGCAGCAGTACATTATCAGTTATGAGATTGGGAGAGCCACTAGAAGAAAATGTGACTTAAATTGTAATGTCATCTTTAACATTAGCCTGTTGATTTCATTATAGTCTAAGGCTCTTTCCACACCCGCGCTTTTCAGTCTTGTTAAATCAGACTCTGATTTGTTTTTCCCCTTGGTGTGATTTGTTTGGGCAGGTGTGAACACAGTAATCACCGTGCACGCCGAAACGACAGCGCTGACCATTTTGAGGAGGTGGTCTCAGTCTGATCCCAAATGAACAGTGGAGCGGTTTGTGGTGGGAACACGATTCATTAATCTGTCTCCTGTATCCTGGTGCGCTCCGCAAGTCTCATCCAAATGGCCACATGTGCTCTGCATTTTGGGATGTGGCAGAGCATGCAAACTGTAGCAGCTTGTGTAGGAATAGTAGTAGCTATAGCCACTGCATGTTAAATTACATAGCAATGTTTCTCTCACAGAAATATGCGCACACACATAAACAGCTTGTGAGCAGGCAAAGCAGGAAGATGTCAGGGTCCCAAGTGGGGCAAACCAGGGTGACAAACTTTACTTCACAGCAATGTCTCAAAATATGGCAACTGCAGTGATTGTAACCCCCGAAACAACCAATTCAACAATTTGCGATGACATATGAGTTTAACAGTTTTGTTGAGCACTGGCCTCAAAATGGGGACTTTTTTGCCCCGAGCCCCAACAGAATCACCACCGTATTCATATCACTGTATGCACTCATTAAGAACAAATGATTCAGACTCATGCAAATAAACTACAGGCCTAAAACTTAGGGTTCCCATGTATGTTTTGACCTGAAAACTCCAGTCTGTTTGACTAGTGTGATCTCTCTCTACTGTACCTGGGCCCACTTCAAGAGGAGGGTTTGGCCACAGTTCACCTGAACTCACAAGGCATGGTGCACCTAGTGTGATCACTAAAGCTGAGCACAAAACAAACCAGCAAGGCATGTGAAAGGATCACTGCCCCAAAAGTGAGAGTATAAGCATGCTTGAGCCAGAAACTGCAAGCGCAATGAGAGTGGCAGGGAGTTAGGAAGGGGACATTTATATAAATGGACTTGCATTTGTATAGCAGGTTTCTACCTTGACGGTACCCAAAGTGCTTTACAATGTGTCACATTCACCCGTTGACACACACAAACACACCAGCCTCTGGGGGAACTTGGGGTTCAGTGTCTTGCCTAAGGACAATTTGACATGTGGACTGGAGCCGGTGATTGAACCACCAACTTTCCGGTTTGTGGACGACCTCCTCTACCTCCTGAGCCACAGCCGCCCCATGACTTTGACGGATAATTGTAGAAGTGCGAGTATGCCCTTATAGTTTTCATGACTTTTAAAAAAAACTAAGGTTTAACATTTCTGGTAACGGTTTTACTGCTGACAGTAAAACCGTTTGAGCAGAGTTTGAGTTGGGCAGTAGTTTCTCTTTTGGCTCATTTTGGTCACTCTGGGGACCACTTGACACTTAAACACCCTCTACAATCAATTATAGGGCGATTATGGAAACTGACTCATAAAGCCAAGGTAAAGACAAAGACAAATGACCAAACATCTGTTCAAAGATGAGTCAAGGAAGCAAATAAGTGTGTTGTATCGCTGCCAGGCTCACATAATGCACACAATCATATACAAGAGCAATTCTCAGGGGGCAACATGCTATATGTGGCTGCCAAATGCAAAGTCACCTTCAATTTGACTGGATCTGATGTATTAAACCCATTTGTGACAATAACTTGAGCACCAGGTTGGTGCTGTCTTATCCACTACTCAAACTGCTACCTAATTATCTGCCATGCTCAAGGAGAAATTGTTCCATTTTCCTTCTCTCTACCAGTCTCACTTTCTCTGATGGGTACTTTATTATTTGACAGTGTTCTTAATGGATATAATATGCCTTCAAGACCTCATCTGTAAATGTGAAAAAGTTGTGTAAAGCTGATCGGACAAATTCTACATCTGTCATGTCTGAATTTCTTTGTGCGTCCCTCTATTCATCCCTTGAAAATTAATGTGACATTTCACCTAGCTTCACTTCTCAGAATCTTAACAACTTTGTCATCTAACGTTTGTGAATGTTAATGCACCAAATCCCTTTTTAATAAACAGTCATCCTTACAGAAGCCCTGGACATAATAGGGGCTCAAATTCAGTCAGTTTTACAGTGATGTGGGTCAGAAAAGTGGAAAAAAGTCCAAGACATAATACCATCAATATATAAGTTTCTTCAGTATTATTTTGATGTACTCTCTTGCACTGTACCATTGTCTTCAAGATTTGACCTGACCAGGAATTGGTACTACCATATTTAAAAAGCTAAAGTTAATTTTGCTTTATGTTGACCATTACTGATCTCACCAGGGTAATGCAAAACATTGACAAGACACTGTAGTTGTTTTCTCAGTGGGCATATTGTATCTGCTGTGTGCTACAAATGAAACACATGGCCACAGACAATTGGCAGTGCTACAGAGAAACGCTGAATATGTGTGTAGTAGCAGCTTTAATAATTGATTGGGAGCTTCATTTTTTGATACTGTGAAATTCCTTTCCTAGTAACCAAACCTTCTTTTCAGTCTTTCACATGTATCAACTCAAATGACCAGATATTAGCTACAGTACATAAAAGAAGAGATAAAATGAGTCACATTTTTACCAGCAGTTCATGTGGCACTGACATGGTTTTACTTCTGCTGTACTGTACCTTGCTGGTTTGTTGGGATTGTTCCACAGAGGGAAACATATGGAGTTAATGAACTGTGATGTGCAGCACATATGTCTTCTCTTGGCTGATAGCCTCCTCCTCTATCCAGGTGGCTATATTTGCCATGCTGCTGGCCCATAATATCCCACTGTGAATGACAGCACTCAGAAGTTCAGAGCATTATGTTTTTTGTGTGCGTGTTTCTGCTTTCGGATGTACTGTAGTAATGGATGATAAGTCTTGCCTAATGGCCTTTATTGGCAATGGCTCTGCTCTTGCCAAATGGTTTTAAGAGGTTCATAGTTTAGGACGGTCATTAAATTACTAAAAAGAACAAATAAAAGACAATTGCATATGCAGATGCAATAGCAGCCCTGTTACAAACGTGGTACAGTTTCATTACATCTAGGCAGGATTCTGACTTAGAACCGTTCAGATTCGTGCCATTGGCTCCTCAATCAAGCACAAAAGTATAAACCTTAAACTTATGATGGTCTAAACAAGCCTTTCTCAACCAGTATAACAATTAAAAAGTAAATTAAATGGGTTTTTTATGTCTTGTCTTTATTAACCATATATCACCACCATATATCCAGGTAGATGTTAACTAGCTAATATTCCCTTAGATGCAGTGACACAAAATGGTCCAAAGAGTGATGATGAATGTTTGAATGTATGAGACAAAGAGCAAAATTGATACTAATATCATCGTGGTGTAGGCTAAATGATATAATAATATAATATAACATTCCATTGTAAAGGAGCAGTGGGGTGAAGTAGCTTGCATGACCATTAAAACATATAAAAGGGATATAAAAAATATCCCTACCAGAGGACTGTTCCCTTTTGGCTCGGGGGAATGTCAGCAATACTGTCCTAACTTTGATTAATAGTTTACTAGGGTGACAGCAGTTTTACCACATAAAAATATAAATTATAAATTAGCCATTGCTTGTTATTCATGGATAGTAGCCCATGAGTCCATGTCTAATTTACTTTTTTCCCCAACTTTGGGGCAGCAGAAACAAGCTGTGAATAAAACATAAACTATTATCATCATTGGAGTTGGTGTGATGTACAAACTTTCTTAATCCAGCAAATACAGAAAACATTTGTTTTGATTTGGAGTTGTGTGTCCAGCATTCACTCCCTTCTATCTCTGTTTTTGGTTTCCACTACATCTTATGAAAAAAATATAAAATATAAAAATATGCACAGTACCTGCTAAACACACAGCTAGTCACTTAGTGAATTATTGTCTATTGTTTGTTGATGGAAAGTTAGCCTATAGAGGGTTTATGGACTGTATAAAATAAGTGGCTCCAGCCAATGTGGTGTCACCCATTGGTTTGTAAAGTTTGTGTTTTGGCCATTGTCTTTTGGGAGGTAGAAGTGACCATATTTGGACAAATGGATGGAGCTGGGGAAGCACAAGGGGTGATGGCTGAAGCTACAGAAAGTCACGCAAACGCTATCATACTGACATGGTAAAATTCAGAAAACATTTGCATAACAAAAACCTTTGATGGTCTTATTGTAACCTCTATACCAAAACTATAGTAGAGCTGCCTGTTTGGAAAAAATCTGTTTTATTCAATCAACAGAAGCTCTGAAACAGGCTGTCAGTCCAAGTCCACATCAGAGACTTCAATTAACCCTAAAATCTCACTAATGAAGCAAAACCACAACACTTATTAGAGGGTTCAAATGAAGCAAAGGAGACCAGAATGACTTCTGGAAAAAATATTGACTTAGAATTTCTAGAAAGAAGTGCAATGGAAGTCACTTGGAGCCAGGGTTTTTTGGGGCCAGCATCGTGTGACCACATGTGGTATTACACTTAATTTCGCATTCCGCAATTTGTAGCCACAGTTGTTGCCCTTTGTTCATAACAGAATGTAAATATACAAGAAAAAAAGCACAACAATTAACAAAATACAAAACCACAATATCTTTATCACCCCCTGGTGGCTGAAAGACCCTAAAACGTGACTAAATCCTGGTCATGTTCTGTGGATTCATGACTACTAGAGAAGACTTTACATTACACTTACTCATTATACACTCACTCTATTCTCTTTAAAGCTGCAATTCAACATACAACACGCATACACAGCTTCTTTTGACAGCATTCACAGACGCTGACTTTGCTGCCTGTAGAGTGTCTTTCGCTGAACTTTTGAGCTATGATGTGTTGTTGTCCTTGCACTGTGTGTCAACATACCACAGGGATTCTTTTAAGTGTCAATACATCTCTGCAGAAATGGAAGGAACCCAATAAGCCTACAGTATTCATTTACAGCAGCAGGTGAGAAGTCCAAGTCTCATGTGTTCCTCAGTCTCTTCGCAGCCTTGTTACACTTGTACCTCAGGTTCCGACATATACAGCCCTCACACACTGTAGCTAAAAGAAAAAGACATGCAGATTGTAAATCGTCTTCCACCTAAGGCATGCAGTTGCTTTTTATTTCCTGCATTGTATGCCCATCCGTCCATCCATCCATCCATGTTCTGCTGCTTATTCGGGTCCAGGTCACGGGGGCAGCAGCCTAAGCAAAGAAACCCAGACCTCCCTCTCCCCAGCTGCATCCTCCAGCTCCTCTGGGCAGACGCTGAGGCGTTCCCAGGCCAACAGAGAGATATAATCCCTCCTCCTGGGTTTGTATGTGTAATACATTAAGAATGCTTATTTTCCTGGAGACATGGAGAAATAAATTCAGCTCTTTAAAAAAAAACAAATAAGTCTTGCCTTTACACCGCTGCTGTATAGCAGTCATGATTACGCTCAAATTCCTAAAGGACACTTACACTTGTAGAATATTAATGTTAAATACTGACCACTTTAAATTGTTTTCATTTTATGTTGAAGAACTGACTACAATACAAAAGTAGCCCTACTAGAAAATCCCAAATATATATAGTACATAATCAAATCTCTTTTTCTCCTTTTTTCTCCAGTTGTCTGCAGATTCAGATTCAGAAAGCTTTAGAGCGCCATTGAAGCTTTAAGATAGACTTACCTGAACGTAGTGTTTTGGTCTCATGACTGAGAATTCATACTTTAATCTAAAATGAATGATAACTAAAAGAGCATATACAGTAGGTAATAGAGCAGGATATTATTTCTTCAAATAGCATAATAAAAAGTAAGTCACTTTAGCTCAAATTAAGGCATGAGAAGCATACTTACTTTTTAGCATTCTGTACTGGCAAAAAATTCATATTCCAGTCATTTTAGCAGAAGAACAGAATAAATAGGCATAACACTCCAGCTGCTGTTTTGCATAATAGCCCAGTGGAACAAGTTTGAAATGACACCAAACATGTGGCTAACCTTTAACTAACTTTTTCTAAATATAACTTTGTCAGACATGAATCTCAGAGAACTCACTCATTCGATGGACTCCCACTCGCCAGTGGCTTTTTTGTAGGAGGGGGTTATATCTTGGTCATGGATAATCTTGGGAGAATTTCAGTTTGCAACGGTGAGCGGAGTGCAGGGCATAGTGAAACGCCACGAGGTAGAGCGGTCCCTCATGCAACCTCTCATTCTCGAAGGTGGTTACTGGCGCGCTTCCAGTGGAGATCATGCAGTTGTCTTCAGAGACGAGCACAATTGGACATGACAGGGGATGTTGGCGCAGAAAAGCATCAGGGTCTTCTGAAGTCGAGATGACAAAAGTCAGTACAGATTGAAGAAGAAGATTAGAAAGCAGATTAGAAGAATACCATGAGTAACACATACCCTGGCCTCGACCAGGATGCTAAATGGTCAAAAGATAATTCTACATCAAAAAACCAACCCCATTAAGCCCTGACATCTGAGGGAAGAGATTATTAGATTTTTTTGATGAACTACCATAAGTTCCAATAAAGCTACAACAGGTAGAGTATAGACAGCTTAGCTTAGTTTTTATTTAGTTTTAGTGTTAGTTGTTGAGGTATTATGAGGAAAACCTCATAATACCTTGAAAACCTTGAGATGTATATATATAGATATATATATATCTATATATATATATATATATATAGATACTGAAAAAGGTAGGGTGAAGCTGCCTGCCTTTGCTGTTCACAAGCTTTGCCTCTGTTGTTATCTATGATGACTCTGTTATTATCCCACTGTTTTCACTCTTGATACATGTATTGTGCATCATGTTTACACAAGCCTCAGGTCTCAAATGTCACAAGTCTGACACAAGGTTCTCCTGCATTTACAGCTCATTAAGTGATACTCCATGTGATTGGTTATGCCATCACCTCAAAGTAATAAATTCTTCTTATTATTAAGTCCTCTGGAGGTAAAAGCTGCAGCTTGCAATATCTCCAGAAGTAGATATTGCGGTTGTTACGCCCCAGGAGTGTAACATAAGTAAAAAAGAGTGACACGGGCAACTTATTATCTCCAAAGTGGTAATAACTAATTATAATGAACACTTCAGGGTGAACCCAGGCGTAAATAACAAACACAACAAAAGAAGGTCTTGTAGAAAAAATACTCTAAATGAAAATAACCAAACTAAAAGACATTTGCTAAACCTCCCTAACTTAAAGCAAAACAGGAGAAAACAGTACAAACAGAAGCAGCAGTTAATCCCTACTACATCAGAGCTATATACAACAAGTGTGGATTGAATCTATTTACAAAAGCTGATTACACAAACCCTCTCAAAGGCTACTCACAAAACTCGCAAACTTCACAAAACACAATCAACACAGTACTAAAGGGTTTTGGAGGCCGAGGACAGGGAAACAGATGCTGCTGTCGGGATTCTGTCAGAGAGGTGGAAAACCCACTCCCTTTGAACTGCGAGATGTTGAACCAATCAGCAGTGGACACCTCACCAGACCGAACCCACACATCCAGCCAATCAGGTCAAGACCTACAGATGGGACACACAGAGCTCCATACATGGACAGTGTGCACACTGATGCGCAAAAACAAACACATTCAACACAGGAAACAAACTAGACAGGTCAATAATAATATTAATACGGTCAGGGCCGTAACACAGGTACCTATATCTACTGGTTAAACCCAGATGTAAAGGTCATTTATACAGCTCTTTAAATGTTTTAAGGATACTGAAAGAATTCAATTTAAAATCAGAAGTATGTTAAAACCAGGGTTTTCTTGTTCTTAGAGGAGAATGAACTCTTAAGACTTCTAAACAGAAGACCTGGAGAGCCCCACATTCCCTTAGGGCTTTACAGGAAGAAATATAATACAGTGCATAGTGTCACATGAACAAGCTGGTGTAAAGGAAAGAAGGAAGCATGATTTTCCAATGGATAAGGAGAGAGATTAGATTACAGTTTACTGAAAATAGAAAGATCAGCTCAGATGGGAGGTAAGGACAGGATGATAGAAAGAGTGTGTGTGCTTTGCGTGTGGAGTTGGCTTGGTTGCTGCATGGTTGGCATATTCTCAGTTGGATGAGAGGACATTTATGTGATGTCAGCACACATTAACCTCCCTGAAAATACATCGGAAACAAACAGGGACACATGTGCCCAGATCCCACCAGCTCTAAGTAACAAGCCTCTGGAAGGAAAGGCTATGCTGGACAACACAGAACAGCGACGAGAATAGAAACAGAAAGATGAAAGCGCTCGGCTTCTTGGTTTAGAGAGCACATGGGGTTTTATAAGATTCTTGATAAATAGATCATATTTTTATTCAGAATCAAGAGAATTAATGAAGCAATTATGTGCAAAAGCTATTATTAACAGAGCAGCTGCTTCTGACCAATCTTAGACTTTGTGCAAAAAACATAAAATGATCAGATCCCTTGAACGCTTGTCAGTTTAACATGTGGTCCTTCACTAGATCCTTCCTAAAAATGGAACTGACCGAAAAACAGATGATACGTGCCCTGCATATTCAGATATATATATCACAAGTTGACTTTTAGACTTCAGCTCTATTTGCATTGGACTACTATTACCTGAGGAGAAGATTGTGGTTATGGCTAAGATATGAAAGTTACATGATGATTGTTATCATGGTTAGAGTATCAACCACACAGTTGTGGTTGGGTTTAGGCACAAAAAAAAACAATGTGGTTAAGCTTAGGGAAAGACCGGGATAAGGGCTAAAATAAGAGTTACGTGACAAGCATTCTTTGGTTTGAAACTGAAACCAAACCTTAATCTCCTGTGTGTAAGTCTACAGTTGGTTGTTTTGCCATATCCGTCCCTAACCGTCTCCATCTATGGTTTGTCCCTAGTGTTGGGGCTTTCTTTTACATGCACTTATTCACACAACCAAAAGAAGTCAGACAGTACATGAACGCGTTTTGATCCATTTCAAAAATCAACCAGGACAAGAAAGAGTAAGATAAATTCCACCAGAAGAGTGAAATTTCAGAAGATGATGATCATCAAGAACATTTTTCCACCTTCCACAGGCTCAACAGTTATTATGTGGTAGCCAGTTAGTAGTAGCCTTGACATCATAACCGGGAGATAACGTTAGTGAATTCATAAAACATTATCTTTGCTTATCCCGTGCATCAATGCACACCTTCTTAATATCATGACTGATTTCATTGGGACAATAACGCATAAAAAAGATGATCCTTTGGCTTATCCACTGGTGCATTTCATGTAAGATGAATGCAACAACACAAAAGCTACTTTTTAATTTTAAGCTTTAAGTACATTTCAGAACCTGTACTTTTTTTTATTTCAACGACAATCTTTTTATACATAAGTATCTGTACTTTTATTCAATTAAAGAATGTGTCTACTTTTGCCTTCACTGGCTCTATTTCTCTGAAGAGATCTGCCAAGACTCTGCAAGCAGGGTTTTCAATGTTATGGTTTTGGCTGACCTGTATAGTTTCAGAGGGACTGATTAACTTACCATCTCACAGTTATATACTGTGTGTGTATATATATATATATATATATATATATACACACACACTTTATCTAATATCGTAGGGGGTGATAAACAAATACACAGTGTGAACCAGTTTAATTGGCCGGTGGCTGAAGAGCTAATTATTGTCTGAATTTGAGGCTCAGGCTTCCTCATAACACTCCCTGAAGACTAACTTAGCATGTTAGTGTCATGGTTTCGATGGCTTTATTATGTGCAGTTACATGGTAACAGGTGACCACTTGTTAGGGTTGGTATCACTGAGTGCATTAATCATTGAAATAATACATCCATGGTTGGTGCTCGATTGGATCAGCAGGAGTAACACTCTGCTGTGTTTAGTTTTATCTCTGTGTAGCTGTGATTGGTTCATTGGCTGCTACAACATTGAAATATGTAGTAAAACTGATAGCATGCTAATACACCTCCTGCAAATAGTATCTCACTTTTACACACCATATCTTGATGAAGCGGTGCGTTTGTTATCACATTCCAAATGGTGTTGATATATTGCTACAAACTGAGCTCAGGAAGCTACGTCAAAGCTGCGAGACTCCTTTGACAAAAAAAGTAATTTAACTCTACAGCAGATGCTACTGCTGTTTTAATCAGATAGTTGTTTTGATACTGAAGTTACGCAACAACACAAACTAATAAACTGAGGCAGTGGTAGACCAGCAACTTGTGTTCTGTGAGGTAAAATTGCTGTTTTGGTCAGAGGAGAGTGGTAGCTGCACTTATCTTCAGTCAGGGCTGGTGACAGCAAGGTAAAGCGTGTAGTGTACATATTAACTGGCTTTGGCAGTTCGGCAGTGGATGTCAGTGACGCAACTTTGTGGTAAAGTTCTACCGCCCTCTGTTGTCAGTAAGAGTTAAGTGTTTAATCTTAAAAATTAGACCTTTAAAGCATTTTAAACCCTATAGGCAATATTAGCTAATGCTGTCACCTAAGCTGTACAAAGTCCACGTAGTAGGAGTAATGCAGCAAGAACAGAGCTGGCCAAATGAATGAATGTTGCCTCAGTTAAAATGTGTTACTTGAGGTCGAACAGACTGGAGTCATGAATGACTGGAAAAGAAAAGGGGCTTGTGACTACCTAACTGTTCGCGTGCCTGAACTATCACTACGCTCCATAAAATAGCAAATGAACCTTGAAGTTAGAATATTTACCACAAAGAGAATATTTCTTTCGCATCATTCAGCATCTATTAATAAAATGGACATAAACGCACAGTGTTTAATTCCTGCCACTAGGTGTCTCTCGATCAAAAGTGTAACAAAAAAAGCAGTTTGATGGCATTGTGAATTAGCGTGGGATCATGGGAGTTGTTGTTTTCACCACCATTGCAGATGAAAATCTATTTGATGTGACTCAGGGATGAATCATGTTTACAGAGATGGTAACCTATTAAAATTTTATTCACTTAATGTTTAATGATGCATTCACATTATGTCATTTAATTCTAATGAAAAATAGCCACAAATAATGTTAGGTAATCACATGACAGGCGACCAAATGACACGGACCATTACGCGGAACAAGTACAGCTTTCTCTGTTGAACACTGAATGAGTTGACATCATACACAGGTCAACAACATACAGGCTTACTCACATTTAGATATTGTACTGCAGATACTTTTAACTGGCAAAAACTAAGGTAAATGTATGCAAATTGTTAAATTAAGCTGCATTTCTGTTCCCACATGTCAATTTAATAGTAACTAGGAATGATCTGCATTCATATCCCTGCATTACATATGACATCTAATGCCCAATTCTTTGTATTTTTCTGTGGTTTTTATTGATACGAGTAGATTATTCATAACTAAGGATGCTTATCTGAACACGCATAATGAAGATAAAAGATTTGTTGTGTAGTTTGCAGGCCCTGTTTCATGTTCAGTCGATGCAACAGCTTTTATTCTAGTTTCACTTTGTCTGATGTATCAGTTTTATGTATACAGTGCGGAGGTGAATGTGTGGGTTTGAATTGCTCTTAGGCTACCTAGGTGTTCTTTTTCTCACATTAAGTAATCAACTCAACTATGCTATTCCTTAATTGTTACAGCCGCCCTCCAGAACTATTTGGGAACACCCTGCATTCTCCCTTTCTTTCCGGTCATGAAACTGTCCACCTACTCTTTCTTTCTCTCCCACTCACTCTCTAAAACCTCGAACCAAAGGCAGTGAGGGCTGCTCTGGCCCTCTGGGCTTTGTCAGCCAGCTCCTGGCTCCCATGTTACAGACAGTCCAGTGTTTTCCTAGTACTGCCCTGTGGGCAGAGATGCTAATTTGAAGTGTTCCTGGATGAGACAGCTCTGTGAGAATATAAGCCAGAGTGCACAGAGAAGGACTTATAATGCCTCCATGCTTTAATGCTCTTCTATCACAAGTGCAAACGTGAGAGCTGGTTTTAGAAACCTAAATTACCCTGGCAGCCTGTGCTACCCAGGGAAAGGTAGCTTTTGTGGGTCGTGGTTCCCAAAAATAGATTCACAAGGCATTGATGCTATAAATTTTTAATGCCTGTGAAGGCTATAATAGGAATCCAAATAAACAAGTTTCACAATATAAAGGAAGCATATTTTTACCAGACAAAATTAGACAAACTGTGTTACTAGAGGGAATCTTCTAGCCTGTTGAACAATAGAGGTTACTTCTGACTGATATTAAACCTTCTCAGCTGAACCACTGAGAAAAACATTCATGTAAACCAAGTGTAATGAGGATTAATGAAGACAAATACTTAGACTTAGGCTGTGATATATGCATTTTTTCGGGGGGGGTTATCATCAGGGGCTATTAAAATATGTAGATGTATTTGCTTTCTGTCTGAGCTTCTGTAGATTTGCTTTTCCTTCAGAAAGAAATGTTTTGTAAGACCACAAAGCACTTTCTCTTACCCACAATGAGTGACATACATTTGCACATATTTTTCTTTAACAAGGAGTGTAGCCTCACAACTTAAACATCAAAGAAATATTGTTACACTCGAACGCTGCAAAATGAAACTCACCTCATGGTCGGCTTTTAACAGCACAGAACGTATGTTAC
This sequence comes from Coranthus polyacanthus, assembly GCA_037367275.1. NCBI lineage: Eukaryota > Metazoa > Chordata > Actinopteri > Kurtiformes > Apogonidae > Coranthus > Coranthus polyacanthus. Next base: position 15,087,149 of record JAPQRN010000001.1, read on the forward strand.
AGTGGTGAGAGGAACATCCAGGTATATGCACCTTGCTCTGCTGACTAGCGCTGGGTCAGCAACATATACCGTAGGAGCATTTGCAGCTGTTGCAGTCAGATCCTGACCTGCTGAGTCCTACAAAGACTTTTTGCCTGAACTCACAGTGTTGTGAATTAGCGAACTACTTATAGTTAAAGTAGCCATATAACTACATTGTACATTCACATTTGCAGTGATTCAAGTGGTTAAAGGTTCAGTGTGTAACGGTTAGTGACATCTAGAACTGAGGTCACAGACGGCACCGCTGCCCTTGCCTCACCTTCCCCTACGACACGTTTTTTTGTTTTTTTTCCGTTTCGTGCGTTTATAGGAGAATAACTCTGGTCCACATTCATTTGCTGTATAGCCCACTTTTCCAGCTCAGATTTGCTATTATTAAACGTGTTTGCTGTCACAGTTGAAAAAACTGAAGTAAACTGACACACCTTGCTGAAACACAGCAAGCTTAGCATTTGTTCTTATCCGCTTTAAAGATTAGCACATAGAGTAATAGTTGATTATTAGTTGAACAACCAAAGAGCAAGTAAACGGGCAGGGATTTGGCCAAACGAGACAAGATTTCCAATTAAGCACTTCTTTAGCCTCAGTGGGATTACTGTGGTGGATAAGAATGTACAACCTTAACCTACGATATGAGCCATAACTGTCTGCCGCTAATAATAATTCATAATAACTGATGGGGACCTGAATAGGTCAGATATTACTGGAATTTCTCATAATTCAAAAACAATCCCAATAGAGTTGTTGATGGACCTTCGCCAGGTCTTTTTCTGCATTGCTGTGTTTGGCAGAGCTGCTGTGCTCTCATGTAAGATACAGTAGCTCTATTATTAGCTTTATCTTACACTGTTGGTCCACAACACCTGCGCTAAGATAGCTCCTGAGAGGTGCAAGGTCGGTTTGTTCCGACTGTGTGGTATCCTCAGTTCAGTAAAGTTCTCATTTGAAGAGCTCGCTGAGGACTTGGTTGCCTTCTGTCCTTTTGAACAGCAGAGGAGATAGAATGCATTATGTGCTCTGTATGCACATATCTGGCACAGACATTGTTTTTTTTTTCACTCATGTAATCATTTGTTTGTAAGCTTTGCCAGCTCAGCTCAGGACAAGCTGTTGTCATGGCAACACCTGTCCCTTCGGATTATAGAGGCTGTCACTGGAGCCAATTCAGCAAAGGGATTTTAGCTGCCTGGTAACATTTGAGCCTATTGTACCACAGATATGGCATCTTTTTGGAAAGTCATTACACAGAACTGATGAGGATAGTCTCCTGCAGACGGTCTGTCTTTATGCATGCATGTATGAAATTTGACTCGATCTGCCAATACCGACTGTGGCATATGCTGCCCAGTCTGTGGAGTCACAAGTGATGACCCACATTTGAATTGCTGGCACCTGCATGGATCATTAGAGGTATACAGTACATGCAAAGTTTCCTGAAATAAAACGAGAAAGCAGCTCAGCAACCATTAAAACCCTTCTCGAGCTCCGTGATGTACAGATTTGTTGCACTGAGAAAACACTGTGTATGGCCTGTAGGACGGGTGTGCAACCTTTTGACTTTAAAGAGGATCCAACTGCGACTAAACCTGCAGGAACTGAAATCTGGGAAAAACACCTGAATTTGAAAATACACACCTTCCTTCTGCTGCTCTCTCCTCCCGGTTCAAATCAAAAGACTAAATATAGAGGTGGATGACCGACGCATTTCATGCTGCTTTGGAAAAGTGAAGCAACTTTATATAAAAATTCAGTCCTCGTGCAGTTGTCATGAAACTAGCTGTAGGCTAAAACTGCTTGTACCAGACAGTAAACATGTTTAATTCAGTTGTAAAATTGGCCATTTTAACATTGGGGTCTATGGGAATTGACTTGCTTCTGAAGCCAGCATTAAGTGGCCATTTGAGGAACTGCAGGTGTTGGTGTTTAGGCATTCATTTTCCAGTCATGGAGGCTGGCGCTTATGCCAGCATTTAACTACCTGTTGGACAGTTATAAAAAAAAGGATTTTTGCCTCATTTCCTACATTTAGGAATTAAATGATCTTATTAAATAAATTCTTTGACTACTTGTAATGAATAGAGTTGCACTAATTCGTATTCGTCACATCTCAGACAGAAAACAAAAGCCATGGGGTTATTTTTTTTTTAAAGGTGGAAGTTTTTTAATACATCACAGTCCAGTAACTGCACAATACAGTATCCCTAATTATTTCAATACTGTTCACATCATTTAGTCAACCGTCATTCCATCTACTGTATCACCTCTAACTGGAAAAACAACAGATTTGAGGACTGAGTGTATGGAGTTGATGAATTTTAAAACAATGCTTGTCACTCAGTAAACAGTGGAGTCTAGAGTACTTAATCTCATGAATATTTAATGAGGAGATATTAAAAACGTGCTCACTCATATTGGGCACACTGAGCTGCGTGCAGCTGCTATTTTTAGATCCTCCTTTGACTGTTTCTGGCTCTGCACGTGAGGCTTTGGGAATGTCAACAGAAGGCTGCAGATAACAAGATGGAAAATGGGAAATGTCAGAGATGACAGAGCTGCTGTGAGTATCTGTGTGCATTTTTCTAAATATTGTCACCATGATTAGCGTCAGGCTTAGAGGTGAAAGATTGGCCTTTTGCCTGTCAGGCAAAGGCATGGTTATTTAAGTTTAACGCTCCTTTTCCCTCAGTGAGAAGATGATTTGGGGGAATGCTGCTGCTATTTATAGTATAGTGTGGTCATATGGGGAGTGAAAGAGAGAGACATAAAAAGTGAGAGACAAAGTGAGACACAAAGATTCAGTGGAGTGGGGATATAAATGTCTCAGTGCATAAAACAGATAAAACTACTGTTGAAGGGGGTCAAATACAATCTTCACGTGTCTCACCTTCACCTTCACTTTATGGATAATAATCCATTTGAATTGAGAGTGTGACTTGCAGCAGTGAAATATTGCTGTCCATCTTATACCAGGAGTCTATTCTGCAGTTGTCATGGAGATGACTCAGTTTGTCATCTGCTGTTATCACCTGTTACCCCCCCCCACCCCCCCAGTCACGTTATAAGACATGATAACTGATATTCTCCAACAGTGATTTGAGTTCAGCGACCTCATCAACATTAAATAAATGACATCGTCTTCAGCCTCACTGAAAATACAAATGTTATTGATTTCTCAAGGAGTCACACTTTTTGAGTTTTGTATACTTGTTGAATTACAAATACATGTATTAAGGTTAGGTAAAGTGTCTATTATGTCCTTGTTCAGCTTTTCTGTTGCTTTATTAGCATGAATATATACATTATTAATCGTTTAATAGCACAGTGAACTGAGCTTTACTTTCTTACTTGGCACAACTTTGCATCTCTCATTTTATTTGCCAGTGACTTTCACCAGCTGCTCTGTGAGGAATGTGCTGAAATCTCCACAGCTTTATCTGCTCAGACTCCAGCAAGAGTACTGTTTGTAATAATGTGCAATAATCAGTCAAACATCTCATTGTCCCACTGATGTTTCACCTAATACTTATCATTAACACTGCACATCTGGAGCTGGAGCTTTTTTTGTAATTTGGTCTTCATCTGAATTTTGGTTTTCCATACTTTTGAGGCTTTTTGTTCTCCCACTGTGGCCCTACGGAGCAATAATTAGCAAAGTGTAATCATGAGCATAAAAAAAAAAGCAGTGAAATTGTAGTAGAATCAACTGCAGGTTTCAACTGTACTTAGCTCACAAAAGTTTAGATAAAATAAATCTCCAAAGCAAACTATGATCTAATACTCAATATCAGCTGTTCTTTAAAGTCACACTATTCACCATGTTCATGGAGAACAATGTAAAGTCCCACTTATGATCCGCTAGAAGTGTATTTATCTACAGAGATCCCGTTCCCTGCCTGTGTTTTCTTGTGCTCCTCTAATTTTGCTGTGTTCAGGACGGGCTGCGACTTTTGGCCAATGGTTGTGTAGCTCCCACTGAATAACAGTACACAGGATGTGAGAATGGGACTTTAGACGCCAGACAGCTACGAAAATGTCACCATGCACCAAACCTAGAATGGAACAGCCAAGCTCTGTGTGTCTGGTAATCACGGTTAACATTTAAAATCGATAGATTGTGGGTGCTCTAGGGTGACGGTTATGCTAACATGTGAGTCATGTTTGAACTGACGTAGTTTAGGATGTGTTTTAACCACAAGCTAAACGCAGAAACTGGAAGACGTCCCCTTTCAAATGAAGTCTAATGCATATACAGTATGTTGGCCTCAGTTATCCTGTTAAAAGTCTAACCATAAGTGAAAGTTCAATGAAAAGAATGTATGTTAAAAGGTTAAAGGATTACACTACATTGTAAAGATCTTAATTATTACATTCGACAATTCAAAATAAACCTTTAGTAGTTGAATCGCCACTGTCAAGGTAGTCCCTATTTGTGAACTTGCAGACATATGAAACTTCTTAGGTTATCCTTCCCACTAAGCACTCCATGAACGTTTCTTGTCAAACATGCATTTACGTCACATAGAGCAATGCACCAGGTCCATTTTGCATTAAAGATAACTATGACGTGTGAGAAACGGTGAAACCCAGGTGGTAAAAACATCCTGCAGGAATGCAAACAGAGATAAGAAGGTACTTCCATTAGAGTCGAAGATATGAGCGTGAAAATGTAAATATTTCTGGATATTTGTCTACATTTGAAAAGAACAGAACAGAAAGAACAGGTATTTTTCTAAACTGTAAAATGCTCAATGTTCAGTAAAAGCTATGCATTTTACAGACACACACCGGAGAAAAATGTGTTTTTTTTTTTTTTCTCGTAAAGTGCTAAGTGTAAGCAAATCATTTTTGATGTAAATTATACTGACAATGTACATTATTTAAGATATGGGGGGAAAATGTCTTTTGGCCTTTTTCACCTTCCAATCAGTTTGTTTTGATGTGATGTGATGTGATGTGAAATGAGATTGGCTGAGTGGTGATGTCATGATTAGTGTGTGGAAATCAGCTAAGCCTGTCAATCATCTTGCCATCACAGCACCCATCATGAGCCCTAGAGAAATGAAAGCCAAGGGCACAGCGAAAAGACTGACAGAGGGGGGGGGAAAGATGGAGGCGGAATGGGAAGCTTAGGAGGTGGTGGAATTTATGAAAAGGTTTGTCTGAGAAAAGGAAAGGAAATATACATGGAGTTATATGAAAAAAAAAAAACAATCGTACACAAACACAGAGAACAATACAGAAAGGACAGGGAAAATCTTTGCACTAAAGGCAAATGAAAAGATATAGAGATTACAATATTTGAAATCTTTGTGGCTTTTTATACTGTATTATATTGTCTATCACACCAGACTTTAGCTTCTAATCCGATCCCAAATAGAAGCCTAAATCCAGTCATCTTTATTCCTCTGCTCACTCACTAATGTAGGCCACTAAGAAACCTGCATACATACTGCTGGCACAAATCTTTAACGCTGATCACTGGCATCTAGTTAAGCTAATTTCTCAGCTGGAAACACGTTGTACCCGTCAGTGGAACGTTTGAAGGGCATGTAGCGAAAAACAAAAAAAAAACAACTCTTTTCTTTGTAACTCGAGCAGTGACAGTGTGTTTTTAGTTCCAAGTGGCATGCGCTACCGTGGGTTCATGATGTTTCCTACATGGGCAGCTCCAGTGGGAGACAGACTCCTAACTCAGCAGCTCTGGGTTTTGGATGCAAGGTGACACAGGAATCAGGCTGGATGACAAACCACAACACTCCTCTTGTTGAGAGTAATTTTGTGGAAAGTAGTCATCTTTTGTGGCAGTGCTTTATCGTGAAGTGTTCCGGATTATTGTATTTATAGATTCAATTTAGTGCCATATTAACTATTACTTTAGGTTTCAATAGATAATAGAATGGTGTCAAGTTTAAGTCTTAGATTTGGTTGTGGGACAGCAGTTCTCACAGCAGTGCATCAGATTGGTAGAATGGCTCTTTTATGTGTCACAGTATGTACTTCAAATTGCCTACACTTTTCAAAAGTATATGTAAATGTAATACTGCAACTCTACTGATTAAAATTCTCACGGATAAATAAACTGACTGAATTACTAGGAGGACTGTAAACGCCTTGTGGTTGTACTGATTATGTTATCTTGATCCCTTGCTCTATGTCCAATTTCACACATGCTACACAGTCTAAACACTCCCTTTATACTTGACCGCTCACCTGTGCAGAGAAGCATGCTGAAAATTTGCATTTATTTGCTTGGCCAATCATGACTCCCCTAGCTTTTTCCCCCAGTGTAGATGACCTAGCACAAGGGGCACCTTGACACTCCGTATCCACCTTTATTCAGTTTTCGTGATACTCCCACAGTCATAACCTCATCCGGCCTCTTCTCCATGACTGCTGGGTCTCAGAGTGGCTGCTGATCCCCTTCCGTTCTACCTGAGACTTCCTCTCTCTACCTCCCCACTGGGCGCTGGTGAGTTGAAAGCCCTGTATGAGTTCGCTCTCTGTCCTCTTTACTGCCACAGGTCAGAATGATGGGCAGGTCTAACTGCTCATTTGGCAGGAACTTTTCACAGATACACACTTCCAGCTGAGAAAGTGCCCGTACTGTAATATAAAGTAGAGCTTTCACACATTTTTTTTTCTTGGATCCACAGCAGTTAATAGCATCTTAGATCAAACCAGTGAACAACAGCACGGCTATCGCGAATGTCAGCACATTGCACGTTACAAATTTCCATTTTTTTCAGATACTTTAATATCTTGCAGTGCACAGCGGTTCGTTTGAGATGTCTGCGTGTGTTTAGAAAGCTGACTTCTATGTAAGTAGTCTAATGTTCCTCTAAGAAGATTTAACCTTTTGATTGAGATTTAATGAGTTGTTTTTGCTTTACTTGATGTTTCTTTACTAGATGTTTTAATTTGATTCTTACATCTACCGTGTACCATACATATACTTAATAAAGCCTTTCTACTGGCTTTTCCCAAATGCCAGAAAAATACATTAAGTTCATTTCAGTTTTATTTACATAGCACCAAATCACGACAAGAAATAAGACACTTATACACAGCATAGTAAGGCCCAACCAAACAAATCCCCCGTGAGGAAGCACTTGGTGACAGCTTGAAGGAAAACCTCCCTATCAGAGAAGAAACCTCCAACAGAAGCAGGCTCAGGGTGGACGGCCATCTGCCTTGACTGACTGGGGGTCTTATCTGGAAATACACTGACATGTGAATGTTGTGATCCTGGGTACATGCAACATATTTTGGCGTGTGGTGTGTTGGCGTGTCAAGCCTACAGCCTGGTTCAGGTTCCAGTAGAGGTATTTCCTCCATGAAATTCAGGGCATGGGCCAAGGAACAACTCAGGAACGCTGCAGGAGGCAGAAATCAAGGAAAAAAGCGCCAGAATTTGAAAATACCAATATTTGCTCTCTCCTCCAAATCAGAAGGCTAAATATAAAGACAGATGACCTTCCACCATTTCATGGTGCTGTGGAAAATTCAAGCCAGAATATCATGCTTATGGTAGCTGCCATGGTATATCTGTGATGAGTCATGTAGTAGAGTCACATCTGATTGAATCGTAACAGTGATCTATAATCAAAGCATATATTCATATATCATATATTTTACCCCCCAGCTCTCTGAAAACACCTAAGATTAGCCAAAATCTTGCATCATAGGGTAGATTTTCTACAGCCTGTAAACAGAGTCAAGAGCAGGTCCATAACTCTTGTTTCTTGTCAGACCACTTGAATTACAACATCTTGAAATGATAGGTAGGTAAAGTATGGAATTTTTCCCCCTACATTTTGGAGCAGAACCATAGAAAAGAGGTGAAGTCTTTAATTTGTTTTTCACTGACATTTTTGCAACATTGTGACATTTCATTGAATTACAGGACTGTGGGGCCTTGGTGGAGGTAACTGCCCTTCTCGTGTAATATCATTTTAAACTGTTAATCATCTCAATAGATGTCTGTGAGAAGCCAGTGAGTGATCACCTCATTATCACTGTACTAGCGAGCCTACGTATTTACATACTACTGAGTTCCCTTGGGCCAATTTCAATTTGGTCTACAGTAATGTGTGTCAGTTTTTTTTTTTTATAAATGGCAGTCACATAGATTTACTTGATCTTGTTGGACACGATAATCCGGGCCCCAGCTCCTAATGTAAGTGGTTCCTGGTTATAGACCAGCGAAGTGTCGGTGCTGCAGTGCAACGAGTTTTAACAAGAGCTGGTTCTTCGGCTGTCGAAACAGGAACTGGTTTGAGATTAGGCACAGGGCCATGCTGGGTCCAATCTAGGTAGCAAATTTCAGTGAAATTAATTTTTAAACTATGTCGCATGAGAATTTGATTATTTTTGAATTGCTTTGTGGAACTGTCACGTTGAGTGGAATTTACATTTCATGTAATTTTCAACCTACAACTAGTTGTATAAAGCTGACCTTAGGAACCAGTCATGTGGAACGACACAGGAGTTAGTGCATTTCTTCTAGCATGCTCTGACCTGCAGTGCACAGTATTGCAAAGGATCATGAATGTGGCACTGATGTCACAAGACAAACAGACATGCACGTGATGGAGAAGCATGAGTGCATGGAGGCAGAAGGACCTTCTAGCAGGACTTAGGTTTTCCATACAAATGTTGACCAAAGTTGTGTGTCAAAATGAAAACATATTGATATTGCTGCTGAAATATTTCCTTTTAGTCTCGGGTTTTCATCATTTATCATGTTCATATATAAAAAATCATTCATGAAAATACTTTCTGGTTAATTCCTCTGACCTTTCATGGTTGACGTACCTTCTTTTCCTATTCCTCTTACATAGGATTGATGTTCAGGTAGCCGCTCCTAGATGACATGCACTTTCAGTGGCCATCCCTGAGCGACTACACTGTTCATCTTAATGAAAAAAGATATAGTATCCATATGGTAGGTCATGTAGGTCTGTCCATCATCTCCAAATCACCTTGCGGTGGGTCAGGAAAAAGACCCCTCACTATTATCCCCCAAAGTGCCACATTTCTCTTCTCCCTTTAATGTCTCTCACCTTTGTCACCTCTTGGTGCGACACGCTCTAGGTCTGCTGAGGTGGACTGTATAGAAAGTGACGAACAGCAGAATACTAATCTCTTTTTAAAGTCTGCTTTTGAAGTGCCTACAAGTATCTTTCCTGCATTTAATCAATTTAAATTTCTGTTCACTGGCTCATGAAAGCTGGTCTAAATGTAAGGGTTTAAAAGAATTAATTCAGTATGTGCAGAGATTTGTTATGGCTCTGTCAGTACAGATTTCCCATACCTTCATGGAGCATAGTCCCATATCAGGATTTCGGCAACTTTGAGGTTCAATATGTAAGATTTTGAGTTTTAGGGGGATCTAATTGCAGAAAGTTAATACAATATTCATTATTATGTTTTCCAGTAGCCCAAAACGGACTTCCTCTTCCTCTTCTTCTTTCTGTTTTATTGCTCGCGCCATCTAGTGTTAAAGTGCATTACAATCACCTACTATGTTTGAGTTATTATCCCCTTCACCAAAAAGCTGAGAATGAACAAACCAAACTAGCTCCGGTGTGGGTTTTTCACATTTTTAGGGGCTACCATAAAGCGGGCTGAGACAAGCAATATTTGTTAGGGTGCAATCTGCAAATTCACCCCTAGATGCCACTAAATGTTACATATTGAACCTTACAATGTAATACTTGTACTAGTCATAGCTTGGGAATCAGACGCCTTTTCCAAAAAGCCGTCCCAATCTATCATTTATCTGTTATGGGACAGGTTTGATATGATAACTGACCCGTTGAGGCACTTTTATCATCAAGCAAGATGGCTGCCACTGGTGTGTCTTTTGAGCCCACTGTCGTATCAGTATTAAATGGACTGTAAGGATGAACTACTAGACTGAAACCCTTTGATAAAGATGTGTTTTCCGTACGTTTTTCAATGGTTGTATAATAATAACAAAGAAGACACGTTACTGACCTTCAATGAACATTTATTCGACACTATTAAGTCTGCATTGTCTGTGTTTGCTTCTGTAAATCTACTCTGCGCTCTGTCTGCAGTGCACTTATTGTGAATAAAAAAAAATAAAAATAAGAGCACAATCACCAACAGCAGCAGCTGCTCGCTCGTGTTCACGTCTTGTTTACGGGACCTGAAATAATCAGCGGCCGATTCCATGAAAATAATCAGCCAATGCTGATTAACTCAAAATGACAAATAATCAACCCGATAAATCAGCTAACTGATTAATCGGACTATCTACTTCCAACAGGATTTGGTAAGTTAAATCTGGCCCATCTGGCCCATGTTTTGTTGCTCTGATTGGTTTTAGGACTTTTCTCATTGGAGAATTAGTTTACTAACTAACTTTTAAAATCTTTTTAAGACCATTGTGGTTGCAAAACATCTATTTCACGTCCTGTCACACTGGGATTTCGATGATGCTCCTAATGTGAAAACAGGACAATATTGGGTGATGGCAGGCGTTTGCTGGTTGCTTTCCATGCAACGCTAATGCTTTTTCTAGCACAAGGTGCAACAGGCTTCGGATTCATTATTTTCAACAGGATTCAAACAAGCACTAATCAGCACCATATTTCAGACATTTTAAGGTGAAACATTCAGATGATTGGATTTTAGACTTTTTAAACACTTTCAGAAAACTTTTCTTTGAGAGCAAGAGAACTACACTATTAGCTTTATAGATCAACGTTAAAAAAACACTTCAGCCGAAACGGTTTGTGCAATCTGTTTTCAAACTTTCTTTATGTTTTATACCGTTAGAAAACAACATTTAAAGACAGCTCCTAAATGGAGATAAATAGCCTAAGTATCAGCAAATATAACAGCAAGAAAGTATAAAGGTAAAGAGGCGTTGCAAAACAAAAATACAATAATATTCTGCATTGGCTGCAAGGCTTGTGTTCTAATACGCACAAAGAAAGGTTTAATTCTTTGAGAAGCAGGCAGCTCATACAAAATAATGCTTGTCCTGCAGTGATCTTTTCAAAGAGGAACGAAATGTTGAGGAGTTTTTTGCCATGAATTGTAAAGCACTGACAGATCAGATCATTTCTGAGTGCGTTTTCATTTTTGAAATAGAGATGCAGGTGGTCTTGAAAAGGACTGAGTCGGCCCGACACAACATCAGTTTTAGATACACTGTTATTGAAACATGCATATTTATCACACATAACCTTCATTATTTTTATTTTTATTTTCTAGCAACCGTACTAATGAAAAATAATGTCATGTAAAAATATATGTTTTTAATTGGGTTCCCTGGGGTGTTCTATTAATTATTCTTGAGAATATAGCTGTCGCTTACAGCATCATTTGTTTTTAAAATTAATTTATGGTAAATGTCAGTGACATTCAGTATGACGTATTCACATGTAATTCATTTAAATCAAGGGGTTCATTAGCATATCTGCATTCCATTTAGGTTCTCCGTCCTCATGTATTACAGGACGACACAGCGCTGACATCTAGACATCTTTGACGGAGCATGAATTATGCAGACAATCGGGGGCTTCAACTGTTTCGCCGGGACGTGTAGGAAACCCAGGACAGTTCAGATTTACTCAGGTCTGACAAAACTCACAGTGTCTTGCTTGTTTAACATAATGTCTGTAGTCTGTGGATGGTGATAAATCAGATCCATTACATCGGGTCACAGGACACGCACCACGCAATTACTTTTAGTCAGGGGTTAGACCCAAAAAAATAGCACACCATCATACTCTGACCCACACAGTGCAGAACCCTGTTGTTGTTGCACTGAACTGATGACATTAGGCAGTACTTTGTTATAACCTGCCCAGGGACTTTGGGTGGAAATGAGCTCATTAACCAACTCCAGCACATTTACATTGATGTGTCACTGATATGTTGATTAATATGCACCGTCGCCGGTAAATGAATGAATAAGTTATATAAAGAAATAAATAAACCAAAGACACTATCAACATGCCAAAGAGGTAGGCAGATGTGTTACTGCCACACAGCCTGTGTCTGACTCACATTAAAGGGCCTAGACGGCGCAAAAATATACACTTGGCAGATGTTTTCTTAATTAGAAAATATTCTAATCGAAAAATAAATAAATCAACAGTGAGCTCCAGCGAATCCGATTGTTTCCATTAATTCTAAAGTGAGAAACATACGGCGTCTGTGGAAAAGATCCTGTAGAGTGTATCTTTTTTTTTCCTAATAGACTATTTTCAAGTAATATTTTTAAGGTGCGAGAGCAGTTGACACAGGCTTGATTTAATTGTGGCCTATTCCACAGAGTAGTAGCTACTTACAATCTGTCAATCACTTGTAATCTGTTGTGTGACCATTGACTTGTGCAACGTACTGTACATGAGCACAGAGTTTAGCAAAGCCACTGCCACAGACCTTTTCACAGGAGACGACTTGTTATGGCAGAAAACACCATTTTTGGACAAATCATCCTGATTTTTTTGCGTGAGTTCCTGATGACAGTGATGACAGATGTTCAAGGACAAAGGCCAAAGTCAGGAAAAAAATCCCAGAATTCCCATTTTTGAACTGAGCTACCTTTCTGGAGGTTTGTTGTCTCTTAGTGACAGTGTGATTAATGGGGGATTGCATGTTGTTGTGGGTAATTTAACAGCTGCGGCAGAGGTTTGCGATCTGAGCGCTTTCTAGTCGTCATTAAAATTGGCTGCATCCCATTTAGGTGTATCAGTTTCAGGCCTTGGAATTGCGCATGCTGGTTCACTGGGATGGCCTCCTCAGGAAACTAAATGGGACAGAGCCGTAGAGTAACGCCTGTGCTTTACCTGCTTTTACAAACCAAAATGGTAAAAAGGTCTCAGGTGGGAATGAGGCAATGTTAAATTAACATCACGGTTAAGAAAGAAACGACACTTTTTAAGCTTCATTTTGACCATTAGGTGCTGCCTGACGTCCAAACCTGCTTTATGCACATTTCAAAAAGCTGATCTTTCTTTCTGTGATGAACCTAAAGTCATTCATGGATTCAGTGTATCTCAATAGATTATTTTAATTTGTCTTTGTCAAACATTATAGTCCACAATGCTGCTGCGAGACTTAAATCCAATGAAAGAGTCCATGTCTCCCAACGACACTCAGTCTTTGTTGAATTGTGTTTTAACCTCATTATTATTTCTGTATCATTTCTTATTTGTTAATGGTTTCGTGTTTTTGTAAAGCACGGACGCCCTTTTAAAAAGTGCCTCATAGGTAAAGTTATGTCAATAGAATCTATGTTTATTATCTTTAAAGAAGCAATGTTTTCTCACTGTTACCTCAGTACACGCCTGTGCTCATTAAAGCAGTGACTTTTCAAATAACGGCACCACCAATTATAAACTGTGTGCAGTTTAACAACTTTTTTGAGTACATACCTTATATCATTTATTTTCTAGTGGATGGAAGTAACTGCAGGAAGCAGTGGCTTGTTTGAGTAGCTGAATGTGGATGTAGGTATTTCAGTGTTTGTGTCAGAGAGATGAAAGGAAGAGTGGGCGAGGAAGAGATAAAGATGTATTAAGGATTTAGATCAGAGCTTTGAGCCCAGTTCATTATCCCAAACAGCAAAGCCACAAAGAAGAAAATACAAACACTGCATTACACCATATCGTGTGTGTGCTAGTGTGTGTCTGTGGACTATTATTACTTATGTTATGGGGACTTAAATCTGTTTTCACTGTCATAAATGGGGACTCAGCTCCCTTTAGAGAACAAAATGCAGGTCATCATCGTCTAAGTCCTTCAATTTTATGATCACGACTTGTTTTGAGGTTGGAGTTAGGGTTACGGTTAGGCATATTGCGGTTATGCTTAACACTGTGTTTGTCTTGAAATGTATGATTTAATATAAGTAATTTATAGAAACCAGCTGTGGCAATAAGCTCCCATTATGTTCATGTTGAAATACTTCACACTGAAAGACCAAAAGGAAAAAAGGCATCTCTTCATAAAATACTGAGGTTTTTACAATTAATAGCTGCAATTTTTTTTTTTTTACAGGTTTAGCAGATGTGAAGACATTTATTGTCAGCGGTGGAAACTGAGAAAAGTTAGAGGCATTGAGGTAGACAAAATATAGTTTTACTTAATTCATTAGACCAACTGTCACATGTTCATTATGTTATCACATTATTATTTCATCGCAGAAGTGGGAGTGCATTAGTAAAAAGAATATTCTCATATACTCAGCATATCAAACAACATTAATCTCGCTGCAATTTCCATTTCTAGGAAACTCCTCGTTTCTCAGAAAATCTCTGAGCTTAACCACAAAATTGAGACCAATATATTTTTCTGACTTCCCTCATGTGACTTGACCATGCTTGAGAATTGATGGAATGAATTTCCTTAATGCAAGGCTGAAACCAAATCTGAGCTATCACAAAAAGGGCTTCAAAATGTGAAGCAGCTGAGAATAAAGCCTCGTCGGTTTATCGGTTGGTAAACGAAGGGTAAAGGTCACTTCCAATGTCTTTTTCGGGCAAAGACTGAAGGCAGGGCTGACGAAGTGAAGCATGTGGAGCACATAAACCCTGAGGGTAAAAAGGGTATTCAGTGGTATTATAATGCTTGAGACCCAATTCTTTGATTTGGGTAGCTTTACTATTCATGAGGGACCCCAGCTGTATGAAGAGATGCCTGCTGATGGCTGCGACAGAATTCCTGAGGACAAGAGGGTCACTTCATTCCTTCAGTATTCTTCAGTACTTCAGTAGGACCTGACTCACAAAATGGAAGACTGCAGTGACCAAAAGTACTATGCGACAAACTTGAAATTCTACAGTATTCCAAAGATACCCAGATGACCACAAGTTTCACAGTACACCACGTGCGCTATCTGCGTCATGTATTGCATCCCCCAATGCAGGACGTCGTCTTCTTCTGTTATTCAATGGTGGCCGTCACCTAGCATTTAAAGTGCATTACTGCAACTCTTATTAATGCAGTAATAATTTAGGAACAGGCCCATCAGTACACTTCATTAAACAGTCCAAATAAAATGCATGAGACAATAATGACTGATCTTATGAACCTGGTGATGATGTGATGACGTAGTGCACTGTGACCATTTTCACATACACCATAGTGTACTCTATACTAGCATGCAGTATACAGTATGCAGTGTGTAGTATTCAAGTATATGATTCTGAATACAGTCTTAGACTTGATTCACATTCAATTTTGTCAAAACAGCAGTGACAGAAATTTCAAATGCAAGCTTTGACTGAGTTTAAACAGTCTTGACTTTATTTGATTTTAGACGACCTGACTCGACTCTTGTTGATGCCCTTAAAGAGGCTGTGACGTGTAGTAACACCTCTGTCACGAAACAGGCTGTTGAAATGTGACTAAAGGTGTCCAGTGCGTCTCAGAGCAGCAGTAACATGGCGACACCTGAAGAAAGGCCCTCCAGTGTCGTAAAAATGTCACTGATGGAAACATAATTAGTTGATTTTGCTGCAAGGAGACCAGAATCGGTACAGCCACTTCTTTTTTAAACATTCCTCAATAGACAGGAGGTGGTTGGGATGGATGGTGAAGATACAAAACTGACACCACTGTTATTATGTGACTTTGATGTTTTAACACATTAGTTTGGATACAAACTAAGACACTAACCAACTGAGGCAGTGATTCTGTGACGGAACATTACAGTTGTTTTCAAGGTAGTTTAGTAGCTTTGAAAAGAGTTATGTTAATGGTTTCAGCAGCATTAGAGATATTGTCAGCTGACGGTTCTGTTGGCAGCAAACAAATGAAATGCTTTCTGTGAACGACTTACATTCAGGATTGACATATTTATTACTTCAAAATTCAAAAATTTTAATGATCCGGAGCAATTTAGTTATTAATGTAAGGCTTGGAAAATGGACTGTGGAAGTTCATAGAACCTGTTTTGTTATTCCAAAAAGAAAATTGCCATTACATTAATGAACCAGCACATTGCACGTTTAAAAATGTCAGCGCACATTGGAAGTGAGTATAACGACCAATAATGCAAGAACATACGGGACATTCCATTCAGTCCATGTAGTTTCTGAAGCGCAGAGGCAGTCATTTACATTCAGTGATCAAAGCATATTGTAATTACACCAGCCCACAACAGTCGGGGTCTTCTTGAGGAAAAAATATTTCACTCCCCTGCGGCAGAAGATTTGGGAAATTCTTAAACAGACGCATTTGCATAGCTTCATTGGAATGGTGAATGGATAATTTTGATTACCTTTGTATAAAAAAAGAATATGGCATATGCATGCTAGGCAATTTCAATTAATTTAACAACTCCAGACCATGGAACAAATATATAATAGAAAATAAATGATAACTTAGTGTTGTCAGGGCATGTTTATTCATAACTGTATTAATACAGACAGAAAATATTGTGGCCCTTTTTGGACAGGATGAGACACTTTTTACCTTCTATCTGTTTTCTGTTCTATCTGTTCACTGATTTTTTTTGTGGTTTAAAAAACAAAACATTGTGGAAAATCACTTCACCCATCTGCTACCACTAACAAAAGGTACACAAACGACCGTCTGCAGAGTCGAAATAATAAGACACTCAAGGCCAAGGATTTTTCTGCAATAAATCACTCAGCAATAACAATTTCTGGCTGCTAGCTGTTAATTTAATCTGTTTCTTGGGGAGATAAGAGAAAGTGAATTATATTTAATTATTACACAGCTTTGCTGGATACTCGATTCTGACTGATCAATTATGTCATTCTGCAGCCTGTTATTTCTGTAGAACAGACCGTTGCTGTGTTAAGCTCTGATTCAGGAGACATCATTTTTCAATCATTTACTGTCAACTTGTTGATTTCTTTGGTAAGTCGTTGTGTAATAAGCCGGATAATGCCCGCCCAGTCAGTCATTTTATGAAGGGATAATGTACAGTGAACCTGTCATTATCGGGAACTACACCCCGACGCGGTGATGCCGGACCCCGGTGCGAAGCAGAGGCTCATGATATTCAGAGGCTGATATATTAATCTCTTTCATTTCTGCTATGTATATATGTAGAAATTTACAAGACTTCTAGATAATTCAGTGACAGCTGGAGATTTCAGATTACTACTGTACACTTGGAGTTTCACAGAAATATATCATGGCCAGTTTTCCCCAGAAACCAGACTTTTCACCCAGCGTAGATGACCATGTTTTAAAAACACTATTATTATAGTGTCTTCGTCCAGTAGTTTTAGGGTCAGTCAGGCCTGTGCAGAGGTTTTACATACTGTACTGTCATGTTTTCTATCTAGTGTCTTTGTTATTTGTTTGTAGCTTATTTTCTTCTCATAATAACTGTACTGTTCTGTAGATCAATTTGTTTTGTTCAATAAAATAATTGTATTTACAATCCATTGGTGACTTAATGTTTTTTTGTTGTTGTTGTTACGCACCATTACGAAAACTGGAAAAATCCTGAAAATCAGTGCAACTGTTTATAATCTTTGCTGCAGGCGAAGCCATTAAAATAAATGGCCACCAAGAGTAAATTTGACTTGGAACTAATTAAACCAGTTCAAATATGTAAACCCCACTGTGAGAGCTGAATGAAGCAGACATCTTATGTACACTTGTTTCACTGCACATGCTGAGATCCCTGAGGTTACCCCATTCTACAGTTTAGTAATAATTTAATAATCTTTCTTTTGCCTTTTGTGGCATATTTTCTGTGAATCCTATTGTCAGTTGTGTTGTTTCCCACAGTGAATGCAGAAATGATGAATGGATGTGTTTGTCAGTGAGATGTCTTTGAAGGAGATTTTGTGCCCGCGGGACATTTAAACTAAATTTGTCCATTACGAAGCACAGTGAGGAGATGTGATGTCTTTAGCACTGCGCACATTTTTCCCTAAGTTGTTTCTACAAGACAGTGTTTTAAAGAATAGTGCCGGAGTTAGTCGTTAATCTTTTTATTATGCTGTTTTCCCCTGCAGAAAACAAATCGCCCTACAAAAAAGTATTATCTATGGAGACAACGTCTGTTGTTAGCCGTACCTGGGATAGAGAGCATTTAATTTAAATATTTTCAATAAAGGTCATTTATTCTTTAATAAATACATATCAATATTTGATGGTCACTGCATTTATCTGCTTATATCTGCTAAGTGCTTTCTTTCTGGACATTAGTCTTGAATTTTACCTTGACCATCATAACGAGACATTTGAAACAGAATTATGAGGTTTTATGGGTGCACAGTTGTCTTGCGAAGCCATTTGTCTCACTTTGTTTTAGCGCTGTGCCACAACTGGAGACAGGCCGGGCTGAACCTATTATTATTCTGGAACAGGGGATGGTTCTAAAAAAAATTAAAAAGTGCAAGTTTGTTTTTTTAAAGAGCACCAATAACCTTTTTCACTGTCAGCTGAATGCATCGTGCTTTTCCCACCTTGTGCTGTGTAAAGTTTTACAATGCACAATAGACCCATTTTTGTAGCAGGGATTTTGAATGGACATACTGGGAATAGCACAGGTGCAATAGTTAACAATGGGTCTGCTCTATTTAATGGTCCCAGTGGGCCATGCCAGTGAGTGGCCCAGGAATGAGGACAACCAAACGGAGAAGTCATCTTTAATGCTATTAATTACACCTCCGCCTTTTCAGCTTTTTTGAAACTGTGAAAATGTGCGCCTTGCAAACATCTGTTGTGCAGTTATATGGTTGGATATGCAACATGTATTTTAATCCAAGCAGCATCCTCCCTGGTGAAAAGTACACCAACTCAAACACCAAATCCTGCAGTTCCTTGAATGGCCCCATAGGCTCCAGAAGCAAGTCAGTCCCCATAGACCCTAAAACTCTACACTCTACAGCCGAACAAAACATCTTTAAATAAACAGCCTGGCACAAAAATGGTTTTGGTCTCTGTAGCTAATTTTCCTGTCCGTGACTGTACAGGGGGTGAATGTTAATATAACTCACCTGTTTGAATTGTATTAAGGCTTAAAGTTATGTATAAATAAGGGTGTGGCCACTTCGATTTACAGGTGGGTTGAATTGATACCTGCTGTGTCGGTGTAGGTTGACATCTTGCTTGTCAATCTTTCAGAGCTTCTGTTTATTAAATAATGGGTAATATTTTGTGATATATCTACTGTTCTGGTTAACACATATTGCTAATAACACTACTACACAGTACTGTACAGTACTGACACTATGGAGCCTAGTTGATTTGCTCTCAACCAGCTGATGCCATCGTGCCTATTTCAAATTTTATTTTTTGGGAAATTTCAAAAACAT